>OY829527.1:2390308-2761412 GCA_963691665.1 Clepsis dumicolana | reverse complement strand
CGGGCGCTGTTCCAAACGTCATACAAACTCGTTATAGTTTACTATTCGAGTTTACGTGACGCAGGATTCGACAAGTCGTGCTTAGGGCACAGTTCCTTGATACCCGATGCGGCACTTGAAGAGAGACTCCAAAATGAGGGACGGAGTGCACAGATTTTTGCAGTAGACTAAATGCAAGGACTTCATAGCCAAATAACCCAATGGGTAAGTTCCTTGACTAAATGAAGGGTAGGTACATGGAAAGAACATGATATCTAGTTGTCTAGTCCCCTTAGCAACTTTTTGAGCTATCGCGATTTGAAAGTTTATAACGATGTACTCGTAATTAAATTGTGCTTATAATTTTCGTGTGCATCTTTTATTAAAGTGATAAAAAAAACATGTTACGTAAATATTTGTATCTGTAACTGAGTGGTAATTCATAGTCTAGTAAGTGCTCTACATTTTGAGGTTAAAATCTTGAAAGATTCAAAGTTTTTACTTCACGTGTATAAATGATTCACGTGTACTACTATTTTTACTTAAGCAACTCATTTCAAACATAGCTTTACTCTAAATAGGTAGGTACATATGTAACTCTCACTTTACTAACTGTGCCCTAAGCACGACTTGTCGAATCCTGCGTCACGTAAAATCGAATAGTTAACTATAACGAGTTTGTATGACGTTTGGAACAGCGCCCGCCCGTGAGCGTATTTGGAACTAAAATTTAGTATGAGATTGCTCTATCTCGATACGATAACCGTAACGTAACGCAGGATTCGACAAGTCGTGCTTAGGGCACTGATTTAAATACGTGTTCTATACCAAAGAGCACAGGGTCGAGCACGACTTTACGAATGCTGCGTAACATTACGGTTATCATATCGAGATGGAGAAACCTCATAAGTACTAGATTTTAGCTGTTCTAAACTTCATACAAACTCGACAACGTTTACTATTCGATCTTACGTGACGCAGGTTTCGAAAAGTCGTGCTCGACCCTCTGACGGAGAAGGAAGACAGCGCGAGAAAGACGGCGCTACAACTAGAGCTCGTTTCAGGTGTTTCTACACGGGTAGGATTGATGTCCTATCTTCATGACAGATGCGTGCCCTGTGAGACAGAATGTAATGCATTCATCATCACCAGCCCTGTTTACGTCCCACTGCTAGGCACAGGCCTCCTCTCAGAATGTGAGGGCTTGGGCTATAGTTCCCACGCGGGCCCAGTGCAGATTGGGAACTTCACACACATCATTGGATTGCTTCGCAGAAGTGTGCAGGTTTCCTCACGAGGTTTTCTTTCACCGAAAAGCTCATGATAAATTACAAATGTAATTCCGCACATAAATTCCGAAAAACTCAGAGGTGAGCACCGGGGTTTTAACCCACGACCCCCTGCTTGAGAGGCCATAGGTCAAAACACTATAGACTATCATGGCTTTTTATATAAAACTAGCTGTAGCCCACGACTTCGTCTGCATAGATTTCGGTTATCGCTATCCCGCGGGAACTATATAATTTTCCCGAATAAAAAGTAGCCTATGTTATTCCCCAATATTCAAACTATCTGCTTACCAAATTTCATCTAGATTGGTGCAGCGGTTTTCCCGTGAAGAGGTAGCAAACAGATAGACAGAGAAACAGAGTTACTTTCGCATTTATAATATTAAGATAATATTAGTTAGGATTAGGAAATTAGGATACTACCGTGAGACTCAATCATAGTGAAATACAAACGGATCACTCATGTATATAAGTCGAGTTTAGCCTGACATGTTTCGGACTAATTCGTAGTCACCATGTCGGGCTAAACTCGACTTATATACGTGAGTGATATGTTTTTATTTCATTGTGGTTAAGTTAGGATATACAGATAATCGATATTGCGTTGAAATATCGATATTATCGAATATTTTATGAACTTGCATTCATGCCTCTGTGCTGTGCCTGGGCCCTGGGCCTCGATGGGCTAATTATAAATACCTACTCAGTGCCTGGCACGTCGCGAAAGACCCAATTAAAAAGGGATTATTCGGCCTCGCCGAGGTTTAGTAGTCATTAGCACACAGATTATTAGGATTTTTGTAACTTTACTTGCGCTTTTACAAGGTCACGCTCAACCGTGGATACTATTGTTATTTTCTAAGGTTATTCAGGGCTGTGTACATACAAACTATTACTCTTAATAACATAATTACTAATCTATACCAAGGCCCATACCTATAATACAGTACCGTGACTGGCAGACAACACACAGCCTATACCACTGGACCTAGTGACTTGTAATTTGGCAAACATATACCTTGAGTATCCTAGAGGTGCACTAAGGAGGGATTTTTCGAAATTCCCACGGGATAAACTAAAAAAATGATTTTCAGTTTCATTTTTTTTCTACCAGATTACAGCTTTCGAGTATTAAAAGTATCTGAGCTATACTGCGGACAGACAGACGTATGGAATAGCGAAACTATTAGGGTTCCTTCTTGACTACGGAACCCTAAAAGTCATGATGATAAAAGTGAATGTCACGCTCAAAAAACGTTACACACTGGAAAAACGTTTATATGTACACAAAATAATAGTATAATTCGGTAATATCGTGCTACGACTACGATGTAATTTTTAAAATGATTACAGTCACGTAAGAGACTAATATAACATTTCGTCGCGTTGACAGATAATTTATCTTTGCCGAGACGTCACGCCGACTGTAATAATATGTTAGTTCTGTCTGAGTCTCTGGTAATATAGGGAACTTACTGTACCTATGTTGCTAAAAAGCCGTGGCAGTTTAGTGGTTTGATCGATGGCATCTCAAGCAGGTCCGTGGGTTCGAGCCCTGAATCGCTCCTTTCCTTTTCAGAATTTATTTGCGAAGTTACATTTGTAATTTACGATGTTCTTTTCGGTGAGGTTGCAACTCCTGTGCAGCAAATCATTGGTGCGTGTGAAGTTTCCAATCCGCAATCGGCCTGCGTGGGAACTTTAACCCATGCCTCTCATTCTGAGAGCAGGCCTATGCCTAGCAGTGGGAACTAAACTAATATACTTACTGAAGATGATGAATGATGAAATAATAGGTACTTGGGATTCACGAAACGCCTTTCAGGAACTAAAGAGACTGGATGTGAGAGAGAGAGTGGATTAAATGTACATACAATGACTTTCGTCGGTGTGCGTTTAAATTATGTCACAATGTATAAGTAAATATAAACGAAAATACATTGTTCCATAATTCGTTATTTTCATTTTGAGGTTCATTTGAACAAAAACTAAATATGATAATTAATATTTTTTCTGACTTAATTAACAACTAACGAACCTGTATCAGTTTTTTAATGGTTGATTGTGAGTCATGTTTTTTATTTGTTCAGAACGCTTGCAAAGTTAGTTATGTTTATTTAAAATACCTAGTAGGTATTAGAGGTTTTCGAAAATATAATAATCGTATCGCATTTGTTAATCATTATATTATTTAGTCAAAATAATACAATTTTAGGTAGAGTGTTTACTGCTTAAGTAAATTGGCTTTGGCAATCGCGTTTAAGTAAAAGAATAACTATTACTTAATCTTAAAGAATCAAATGAGAAAAATGTCAATAAACAAAATTTTAAACTACGTAAATAACATCTATGATTAAATACCTAAAGGCAATAACTAATAACTAAAATAAAATAAAAACGTTGTGCTAGAAAGCTGCCAGTAAAAGATGTATTCTCCTTAGTTAAATTGTCAATCGCTAATTGGTACTCAAGCCTATACTCCAGAAACGCGCGGTGAAATAGAACGATGCAACAGCACACTGCAAGCAGTCGAGCGGACATCAAAGGCACGTATTAAAACATTTATGGAAGGTCTGGTTTCCAACGAGAGCGCCCGCTGTGTGGTTTCAAATGAATGCTGGTTCTATTTTAAGATTTACTATAGGTAATCATACTGTATGTATATAGGTACTGTAGGTAGGTGGGAAAGACCATGATTGTGTGCATAATTTGCTGAAATTCTATTTTGTGTTATTTTTTTATACGACAAGGAAGGCACGAGTAAGTGGGTCACCTGATGGTAAGTGATCACCACTGCCCATAGGCACCCACAAACCCGGGGGGCTTGCTGATGAGTTGCCAATCTAGAGAGCTAAGATGAAATGCCTCTTGTGCCCGTAATTACACCGGCTGTCTTACTCTCCATAACGGAAGACAACAGTGCAAGGACTGCTGCTTAGCGGTAGGATTAGTGGTAGTAGCGATCAGGACGGACCGCGCACAAGGTCCCATCATCCGCAACTTCGACGTTTAGGAAAGACTACATCACTGTCTAATGCCCGAGTTTAAATCAAGACTTTTTAAAACCAAGTTCGAGCTCACGGCAGATCTGCAACATGTATACATAGAACAGATGTATATAAATGATTTGGTTTAAGATTTAAGTAGGATTAGTTAAATACGGTTAAATTAAATATTATCATAGTCACGATGGGGAGGACTATTATGCATTTCAATTCTGCTAACTAGAAGCAAGAAAATCGCTTCTGCTCCTAGCTCGCACCGGGGAGGTGTAATGAAATCAACGCGCTCCTCTGGTCGATCACTCGACTGGTTTATCACACTTTGATACCATAACGGGAACTGTTGTGTTCACAGAAGCAGGAAATTGGAGCATAAGTGTACTCTAATTCCCCGCGGAAACAGAGATACAGTTAATTGCCGCTGAAGACGGAACTAGGACGTTATTGTCTAAGTTTTCTGCGTTGTTGTGTCAAATCGGTTGTCATTTAGTGCGGAAAAGTGACAAGCACTAGAATGCGAGCGAGGCTGTATGAGAAAATAACGCTAGATACTGAGATAAATGGTTAATTTTGCGTTTAAATAGACATCCATAATAGTAAATAGGTACTTTGAAAACGTGGGTGGCAAACAGGCATGCGTTTCGCCTGACGATAAACGATTAAAGCGTTCTAGAAACGCTTGCAACATCTGAGTCTCTAGTGTAATCGACACCCAAAAAATACGTCTCGATGTTTGTTGTCGATACGTGCCACTAGTGGCGCTGCTAATGTGCCCGTACCACAGTAATTCAGACGTGAACGCGATCGACTTTTTTTTGGCAGTTGATTACACAAAAAAAAAAAAAAAATATCGTGAGACAAATTGACACCAATTGACCTAGTCCCAAACTAGGCAAAGCCTGTACTATGAGTACTAGACAACAGATAAACATACTTATATAGATAAATACATACTTATATACATTATTAAACATCCAAGACCAGAGAACAAACATTCGTATTCATCATACAAACATCTGCCCCGATCGGGATTCGAACCCGGGACCTCAAGCTTTATAGTCAGGGTCTCTAACTACAAGGCTATTCGGTCGAATAAAGGTAAAGGCTCTGAGGGTCGAGCACGACTTTTCTAATCCTGCGTCACGTAAAATCGAATAGTAAACGTTGTCGAGTTTGTATGACGTTTGGAACAGCGCCCGCCCGTGAGCGTATTTGGAACTAAAATTTAGTATGAGGTTTCTCGATCTCGATACGATAACCGTAACGTTACGCAGGATTCGTAAAGTCGTGCTCGACCCTCTGAAGTATCATTCGCGCCTTGCCGACCTTGCGTAAACCTCAATTAATTTCGTTCTCCTAGTTTTGTCTTTAATTGCTAATTAGTAGGTAATTGGCTATGGCGACATAGTCAAGTAAACCTGCCAATGTCGAAATTGACAATATTTATTTGCTGCTGTAGCTAGTATCTTCACTACAAAGAGGTCTCTGTACAATTCATTTTTTGTATGACTATTATCATTATACTTTTTATTTCAAAGGAACTCGACATTGTAACATAGACTTGGCAGTCTTCTTTGGTTTTGCCGTCCTTGACCTTGGCTATACGGAATTGATTAATTAGTTGCAATAACGAAGACTACAAACAGACTGTACAATAACGAAGACTACAAACAGACTGTACAATAACAAAGACTAAAAAGTGACATAGAAGAACAAATTAAACAATTGTCAAAATTCTGACTTTATTTTACACGTCCGTATTTTAATATTTACATAGCTTATTTAAGTACACCTTTAACATAATCCTAACTAATATTATAAATGCGAAAGTAACTCTGTCTCTCTGTCTCTCTGTCTGTCTGTTTGTTACCTCTTCACGGGAAAACCGCTGCACCAATCTAGATGAAATTTGGTAAGAAGATAGTTTGAATATTGAGGAATAACATAGGCAACTTTTTATTCGGGAAAATTATATAGTTCCCGGGTGATAGCGATAACCGACATCTACGCGGACGAAGTCGCGGGCAACAGCTAGTATACAATACAAGAACTCTTAACATAAAAATCTAAATCTTTAAACTTAATCGTAATCTTTAATCTTGATTTAAATCTTTATATCCTACGTCTATTTCTGAGACGTCGCCGTTGCAGATATTCTTTCCATAGAGTCCTGTGAGACTGCATCATTAGAAACAACACGTTGGTAAAAAAGAGTTGCAAGAGAAACGTGACTAATACCAGAGACCAAGATATAACCAATGAGCTCACTGTACTAGCCAAATGTATAGGCAGCGTCATGGCACACCCACTCACTAAGAAGATGAACGTAGCAATCTTTATCTTCTGCCATATGTTCATTTGAGAACTTCCCCTCACTTTCGCTCGTTGCATCAACGTGTACAACACTCTAAAATACAACACGATACTGATCAAAGATACTCCGCGGATTGTAAACTCCAATACAAGCATCTGTAGCCAAAAGTAATCCACCAAGTTTATCAATGCAGGTATTCCCCATGCGAAAATGCTGCTCTTCAAATAGACATGTTCGTATTTGTAGCTGAAAATTTTGACCACGTCGACGTAAAAAATTATCGAGGAAACAAACAACCAGAAAACGAAAGATTGCAAGCCCAATAACGTGAGATACATACAAAAGTCTGCGTCGATGAAGAAAATTAACGGAGGACTCGAAACAGTTATACCGCCCGCTAAGCACACGTTTACGAATACGTAGTTTCGGAACTGTCTCCACTTTAGAAGTATTATCCACGATACGATTCCAAAAATGACGGTTATGTAACATAGTGCTACAACGAGCATCCACAATACTATTACTGATGTTAACAGCATATCATCAAAATCGTCGTCTTCAGTAATGCCTTCAGTAGTATTACCTCCAGTAGTATTATCTCCATTTGCTTTTACATTTTCCCAATCGTAGTCAGTTGTAAAATTAGTGTAATTGAACATATTTTCTTTTGTATTTTCCTTCTTTTCTTTTTTGTATTAATGTTATGTTAACTCGTAACGAAGTAGATTGAAAAGATAGTTTTCAACATTAGATTTATGTTGAAACTTGAAACACAGCTTTGCAAAGCAACAGTTAGAATCAGAATGGTTAATGATAAGCTTACGCGTACACAATCCAATTAATTAGGCAACATCAGTAGAGTGCGGTTCCGTTAATTAAATTTTAAATTAGGGGGAATGGGATCAACACAATATTTCATAAGTAGGCAACTATGCTGTGATAAGAAATAGGATTCTTCATTGAATCATGACTCAGTTGGAGTATCTTTTTGTATTTTTTCCCCAATTTTTTATTTTTTACGGTTTTCCCGTGAATGTCAATTACATTTTTAATAAACTCACTGAAACATGAATACACAGAAAAAAAAAACCAGAAAAATGCCAACCCCGGGAATCGAACCCGGATCCTCGACACTCCGGGTCGTGTGCCATACCCCTACACCACGATTGGCATTTTTCTGTTTTTTTTTCTGTGTATTCATGTTTCAGTGAGTTTATTAAAAATATACCTTGTTGCTGTAGAGCAATCTCTTCCAAACTTTTTATGTTATCCAAAATTTTGGCCATTGTCCTAGATTTAGTTCTGCGGAAAGTTACTCATTACAATCATTACTACAGCTGTCGGGCCCTTATGTCACAAACTTTACGTAGGTCAATTTACAATGACAATTCGAAGTACATTTATCTGCCAATAAGAAAAAAGAGCTCTTCAAGTCCGCAATTGACACCGAATTGTCATTGAAAGTTGACATTTGTAAAGTTGGTGAAATAGGATCTGCTCCAAGTCGAAAATAATCAGAAATATATCTAAGCAATGAATATTATGCTTCACTTGGTAAGGTCACTGACCTTGACTTCATTAAACGAAATTTTGGATACTCTATGGTGTCATATTGAAGATAATAAAATATGAAGTGAACATGATGTGAAGCATTGCTTAGATACTTAGGTACTCTTTCAAAGGGGATCGTTACCAAATTACAGCAAAGTACTCACCGATTTACATGTCTTTGCGCTTTCGACCATTCAAAATGCTAATACATCAAATTCTCCCTTACGATTGAAGTATTACGAGCTCTTTGTAATTTTACCAATCGCTTTGGTAACTTTGTCTTCAAGTTGTTTCTATAGAACAATTCAAACAATCGGCTCTTTGATGTAACAAAGATAACGCACGTGAAAAAGGAAAGCGGTTTAGGCGGAAAAGTGTCACACATTAGTCGATGTTTCTGGAAAAAGGCGTTACTTTGCGTAGGCAGGGATTTGACTCTACAATAATATGTATAGACGCAATTGCTTATGTATGTACCTACATGGTAATAACCTAACCAACTTAGAAAAACAGTTTTAAATGATTCGCGGTTAATTGCATTAGATATAATGAAAATGGGATAGACCGCGACTACCATATAGGTTTGATCGGCAATCGCGGTCAATATAGGAATAAGTCCGCCTTTGTACTTGTATCTCACTGTTTGTAACTTGTGTTTATTTCTGTATTTTCAGTACAATAAAGCGTTTACTTACTTCCTTACTTAATATCCCGTTTTCATTATGTTTAACTTAGAAAAAAGTTAAAAATCTTGCTAATTTGTGGTCTCTTCTCCAGGTCGTTGCGGCTCGGGCAGCCCCTGCGAGCAGCTGTGCCGCGAGCTCCACGACGGTACGTTCGAGTGCGGCTGCGCGCCCGGCTTCGTGTTGCACGTCGACGGCTACGGGTGCCTCGGTGAGTCCCTACAGTCGAAGACAGGATCTATCCCATCGACATTATATATAGCGTAAGGACGGGCCTTTCGGTACTCCTTTTTTGTAGCCAATGAGTCGCGCGCACGTCCGCGGCGGACTCACAACAGCGTTCCTGTTTCAAAATGTTCCACAGGGCATATCCTGATGTTTGCCAAGTATTTGTAAGGGTTAGCGACAAATTTTTCCATAAATATGACACGTGATGGGGGATTGGCTAGCTCGCATGCTATGCTGATGATTAAAGACTACGTTTTTGTATTTCTTTTATAAATTAAATTTTTAGACCGCCCAAGTAACGACGAGTGTTGAAGTATGTTTTTTTTTTTAATTTTTCCAAATTGTGAGTGGGGTTCACAGTAGTCTGGGAAATTTAATAGGAGAACGTGGGGTAAGTTTGTAAAACCCTAGCCTAAAAGATATCGAAAGATACATTAAAATGTATTATAATAGCGGATGGCCCAAAATTTGTTGACATTAGGTCACTTAAACTATCAAGCAAGGGCAATTTAAACTGTCAAGGAGTGCTTTAAGCTATATTGCCTAACGTACTCATCATAGCAATCGCATTAATCAGCTCTTCCTGTCACCATTTGGCGCTTGACAGAAAGAAATGGTGAATGCTACTTCGAGCATGTCCTTTAAGGCTAGAGAGGGCTACAAACAGTCGAGCAGTTTTATTTCTGAGATTTTAGTATGCTTTCTTCTTTTAACTTCTTTAGAATAAATCGCGTTCTCTTTTCCAGAATTAAACTCCACAAAGCCTTCAGAGAACTCAGTGGACACGGAAGAAGATGTTCTCTACCAAAAAGACGTATCATTCTCAGCCGAGCTAGAAGTAGCGCCGTCCAGTACTAGACTTAAACCTACGTTAAGACCTGTTGACAAAACCACACTACCAGCAGAAGAGTTACGGAAAAGAAATAACAAATACACAGCAGAAAGGTCCAAGGAAGTTGATGGATTAAAGAGTTTGATAGAAGATGGTGTCAGTAAGAATGATTTGACCATTATAGCTGACGATAATATTAAGAACGGGCTGCTGGAGGCTAGTCAGGGGGTGACTACGCAGGGGCCGAGTTTGGAGCAGAAAGTAAGTGTAAAAGTTTATATCTGCCGACGCTTCGGCCAATTTAAATTGTAGACCACGGTAGAATATTCGATTTGATCTGATCTGAAATCGGTTTGGTTGTGTTCAAAAAACTAAATGCATAATGTTGCTCAAAACGATGTTTGATTTTACTTTATTATACTTAAGGTACATTAAGATAAGAAACAATTGGAAGAACAATTTAAGGTGCATTACATAGAGGCGCTTTATCGACTACTTTTAACTCGTTCGCTTTACGGCCTCGCAAAGTGCAACATACACATTTTTCCTCACTACTTTAAGGCTTGTGACAATATAAAGTGACGGTGTTGCCAGGTTTCCGAAGAGACGGTGTCGCCGCCATGGACGGCAGCGGTGGAAAGTTGCAACTGCGCACCGTGCGACGGAGCGCGATGCTCGTGCCCTTTAACGCCGTCTAAATGCAAACAAGGTAATTACACGATCAAGTCAGTTAAAAGGATTTAGTTGTCATAAGTAGCAATGAAGTAGCAACGAATCTAAAAATCTAACCCTGTTATTCACAAACCTATTTACGGCCGAAAATAGAAAAAATTCTAAGTATCAATCTCTCGGTCCGAATTATAATTTTGTTCCTGTCGGGTTTGAAACTTTGGGTCCATGGGGTTCCAGCGCTTACAAGCTTATTTCTGAGTTACAAAAGCGCTTAGTTGATGCAACTTGTGACCAAAGGGCTGGCAGTTTTCTCTCTCAAAGAATCAGCATCGCTATTCAGCGAGGCAACGCTGCCAGCCTTTTGGGCACTATGCCACAGGGGCCTTACTTAGATTTAATTTAGTTTTAAGTTGTAGTTTATTTAGTTTAAGCTTTGATTTAATGTCATTGTAAATTGCTTTTGTTATGTAAATAAAGTATTTTAACTAAAACGCCGTTAAAGTTCGTTTGTCCTTTTCTGTGACATTGATATTTCCGTTAGTAAGAAGAAGACAAAACCTATTTTAGCTAATGGAGGCTTGAGTGACAATTTATTAATAAGGCACTAAAAGTGCAATTGTAGGTTAGAATCGTGTTAACAACTTCCGAAAACAACGGATAGTTCAATTACACGAACAAACATGGAAAAAGTGATTTGTCTCGAATGTAGGTACATTTTTGGGGCATAAAAACTCGCCACATTTTTATACGAAAATGAAGTCAAATAAGAAATATTAAATAAAACGGTATCATTATTCTTCCCTTTATTCCAGATAACCAATTTTAGCGGCCGGCCCGAACGCATCCGTATAACAATGTTCCCGATTCGATTTTATTAGGGCGGAAGTACACGGCCGCCATTACGGCAACCACTTCCGGGGCGGACCGGAAGTTGTGCAGATAACTTGCGTCTGACAGTTGTTATTGAGTTGGGATCTGCCACAGATAAAGTGAGGCTGTTTGAAAACGGAACCAGGGGCTCCAGGTCGCTCTGAAAAGGTTAGGAGTTCGTACGAGTACCTATGCCTGGAAGGGGGTGGGGGGGGGGGGGGGAAGTAGCACGATATAATCGTGGCTACTGACGACGATGGAGGAGCTAGCGGGCGCCCGGATAGTTAGACCGGTTACAGATGAGTGGTCGGGGCAGATATTTGTATGATGAATACGAATGTTTGCTCTTAGATCTTAGGTTCTTAATGACGACCGAATAGCCTAGTGTTTAGAGACCCTGACTATGAAGCTTGAGGTCCTGGGTTCAAATCCCGGTCGTTGCAGATGTTTGTATGATGAATATGAATGTTTGTTCTCGGGTCTTGGATGTTTAATATGTATATAAGTATGTATTTATCTATATAAGTATGTTTATCCGTTGTTTAGTCCCCATAGTACAGGCTTTGCCTAGTTTGGGACTAGGTCAATTAGTGTCAATTGTCCGATGATTTATTTATTTAATACTTAAGTATGTATCTGTATTATCATGTTAAGATAGATAGAGTTCTTTATTTCTTACTGAAAATCTCATTACACTTTAGAATGTCAAAAATATAAGAAATTCACAAAAAGATCGTCAAAAGAAAAACAAAATACAGTAAAAATAAAAATACATCAAAGCATGTACAATATTTTATTTTATTTTATCCGTTGTCTAGTATTTATAGGCTTTACCTAGTTTGAGACTACATATATTATTTATACATATTTAGCTATGGTGACGACCAATGTCCAGAGCTGTTGTGTGATGATATCTTGTACTAGCGATAAAAATTACTGATTACTGAAATACATAAGAGAATTCGCACATGTTTGTCGTCTAGACATTTTTGATGTAAATTTTTATCCACTCCAAACAAACCACCGTCAGTCAATTGCCCAGTATTTCCTATTACTACGAGTATGTGCTTAAAACAATTTAAACAATATAAAATAAAATATGTTCCTTTTTACCACAGTCATTCGGTTCCATCCAGTATCAAAATGTATGCCTACAGCTAACAAAAAATTATACGCATTTTTCACCCGCCCTAAAAATCCTAAGCATTAACAGAATTTAATGCGACGCACAAACGTAATAAAATGTAAATCGGGAATGCAGCCCCCCCCCCTCCCCCCCCCCCTTCTCCCCCATCTAACTTCGGCATACGGATCGAATTATAAAGTTGAGGTGAGATCGAAGATGTGCTATAAGCTATGTGGATGGCGCTCAAAGTTTGCTGGAGATGTTTCTGAGATAGCTTCATAATTATTCCGCAGTATGCAGTTTGTCTAAGGAGCCAGCAACAGGTAGAAAAAAGTTAATTTTGTGGGTCCTCTTTCACACCAACGTAATAAGATAGCGATGAATAGGTAGATTTTTCGAGTGACAAAGGTTTGACCTATGGCCTCTCAACTCAAGCAGAGGGCCGGGGGTTAGAGCCCCAGCTCGCCTTTCTACATTTGAAATTTATCACGAGCTATTCTGTGAAGGAAAACATCGTGAGGAACCCTGCAGACTCCTGTAAAGCAATTCAATGGTGTGTGTGAAGTTCTCAATCCGCGCTGGGCCCGCATGGGAATATCCCGAACCCTCTCTTTGACGCCAAGGTGCCAGTTCCTTAATTTTATAAAAACTTGCTCCCTAGTATGCACCATAAGCAAACTTTGGCGAACGCTGTAATAGGGCAGTGACCTAATCGGCACCTCGCAAAGAATTTCGGGGTCCGCGACTCGAGGGTAAGGGTCGGTACTCGGCACTCGGCAGGTGTGTGTGAGGCTGTGAGGTGACCGTGGTGCAATAGATTAGATTTATAGATTGGACGGAGGGGGGGGGGGGGGGCAACTTTCATACAGATTAGTATTGAAAGGTTTATTTAGCTAAATGAAAATATATACGCGCTGTTACTGCATGAGCGCAATTATTTCTATGCTATTGCTAAAATATCCGTTTAATAGTGTCCTTGTAGGTATAAACCTATACGGTATAAACATATAAGGGTGTAGAAAGCCAATGCTATCATTCTGTACGCAATAAACATATTAACTACGGGATACTGACCGCTATTAACTTACTAGGTTTAGAAGAGCTCCCGATATTTCGACGCAGTTACATGCATCATGATCACCGGTGTAAGACTACCCCGAACCACCCCGTACTACCCCGTGACTATCCCGTAGTTAATATGTGTAATGTAGTTAACCGCAAATCCTTTAAAACTCTAATTTTGGTCTCAATTTCGAAGCCCCATGCCAAGAAAATCATTTTCGAAGACACTTCTCTCAGAGTACACACCTCAAGCAAACTTTGACGAGTGATGCAATAGGGTACTAATCTAATCGGTTCGCAAAGAATTCGGGGTCCGAAGGTCAGGGTCGGTAGGTGTTTCGGACATAGGCCGTTCTGTACGCATTCTGTTGTTTACGTGGCCTACTTCTCAATCAAGGAAATCTTTTTGATGACGGGAAGCGTATTTTGGCTTAACTATGCATTATAATATTTTTGCCACTTTTCGGGGGGGACGAGGTGCATACGCATAGCACTTGTCAAACTTTATTACGTTCATACAAACTCATATAAAAAACAAAAGCCACACAAATGACAAAAACACGAACACAATCAACATACCCTGTGCATTTTGCACATTTTAGGCAGAGGGGAAATCGCGCGTTAACATCTTCGCTTCTTTCTTTTATAATGCGGACTGCTAAGCAATGGAATTCGCTTCCGTCGTCTGCTTTTCCGGATAAGTACAATTTGGGGCTATTCCAGGCCGGAGTGAATAGGTTGTTACTGAATCGGTGAGCAATTTTTCATTCTTTTCGTTCGTTGGGAGACAAGCTGTCGGTAGGCCTCCAACAAGATGGAGCGACGACCTAGTAAAGATCGCGGGACCGCGGTGGATGCGGAAAGCACAAGACCAGTCCTAGTGGAGAGTCTTGGGGGAGGCCTATGTCTAGCAGTGTACGTCTTTCGGCTGACATGATGATGAGCAATTTTTAAATGAAAAAATCTCCATTCCTTTCCTGCTCTAAGTTTTAAAAAGACATTTATCCCAGTGTACACGCCTCAAACAAACTTTGACGAGCGATGGAATAGGGTAGTAATGTAATCGGCTCGCAAAGAATTCGTGATATGCGAGGGTAAGGGTCGGTCGGTACGGTAGGTGTGTGAGAGGTGACCACGTTATGGATATAGATTATAGATTGAAAGGCGTAGGTATGGACTCTGGAATAATCAAGAAGTATGATCTTGAAGGGAAAAGAGAAATGCGTGAAGAAGACACTTTCCACTTGCACAAAAGTTTGAATCTAGTTCGAGTCTTAAAATCAGGTTAAGCCTGACAGTTTAATAAATTTTAACACATCTAAACTGGACTTAACACTTAAAATGCTCCAGAAGTGCAACGGAATAAATTGTACTTCTAAATGAAGTCAAATACTTTCATTTACAACTGAATAGACAATATTATGTTATGGATAGAATATTCAAAGGACGTATAACTATGTTATGCGAGATGTTTAGTGTAACACAAAACTCATTAGACACCAGTCTTTTTAAAAGAAGTCAGTGCTCCCTTTCGCACCCTTTACAAAAAGGGGTGTGCGACAGAGCGAACAGAATCAAAAGCGTCTGAAGTGACGCTTGGTGCTTTTGCTTAAGTATAGTCAAATTGATAAAAATAACTTAATTTTAATTATTTTCAATGATACCTAATACATTGTAATATAAGCAGCAAGAGCAAAATATATAACAGTTTTATATGATTCGCTGGTCGGGGGGGGGGGGGGGGACGACAACGACGACACACATTAGACATATTTCGAATGGGGTAGTAAAGGTGATCGCGGTCATCATCCCGTTCGAAATAATAATACGTCAGAAGCAAAATATATGATTGGTGACTGATAGGACCAAAACCAAATTTAATAGCAAAATAATGACCTCAGGAGTTCACCGACCTAATCAATGTCATTGCCGCAAAATTGTATAAAGCCGAATTGTAGAATTGTGTATAATTCTCTACGTCAACTGTTTTTTTTTTTTTTCATACGACCGGGTAGCATAGTGGTATTAGTGGTCAAAGAACCTGACTTTGAAGTTTGAGGGTTCGATCCATTATCTTTTATCTTATCTTATCTTATCCCCGATAAATAATAGACAAATAAATAAATATACTATTATTGTTATGACTTTAGCAGGGACGTCCTGCGATGCCTGTGCATGGAAGGCCACGATTTTGTGATCAATAGGTCGCTGGTTCATATCCGGCTCGAAGGACCATGAAGAAATCACTGAGTTTAGGGTTCTAAGTCTGCGGTATTTAATTATTACAATTAAACAATAAACAGAGCGTACTTCGTGTATTTGTCGGAAGCCAAAAGAGCGAGAGGTACATGGTTGCCACAGTAATAAATTCTTAACGGTGCTATAGAGTCCAACAACCTTGTAAGGCAAAATTTAAAAGCGATGACAATAATGATTGTTTGACGACCGGAGGGCCTAGTGGTTAGAGGACCAGGTCCTTAAGATTCGTAGTCAGGTCCTGACTATGAATCTTAAGGTCCCAGGTTCGATCTCCGGTCGGGGCAGATATTGGTATGAGAATACAAATGTTTGCTCTCGAGTCCTGGATGCTTAATACGTATTTATGTATGTATTTGGGTATACTAGTATGTTTATCCCAGTACCACCACACAAGCTCTGCTTTATTTGGGACTGTGTCAATTTGGTGTCAGTTGTCCCACGATATTAGTTTTATTCATTTATTATTATTTAATGTACGGTCGAGGAAATTAATTCCTGACCCACCATGGAACCTTTTCACTGTAAGCGTCATAGTGACATCGCATAGCTTTGACAAGGAAAATCGTTATGACGTTTACTATGAAAACGTTCTATGGTGGGTCAGGAATTAATTTCCTCGACTGTACCAGACTTTTACTTAAATGACTGTACATGAGCCCTCGGCACAATCCCTCTCCGGCGTCGTCTCGTATTATAATTACGGCGTGATTCTGATTCAATTGTGCGTTAAGTGCATTTTGAGTGCAATATTTAATTTATTCAATTAACGTTGACGGATGTCAATTTTACGGCAATTTTGCGCGTCGTTATAGCACTTTGTGTGATGATTTAATAATAAATGACGTGTACATTTTTAAACTGGCAACATAGGCAGCTCCGTGCAAGTTTTTGATTGTTTAGACTGGCCAAATGAAACATAACTCGAACTGTTAGTTAGTAGTTATAGCTAAACTAGTTTATGCCCCGCGGCTTAACCCCCGTGAAATATTTAAAAATGGGCTAGTTCCCTATCCCGTAGTAATTCCGAAAAATCCCTTCTTAGTGCACCTCTAGGATGCTCAAGGTATATGTTTGGCAAATTTCAAGTCTCTAGGTCCAGTGGTTTAGGCTGTGCGTTGTCTGTCAGCCAGTCATGTCACGGTACTGTTTTATAAGTATAGATTACCGAGACCGTGGAATTGCATAACGTAGTGGTATTGTGTGCTTATAGGCATTCTGTATTTAAAATGTCCTTTTTCCCGAACTATCAGTATAAAAAGAGGTTTGTAATTATATTGGAGAATAAAATTCCAAAATAATGTCAGGTCAAATTCAAAATACTCATTATTTAACGTTGTGCGTACATTTTAACGGCTGGTTCTCCTTTTCATGCAAGCCGTACAACTACTACAAATGCAATTCCAAGCTCTCGCTATTTCATCTAACCTATCGCTTGTCCGAAAAAACATTTCACCATTTTATCGTTTCATCTTTTTTTCGTTTGTGCATTATGGTTGCACATGTGACAATACCATTTTCAAATGATGTAAAACTGGTAGAGATCCCTTATGGGGATTAGTCCGCCTTTGTACTTGTATCTCATTATAGTGAAATAAAACGGCTCACTCACGTATATAAGTCGAGTTTAGCCCGAAATGTTTCGGTCTAATTCGTAGTCCTTCCTCTGGGAGCGCACGACCCAGCGGCAGCGAGACGCAAACTGTGCACCGCGGCTCTGCTCGCGCGACTACTAGGCGCAGCTGACAGCGACACACAACTGCCCTTGTTTTCATCGTCATTTTTATTATTGTCAAATGCAGGGTAGCATACTACACTGATCACATCACTCTGAGTGAAGTTGTATCTCATCGATTGTAACTTGTCTTTATTTCTGTATTTTCTGTACATTTACTTTCTTACCACTGCTCGATTTTTTTACTAGTTATGACAATAAATTAGGGCGGTAATTTTCTCCTACATGACAGTTTTTCATCATTTCAGAATGATAATGGTATTCATTTGTCACAGGTTTGTATTGCATTGTCATCGGGCCCCTGAAAAACTTTCGATCAGAGCTTTATTCCGAAACAAAAATGCGGAAACCCTTTGGAAATTTCCTGCTTTATCAAGCATTTCGCCTCTCCCACTTACGTACGCAACCCCTACAGACGCGAAGATCATTTATCCCCGTTCGGTGAGGGTAAATCCGTCAGAGTGCCACTCTGCCAGGGAGTATTACTGAACAATGCATGAGGCTGTACCCCGGTATTGCTGAAATAGACTTGAGAAAATGTGTCTAAAACAGTAGCCTTTCAAAATCTCCACATAAACAAGACTCGAACAAAACTGACTTAAATTATTCAGGTTAGTAATAAAAAATGTAGTAATCATTTTGATCACGTCGAGTTTGTTAAAATTCTTAAAATCCCCGACTCCCCCTGAGCGCGTCTTGTATTGGTCACGTCCGTTTTGGAGGGATTCCAGTATGGGCGAAAATGGGGTAGCGGTCGAATTTGAACGGAATATTTCAGAAATTAGCATGAAATGAGGTAAATGTTTCAAAATTTTAAGAAAGGCCAGAAAACCAAGTTATTGTTCATTATTCTGATAACATTATATTTGGTTAAGATTGTAATTATAACATTTCGCAGGTATTTTTAGGGTAATAAATGCGGCAGATTTTTATTTCTCTACTTTCGTAATAAACTGCTGCTAAAATGGAAATCGAGGAAAACCAAATTAGGTACTTCTCATGTCTAGCAGATTATAATAATATTTTTTTAAGCCCCGACGAAAAAGAGGGGTGTTATAAGTTTGACATGTGTATCTATGTATCTGTGTATCTGTCTGTGGCATCGTGTCCCAAACGGATTTACCGATTTCAGTGCGGTTTTTTTCAATCGAAAGCTAGTTTAATCAAGATGGTTCTTAGCTAAGTTTCTTATCTGACAAGGAAATTGTAACATGGTTACAAAACTAATCATTTCACAAAGATTTACAACGGCGTAGCCTTAAGTAAGGGAAGCACACTTTTAATGCATTTTTTTTTGTCTGGTTATTGTTGATTATTGATTTGTTTTTAACTGTATGTGTATGTGTCGAATTAGTTTTTAGTAAATATATGTTTCTTTCTTCTTTCTTTCTTCTTTAATTCGTAACTATCTTGTCCTAGACGCGAAAATCTCCACGCCCCGCTTCTCGGGCAACTCGTGGCTGGCGCTGCGCGCGCTCCGCGGCGCGTACAAGCGCGTGCGGCTACGACTGCGCGTGCGGCCGGCGCGCGCGCGCGGCGTGCTGCTGCTCACCGGCGAGCACGACGATCTGTCGGGGGACTACCTGGCGCTGCTGCTGCGCAACGGCCACGTCGAGATGAGGTGAGTCACTAGCTTTCAGAGACACTTTTTTTATACAACGAATATGGCAAACGAGCAAGTGGGTCACCTAATGGTGAGTGGCCGCCACTGCCCATAGACACCCGCAACCCTGGTGGATTTCAGATGCATTGCCAACCTAAGAGAATGCTTCTTGTGCCCGTAATTGCATCGGCTGTCTTACTCTCCACACTGGAACATAACAGTGCAAGCACGGCTACTTAGCGGCAGGATTAGCGAGTAAGATGGTGGTAGCAATCCGGACGGACCTCGCACAAGGTCCTACCACCCGCAAAACTCACTCAAAGCCACCTTCACAAAGTCTTTCACCAAACTACTACATTCGTCTTGATACCTCCAAGCCAACCTTTAAGCCATTTTCTTGACGCCACCCACACCAACACACTTAGGATGCCATTATCCAGGCTTGTAACAACAGCAGTCTCTAAGATCACGCAGCCAAGTCACCTTTAACATCGCCCAGTGCCCTAAGCACGACTTGTCGAATCCTGCGTCTCAAAGACGTAACGTCATCACATCAATACTACTTTGTAGTCTTCATAAGTCGCCCTCAAAGTACTGGTGTTTTTGCTTGCATCGCATGGTACCCTAATCCCTATAACACGCTATGATCTTAAAACTGTGCCAGAGACGCTGTTCTCACACTACGCACCATCTCAACAGACGTGAGCAGGCACTGTCAGCACTTGCTGACGCCGAACCATTTGCTAGTAATATTTTTCTTTTGTTTTCATGTTGTTATTGTGTTGTGTGTGTTGTGTGTTTTGTGTGTCTTAGTGGTATTTTTTCTTTTTCTTTCTTTCACGCTCGTTCCCGCTCTTATCACCATTTGGCCCCTTTGCTACAAACTTCATAATACACTTTTCCTCCCCCACCCCACTTCTTACGTCACCCTCCAGTAGTTGCGTGTATGCTACGGCCGACGGGAAGAGAAATGTCAAAAAAAAAAACATGCAGTGGAACGTAGAACCTTCTCCTTTTTTGAAGTCGGTTAAAAATTATGTGATGTCATCTTTCTGCATCTGAACACTTTCATTCTGCCAGCAAGACACCCATCACCATCAATGCTACTACCTGTTGTCTTCACACTCTTAAGCTACGCTCGGCTCTACATTAGCTTATACCCTGCCCTATAACACTTGTGGGCAATGTGTATTTGACGGTGATAAAGAAACGCGACCGGTAGGTCGATGTTCTGAAAAGAACAGTTTTATAAAATGACGTCATCAAAACGCGATTGTTCTAAGAAGGACAGTTTTTTAACCCCCGACAAAAAAGAGGGGTGTTATAAGTTTGACCTGTGTATCTGTGTGTCTGTGCATCTGTGGACCGATTTCAATGCGGTTTTTTTTTTCAATCGAAAGCTAGTGTAATCGAGATGGTTCTTAGCCAAGTTTCATTAAAATCGGTTTACCGGTTTTTGAAATATTGAACTTTGAAATGACAATGTCGGGGGTTTTTCAACTTTTCTAAGTTGGTTAGGTTAACATTAACAGCGTCAAATGCTGATCACCTACACACTCTTCGTTACTAAGATTCCGCTAAATTTGTACTTGCATCAGTACTACTTTTTTGCAGCTATTTATCTCACACTAGCCCCATTTACTTTCATTAAGGTTATATGACTCCACTCCACTCCACTAATTTCGCAAGCCCAGGCCTTGAACCGACCACGAAACAAATTCAACCTCAAATTTTTCACATTCACAATATTTTACCCCAACTTCAAAAAGAAAGTTATTACAAAAGTGACAAACTTTAAATCGCCATACTGATTATAGGGATAACTTAGGCTGTTTCTCTTCTGACGGCCTCATAATGTGTAAAGGAATAGTTTCTCCGAAACTGTGGGCTTAACCGCTATCCCACAAATTCTAACTCGATTGTAACTTCACAACAAACACAATGATCGCTATACGGACTCCGTTATTCGAGTAACGAACATAAACAGTGGCGTAAAGCTGATCCAATTACTGGCCAGAAACGACCTATAAAAAACACTTCTTCAACGCCGGAGATGGGAATACAGTAGGCGAGATTAAATTTAATCACAGTACACAGTATTGATTTAAACTTTTGCGATTTTCACACATTATCATGATACTCGGGACTTAATCGCGTAAAAAACAAATTTATATACCTCGACGTTTCGGACGCGACGTTGCGTCCCTTCGAGACCATGGACGCAACGTCGCGTCCGAAACGTCGAGGTATTTAAATTCAAATTTAAGTATATGTTTTTTACGCGGTCAAGTCCCAGTACACAGTAAGTAATATACTCAGAGGCGGGCGGGGGGTTTTGCGGGTGGTAGGACCTTGTGCAAGGTCCGTCTGGATCGCTACCACCATTTTACATGGTAATCCTGCCGCTAAGCACCAGTGCTTGCACTGTTGTGTTCCGGTGTGGAGAGTAAGACAGCCGGTGTAATTACGGGCACAAGAGGCATTTCATCTTAGCTCTCTAGGTTGGCGACGCGTCTGCGAACGCCTGGGGTTGCGGGTGTCTATGGGCAGTGGGTATCACTTACAATCAGACCCGCTTGCTCGTTTGCCTTCCTCATCGTATAAAGAATAAAAAAGGCAAAATTAGGTTACTATTTATCGTATTCTTTATTTAAATAACAGTTTTGACATAAAAACGGTGGGCGATTAATTTTGCCTCTCGGGTATATAAATTTGCATCCACAGAGGGTCGAGCACGAGTTTTCGAACCCTGCGTAACATTACAGTTATCGTATCAAGATCGAGAAACCTCATACTAAATTTAAGTTCCAAATACGCTCACGGGCGGGCGCTGTTCCAAACTTCATACAAACTCGATAACGTTTACTATTCGATTTTACGTGACGCAGGTTTTGAATATTCGTATTCGGGCCTCAGAGAGAGACAGAGTTACTTTCGCATTTATAGTATTAGCTAGGATTACGGTGGCATGGAGCCCTTCCTGTGCGAGTCGGACTCTCTCTTGACAAATTTTTTTTAATTCGTGCGTTCACATAAACTTAACTAGACCTACTGTCTTTCTTTCTATTCAGCCCGCAGAGCATTTGCGGAAAATTAAAAACAGCAAGCGACCTCATCCTGAAGTATCCCGTAATGATCGTTATTAAATCTGAAAAGTATACTGAAGTACTGAACAATCTTAATTTGGGTAAAAGCTGTAGTATAATTATTAAAAGTATTAATTGCTGTACGTACAAACTTTTTATACCGAAGTTACTCACAATCACAAAGGGCAAACTTAATGCTCCTAAGCGCTCTCGCCCAGTATTTTCTATTCTTCCAGGGGGGTTAGCACGCGTGCCATTTTGTCGCTTGTCGCTCAGTGCGTCCTTCACTGATTCCGTCACTATGACAGGGACGCACTGCGCGACAAGCGACAAAATGGCGCGCCGTGCTACATGTGCAGATTAATCTTAGTAAAATGCAAAAAACATTGTAATAGTTTCTCAAATTCAACCTGTTTTACGCCTAAATGTGTGTAAGTTAGATCGTTATTATTTAAATGAGAAAAAAGAGTAGAAAGTTTTTTTTTTTTATACAACGAGGAAGGCAAACGAGCCAGTGGGTCACCTGATGATAAGTGATCAGCACTGCCCATAGACACCCGCAACCCCGGAGGGTTTGCAGATGCGTTGCCAACCCAGAGAGCTAAGATGAAATGCCTCTTGTGCCTGTGATTACACCGGCTGTCTTACTCTCCACACCGGAACACAGCTGTAGCTTGTAGACGTTTTCGTAGCACTTTGCTACGGCGTAGCTAACCATTTTGCTACGAATACTGCGTGTACGAACCCGTGGCTCTACGGGTTAGAAGGATTAGCTTGGAGACTCTTGCTAAGTACGAAAAAGGTGTAACTCGGGTTAAAGAATAAAACGTTGTTTTTTTTTTACTTTTTGTAAGTTTTTTTTATGTCGGGGTTTCTTTTTAGTATTTTTTTTATGCTGAGCCTATGTCCAGTCCAGCAGAGGACGTCTTTCGGCTGACATGATGATGATGTTGATCCTTTTTATAAATTAAAATTTTAGGGCGTCCAAGTGGCGACGAGACTTGAATTACGTTTTTTTTTATTTGCCTAATTTAAGGGTACCTAGGTACACAGCGTACATAGTCACTAGAAACTAGAATGTCGAAATTTTATGTTGTGAAATATCCCTTAGCGAACTATCATAAATAATTCAAACAAAATAGCCCAATGAGACATATTAATATAGCCAGACAGATGACTAATTATTAGATCAAACCTGCTCCGTTAAGCTGCATGCACTAATTAATACCTAGCTTTGTCCGCCACGTTGGATTCATTAAGCCGAGCTTTCGGCTCCGATATTTGCGGACTTCGTTTAAAATAACTGAGTGAGATGAAACCGGAGCGTTTTTCAGGGTTGCTGAGAAACTTACACCATCAAGCTATATTACGAACTTTTCATGTTAAACTGCGTAATATCTTTGATGCCCAAGCACAAATATTCGAATCCTGCGTAACGTTTTTTTTTATATACAACGAGGAAGGTAAGCAAGCAAGTGGGTCACCTGATGGTAAGTGATCACCACTGCCCATAGACACCCGCAACTCTGAAGGGTTTGCAGATGCGTTGCCAACCTAGAGGGCTAAGATGAAATGCCTCTTGTGCCCGTAATTACACCGGCTGTCTTACTCTCCACACCGGAACACAACAGTGCAAGCACTGCTGCTTAGCGGCAGGATTAGCGAGTAAGATGGTGGTAGCGATCCGGACGGACCTCGCACAAGGTCCTACCACCCGTAATCGAGTAGTAACGTTATCGACAAAGTATGACGTTTGGAACAGCGCCCTCCCGTGAGCGTATTTGGAACTAAAATTTAGTATTTAGTATGAAGTTTCTCGATTTCGATATGATAACGTTACGCTACGCAGGACTCGAACATTCACGCTCGGGCCTCAGAATACAGAACAAACCAGTGTCCTTAGTGTAATTAAAAAGCACAAAATACGTCTCGATCGCGTTTGCGTTAAAGTGTCATATAGTATGAGAATTGTTTAACGCGAACGCGATCGAGACGTATTTCTCGGCCTGGTCGGCGATTACACTAGGCGCTCAGAAGCCGCGTTCAATCATAGCCGCACGCAGTATACTGATATCGTTAGCAAAAACGTAGTTTAAAAAAAACTTACAAAGTAGAGTTGTGCCTGCTCGGTCTTTAAAGGGAGCGCTCCGATCTCGTTCAATCGGTGAAAGGAACTAGTTCGGACTATTAGTTCCTTTAGTTCAGTAGTTCAGTGAATGAGTTGGAACTGTTTTGATCTGTGAAGGACACGGAACGGAATGATAGTTGTCCATCTTACTCCCACTTGCTCTAGAGACACTTTGAACGAGCGCTATTTATCTCGCTCCTCGGTTTTGGTCACTCTCACCGCTCCGTTCCGCTCAAGCGGTTCATCCATTCCACTCCTCTACCTACTGAACTAAAGGAGCGATGACCGATTCAAATCGTGCGAAAGGATTTAGTTCCTTTCGGTCCGAGACGGGAACTCATTTCTAACAGTTCTTAGTTCCTGACCGACTCAAGCCTATTACAAAGACATAGCTATGTTGTGAATTCAACCAGTTGGAGAACCACCGCGACTTAGATAGATAGACAAATCTTTTTGTATTTGTAAAGCAAGTCAATCTACTTCACGTGACTAAAGCAGGCATTCAAATCAAAAGTGATTCGACTTACCTACTTGTCTTGATGCGAAGTTCTTTGAATCTTTTTCGCGTGGCTTATAAATTCAGTACCTACTGTTACAAGCTCAGTTTTCAAAAATGTCTATATTGTAAGTGCTGATTAAGGCTAACTCGATAGTATATCCCGTTTATGTTAGGTAGGTACTAGGTACATAGGCAAGGTAAATAAAAAAGACATTATTTGCTTTTTATGTCCGTGACAAAACCTAGCACACTAGGCCCCAGGCAACCCTGAGTGGCGTACCGAAAATTTTAAATTACATTTTTACTCCCAATTTGTAAAATTGAGGTCGACGAACGCGAATTTTAAAAGCTTTGAGGGAATTGGAAATGGAATAGGCTCTAGTGATCTTATTACTATGTTAACGATATTCGGCTGGTCCATTTTTTTGGCGAATTAATTTCGTTGAGCGAATAGTTTTTTGTAAGAGCAACTTGGGTTATATTCGTGATTTTTAACGTTACGATTTGCTTTGACCAGAGACTTGATTGTTACTTACCAAACTTCTGGATATTTCGTAGTATGTTTCAGTAAACGAGAATGTTTTGAACATTGCAATACACTACACGTTGCCGACGTATTTAGTCATCAGTATTCAGACTATAATAATATTTTTCACGGTTGGTAAAATGGCTACATTCTGATTTTAGGTTTTAAAATTGCCAAATATTGGCACAGCGTCGGGCACAGGGAGATTTACCTCATCGCTTCAAAAAATATACTTTACCCCAATATTTTGTTGCAGATTCGACTGCGGTAGCGGCGCGGGCGTCCTCCGGTCGCCGGAGCCGGTCCGTCTCGGCCGGTGGAACGTCATCTCCGTGTACCGGCACCGCTGGGACGCTTGGCTGCGGCTCAATAACGGGAAGCGCGTGCGGGGACGGTCTAAGGTCAGTCTCTAGTTCACTTACCCGATTCTCTAACTCACTTACCCGAGTCTCTCGCTCACTTACCAGACGAGTAGCGAGGCGAGGCGAGGCAAGAAGCGAGCCACGAGACGACTAAATAACGGGAAGTGCGGGCGGGGACGGTCTAAGGTCAATCTCTTGCTCACTTACCCGACGAGTAGCAAGACGATGCGAGGCGAGGTGAGAAGCGAGCCACGAGACGAGTGAATCTCGGCGGCCTAAGGTCAGTCTCTAGCTCACTTATCCGACGAGTAGCGAGGCAAGGCGATAAGCGAGCCACGAGACGAGTGAATAACGGAAAGTGCGGGCGGCGACGGTCTAAGGTCCTTCTCTAGCTCGCTTACCCGGCGTGTAGAAAGGTGAGGCGAGGCGAGAGGTGAGCCACGAGACGAGTGAACGGATGAACGGGACTAAGATGATTCTGTATTATCACGTCTGTATGAAATTGGCTCGATCAGAACGCTTAAAATCCAAAGTAGCAAAAAAAGAATCCCATAATGTATAAAAAAGAAAAATCCTGACTAACTGCTGGAGTGACAGACTCATCAACGCCAAATTGTACCCCTAGTGATGATTACGAAACTTAGTAGAAATTACACTTCAGGTAAAAAAAAACAAAGCACTTATTTTAGCATTACCGTAATTTGAGTTATTACAGCTCTTGGGATTTATGAAAATAGAAAAGGTCCGAGTGTTTTATTTAGGGCATAACAGCCAATGTAGCTTGCATGTTATGACCCTTGTGATGAAAAATATTAATAATCTTGATGCAAATAATGACTCGACATTCACAAGTCTTGGGTGCGGGAAGTTAAAATTATACAAACGTACAAGGATAAAATGCTCTTTCGGTAACGACTAGAGCAGCTCATTGTCAGTTAAATTGCTCAAGGGGAATTAGAATAAAACGTTTTACAATTCCACATTTCCCTTTGCAGAACTCGGAGCCAGGTGGTTATTTATTACACGCTATTTTATAACTGTTATTTCGTTGAAAGTGGGTCCAAAATGTAAAATTGAATTGGGTACAAATACAACAAATACAGCTAGTACAGTCAAGTGCAAAAATATGGGTGCATACAACTTACTCAAAAATATGGGTGCATACAACTTACTCAAAAATATGGGTGCATACAACTTACTCAAAAATATGGGTGCATACAACTTACTCAAAAATATGTCCCATGGCTCTTATTTCGACGAATTAAGGTTGTGCTATTGTTGCTGTGGTGGTTTAATTCGATACTTAATTTTTTGCACTTCACTATACTTACATATAAGTAAAGGGTTGTTAGTTTTCGTTTTTTTTTCGCCCAATCGCCCACCCTATTTTACCTGATTAATGTTAAAAGTATTATTGAATTAATTAGTGCTTTTACATTAATTATTATAAAAATAGGATGGCCGACTAGCTAATTGCGCCTCTGAGCACCATTTCCCCAACTGACGCCATTGTAAGTTAGAAAGAAATGGAGTATTTTCAGTTCAAGTGTCTGTGTATTTTGTTGCTGTAGATAGCATACCTACTCGTACTGTTGGACCTACCTTATATTACCTGATCAAATAACCGCTTAATTCTTCCGCTAAAGCAGGAAAAGATTTTTTTTATATAAGTATGCTACTTCAAAGCCAAAACCAATCACTGGGCATGAACTGGCAAGAGCTGGAGGTCGCAGCGCAGGATCGTTCCAAATGGAGGGAAATGCTGAGAGCCCTACGTCCCTGATTAGGGATAACAGGACGTGATAATGATGATGAAGTATGCTACTTAGAAAAGGGGTTTTATTTAATAACTTTTCGTTTCTTGTGACGATTATCAACCAAAGACATGAGACGTTTTTACTAGATTGGTAGGAATGCAGTTAATTAGGACTTTTATTATTTATCAACTCCGCAGGTAGCCATCATTTAACTGCAGGTTTCATATTTCTGCACTAATTATTCATTCGCTACGTGAATTTAATTCAGTACACTCTCGTTGTTTGAGTTTTAAACAATAAAGGTAATTTCTTTTGGCCGTTTGGCACCGGAAACGGGATTTAAAGCTTTTGCATAATTAAATGAGTTTTCGGGTTATTTACTGCGCAGGTTGTGATGGAGTTGCTTTGACAGTTGGCGCGAGTTTTATTTACCATTCTCGCATAAAAAGCGAGGGGATACGAAGGTTTTTTTTGTTGTCTATGTAACAATGTCATTTACAGTAAATATTAGTCTAATTTTGCCGATGACAAGTAAAACACACATAGGTGTACAATTTATTTTACTGTTTTAGTTTAATTTTAGTTTTATGTTAATATTTATTTAGCGACTTATACAATACAATACAATACAAATATTCTTTATTGAAAACCACAAAATAGTACAAAGAGATTACAGAAAACAGACTTATATTGTTTGTTTCAATTGAATAAATAGCCACAGTAACTACACTGATCTCAAATTTGCTGATCAAGCATTTTGTTTGTCTCGTCTGTCATGGGAAAATAATTTTACTTTGCATTGTTTAATTTGCAGTAAAAACAATTTGTAAACGCTATATTAGCTACATTTCTGGTAAAAATAAACTCTCATCGTATTTTGTTGATGGCCATCTCTCTGTCTATCTGTCTGTGGGTTACTTTTTCTTTTCCAGCACTCACTAAAGTATTAAAGCATAAACACAGCGAAGAGGCATTTTTTATTAAACGATCTGTACTGTCATGTCATGTCATACCTACAGTTATATTTTGACGAGTACAAAGACAGGAAAAGCACAGGCTAGATTGCTTCCCAAAGCGTTCCACGCTTACACCATTCACTGAACCAAAAACGCTTTGTCCGTTATTTCTTTGCCGAAATTGTGGCCAAATAAGTTTTGCCGAATTTCCGCAATTCCTGGCACAAGTTTCAATGGCGATGAATTAGATATTTTGCAAGTAATTAAGTTTATAAGGAAGGAGGGAGTTGGCAAGGATCGGCACTCAGGTAGGGTTACCATATTGTAAATTTTGAAATTCCTAAAAAATAGGTTTCTAAAAAGTCGAAACATTTTCAACACACGTTTCTTTGCATGGATGAATACCCCATTAAGGAGATTTGAGAGAGACTTTTACCTAGTCGGACTCGCGCACGAGGGTTCCGTAGAAAGATTTTAACGCTTCTCCCCAGTGTTTTAAGAAGTCCAGCGTTAGCAGAGCCCTGCTCCTAAGCAAAATGTACGCAGTGTGGGGTCAACTTATATTGGTCTGTGAAATCTACAGACAGACATAAAATTTGAAGATTTTGAGACTTTTTGTAGTGGTTGTGCTATAAGAGCTACCTTCATACCAAATTTCAAGTTTCTAGGACAGGTTTTCCGATTTCGGCAATTTGTATGGAAATAGATTAAAGACTGTATCTTTTGATTGCGTTGACTTAGAAGGTTGATTTTTTCACGGCTTTAAGAGACCGCAGGCTTGAGTATTTAATACTAATTTCAGCGTGCTACCTCCACGCGTTCCAGAGAAAAAGGGTCTTGACAGACAGACAGACAGACGGACAACCAAAGTGATCCTATAAGGGTTCCGTTTTTTCACTTTGAGGTACGGAACCCTAAAAATACCATATTGGTGGACAAATAACTTTCCCGTGTCGTCCATTCGTCCCAATTTCGATTGGTCTCCGCGATGGCCACAAAGATTTCCCTTCGTAAACTTAATTCACCTGAACTGATTCACTGACTGACTGTGACTGTAAACACATTTACAATTTCTCATACAAATTTAAAACGCATAGTGATAATTTTAAGTAAACTTTATTCACCCAAACAAAAAAGGTGAGGAACCCTAAAAACGAAAAGTCTTTCTAACGATAATTCCCAGAAAATGGTTCTCGAGTCTTGGACATAATATAGTATGTATTTATCCATACATACAAGTATATTTATGCTTTATCTAATAGCTGTTTATAACACGAGCTCTGCTTAATTTGGGACTAGGTCAAATGGTGTCAATTGTCCCATGATATTTTTATTACATATCGAAACGTCAGGACAAGTCCGAAAGAGTGGTCACCCTACAGCCAAAGCGGAGTTGTAAATGATCATAATTTTGTGGAATTAGGAATTATCCTCCGCGTTCTATTGTTTTAGTTTAATTTTATTCCCTTATTAATAGGGTGATTACTTTTAAGCATTGCAAAAATGGTATCGTTTAGCAAAGAGGTCGTAATGTCATTGGAAGATGGGTTGAGAATTGGCCGCAAAAGTTGTCGGATAGTGTTCCTATTGTATTGGCCTCCTACTTCAGTATCCTCCTGACCTAAAATATGAGCAATGAGAAATATCGTTAGTATTCAAGTCGAGATGGATAAAACGTTTGAAGTATTTCATTCGATGGATTTATCCGGCCCTTTCAAAGCGTAAATATTTTACTCGCCAGACAAAACATTGATCTTTTCTTACAAAAATACGGATCGGCTACTTCGCTTGTGTAACATACTCGTAATTCATTCTAGACTTTCTTGAGGAAACTCGGGACCCTTAAATAAGTAGTTAATGTAGCAAGTTAAATATTAGGTATTTCTGTGTTACTGTAAGTGAAATAGCTACGGTACTCGAAAGGTTTGACCGTTTTTAGGGTTCCGCGCCTCAAACGACCTGAAAGGTCTAACACTATTTAAGATATAGTTTTAGCTGCTTGAAATCCCAGATACAGGTATTTAACATATTGTTCAGCTTATTATTTATTTTTACATTATTATTCAGATAACCCATCAGAAAACTTCTAGCATGACATCGACGTTGCGGCAGCTCATCGGGAATTCACCAATTCCGGGATCAGGAATCCCGGAACGCATTTAACTTCCACCTGCCGGGAACTTTACGTCCCAACTTTACGTCACGTCAACCCACGGCGAATTACAATATGTCTTTTATTGGAAGCCGGGGGATCGATTGTTTGAATCACACTTGGTGACTAAATTCTCACCCATGACGCAAGATACATACAGTCTTTCCTTCTATCCCTATATAGCCCTGTGGTATTATGTTCCGTAAGTCTAAGTATACGAGTAAATCTCAAAATAGGCTTTCGGAATGAAATAAAATCAATCTAAGTAACCATAAAATTTTATGATAATACTTAGAGAGGCTCAGGAAAACAAAAGAAAAAACGCCATCGAAACCGCCTCAAAGGCTAGTGTAATATCACAGACACTTTTCACTGCTTTTAATTAATCGAACATAAAATTTAAAAGCGGATCATCTTTAATTAAAACTGAAGTCCAATAGAGAATGAATATTTATTCGATAATATTAAATTTCGACGATCGAGAATCGAGTGGATTGAAATCTCGAGGGCTATTTGAGCGACTTTGATGTCGATGTTATTTTAGGCTCCAGAAGGGTTGAAGCTTACACATAGAGCTGTATAAATATTGGATTTTTAAGCTGTGTACATACATAATGTATAAGTGCCAAAGGCCAGTATAGGGACCTTTGAAATTATACTATTATAATAGTATTATAAAGAGCTAAAAAATTATGCGTTCTAGAAACGTAAATTGAAGTGTAACCACACGTTAGATCTAATCAGGCGATACTTTGTGACTTTTATAAGCTTTTATTTAACTTGCACTGTTCGTATGTATGTATGTAACTTGTCCGTAAAACATAACTGTAATATAATAGTACATTATGATACAAGTGTGCTAAATTGGTCATGACTAATGCTCACGCGTTTCATACGACGTTTTTCAACACACTTGCGAGAAAAAAAAAATGCAAAAATTAACTAAGTATTCAAATTATTAACCTGTGTTAGTAGATATTCATTATTCGGAGCTTCCTTAGAGAACTTTCCAATGTCTGAATGTCTTTGGTGATGGCACCTTGGATTTGGTGATGTGATAAACGTCCGAGTATTTCTTTAAGATCACAGTTAAACATGAATACGTTTTGATGTCGGTGCCAGTTTTAGCCCGTACAGTGCTTTGCAAAATCGAGTACTTTGTATCTAAGTATTATTCACCACAACGAACTATAGTTGTACGTGTTAGCCAGTTTAATTACCTAGTAGCCTTACTCAAAGTGTGCTCCGTGGAGCCCTGGAGCTCCGCAAAGAGTTTGTGGGGACTCCGCGGTGTTACTTGGCCACAATACATTCTTTAGGAGGACAAGTTGAGAAAATAAATACCATTAAGTAACTAATTATAAATATTGCGTGATTACGGTAGTTAGATCAATAAGCTGCATATAAACACATTTTCAGAAAACGTTTAATACTTACTTGATTCGTTATTTTTACTGTTCGTCCATTATATAAACCTTTTACTTTTAGTTCATCGGTTAACATTGTATTTCTCTTTTGATTTAGATGGCACAATATTTCACTTAAAAAACATCCATTGCATTTTGTCTTCACTTAGTATTTCTAGATTCTGCATTTAGGTTTTTTTCAGTAATTAAAACTCTACAGTTTTCAAAGTTATAAACATAATGCAGCTCTCTATTAAGTACTACAAACAAATACAAGAAAGACGACAGCACAGCAGTTTTTTTTTTTTTTTCATTTTTTCGCGCTTGTTCCGCGCGATATTATAGGTAATGCGCGCGCAGGTTCAAATCAAGCCACAGACCAAACCGCCATACAACCTAATATTAAAAACAGACGTATGGTAAACTACAAAATAATGTTTTAAATACGCAAATAAATGTTAATTCGTAGATAAAAATAGACAATTTACTTAAATTAAATAATTTTGTGTCATCTTAATCTAGAATATTTTATTTATTCACAATAATTTCTTCATTGCTTTTAGGCGGGAAAAGACTGCTGAGATTTAAAAAAATATGTAATATAGAAAACACGAGTGCGGTAATTATAAAGTAAAAAACACGCGTGTGTTATAAGTAGTTTATTGAACTTTAATACTATGCAATAGGATTCAATTTACGAGCAAGTGTGTTGAAAAATATGTAAATAAATGAATATTGAAACCTTTTCGAAATTCCTAGACTGATATATTTCGACGTATAAATAGAGCTATATTTCCTTGCCATATCAATCCGCAAACTTGAACTCTATGGTGTAACTTTAAACTATCGTTAAGCACATTATCCTTTTTTACTCCCCCGTAGTCGGGTAATGTGAAACGTTCAAAGTTTTCCCATCTCGCGTGCCAGTTGGTCCAAATAGAGGGACCAAGGCCTTGACGAATGCGAAACAAAAACTAGGAGGCTGTTAGCCCTTTAACTTTCAACACTAAAAACTTTGCAGAGACTTTACATTTGGTTAATATGTTCAATTTTTTTTTCAAATTTTTGCACTATTAGAAGTTCAAACTTTTTTAAGATTATTGTATTTCATATGGTTTGCTAGGTTTTACTATGATACTGTTGCCCGCGACTTTGTCTGCGTAGATTTCTTAGAATTAGAATTATAGTGAATTTAAAAGGAATGGAGCTTACACCATCAATTATAGTAAGTACAGGGTACCTTTCATCCAGGAAAGTTACATAGTTCCCGCAAGATAACGATTGAATTCTACGCAGACGAACATTTATTTTTAATACACGTATCGCAATGACACAAAAGCGTAGGTTGAAAATCGAAATTCCAACTTTGCGAAACAGAAACGGAAGCCACTGGTTATTGACAATGTAACGATTGTTCCGAAGTTTGGATAAGTTGTCAACAACTGAGGGTCGTAATCTGACCTTTATACCGATCGGCCTATTTATGCCAAATCAATATGGAATGTTAAATTGGGGGGTATTTGATTTGATGATAATATTCATCCATCATGGAGGGATATCGCAACATCAAGGTTTTCTTCTTGTGCTTTTTCGCTAAGCTAGATCAATCAGGTGTTCTACTTTGATTTTAATTTCTTCGACCGCGTTTCCCGCTGGCTTCAGACCAGAGGCATTTGGCATTCGCCATCTCTTTCTCGCACGAGCTTGTCCCGTTTGACAGTACAAGACAGCGAGTGCCAAAGCAACAACGAGCAAAGAACAACGAGCTAGGTAGGTAAAAGTTTTTATTTCGCATTTAGCTAGTAGGTAATACAATGGACGTCAAAATAATGATTTTTCCGTTCTGTGGTCTATAGTTTAGTCCTGACGCAAACACGTGAAATTTCTGCTTGACGCAAGAGAAATTCTACACCATTCGTACTAGCCTTAAATAAAATAATTACCATCGCACGAGGCACCAAGGGACCCCTCCGCTATACATGTATGCCTGAACCGCCCTAAGATGAATGAGATAGCTATAGCTGCTCCCGTATCCACCGCAAAAGCTCTAAGTTTACCCACAAGCCAGTAACGCCAAAAGGAAAAACCCAAAGATTAATAAGGCTAAAGGAAAAATCCCCAGTCTGAAGAATCAACCCAAAGCGTTGAAGGGTTAAGGGCGATAAAAAGCCATTACGTCCCCCTTAATTAAGCGCTTGTGTGGGAGCACATAATGTGGAGAGTTTAACCACCCGACCTCGACGATACTCATTTTTCTAATACATTGCTGGTTTTCCCAGCTAGCCGCCGAGCGGTGAGCGTCTCAACCGTGTATTGCACAGCGAAAGAGCTAAATAGTCGTGGCCGGTGTTTTTTTTTATTTTGCGTTGGCTGTTTGCGCTGAGCCGTTGCCATTATCGCGGCTTTAAAAGTAAAATTAAAAAGTGGATTGGGTCTTTAAGAGTGTGTGCATACCGTTCCGCGCGACCGTTTGTAGATAGAGTAAATTAAGGTTTGTTGTTAGCGTTGCACTTTAACAGAATTAAATAAATATTTGGTTTACTGTGATCCCCTGATAAGCAAGGGAAAAAACCACGACTGTCTCGAATGGTAACACTGACGTATGGCAACGTTTTCGTTTCGCGACTCTACCTACGCCGAGTCGCATTAGAAGATGAATATATTTACTACCTCATACTGCCGTGACGCCCTGACTATTTACAAGAAAAATAGCACTTCAAACCCAAACAAGATTAAGTAGATCGAAATAGTAGCATTCGTAAATGTTTTTTTATCATTGGAAAAATTGCACTCCTCATGTTACATTCGGCAGTTGTGTTTACTACTGATTCGTACTTTATAACGTACGCTGGGCCGTACAAGCTTCACAATGAACACCAAGTTCTAATTTGGTAACTAAAATACTTCTTTTACCCAAAACCTAGCAGAGATAAATGGCTATGAAGTCAAATAACAGGAATTAGGGAATGTGGCGTGACTCCGCCACATCTATCAAGGCGATCGCAGTTAATTTTACGTGCAGATGGTAGGGCGGACTTCGAATTCCTGATTATACTACGTACAGTCAGCAAAAGCACCCGACGTGTTCACAATGATCTGAGCACGGCTCTATTGTTATAGACTTAAGAGCTTGTGCAGATCATCATGGCCGCTTCGGTTGCTTAGCAACTTTCGCTGCTAACTGTCCTTAGAGTAGACAGGCAGGAGCAGCCCTTATCTTATGTTTGCGTTGTTTTTTCTGGCACTCTTCGAGAGGGGCGAGGTACACACGTGTCGCATGCTGTACACATTTACACTCATTTCAAATTTCCTACTAACTCATACCAATACAAAACTCTCACACAAATGCCAAAACATGCACACATGAAAAAGCCGTGATAGCCTAGTGGTTTGACCTATGGCCTCTCAAGCGGAGGGTCGTGGATTCAAACTCAAACCCCGGCTCGCACCTCTGAGTTTCTGGGAATTTGTGAGCGGAATTACGTTTGTTATTTATCAATTTAGCTTTTCGGTGAAGGAAAACATCGTGTAGAAACCTGCACACTCCTGCGAAGCATGAGTGTATGATGTGTATGATGTTCCCAATCCGCACTGGGCCCGCGTGGAAACTATAGCCCAAGCCCTCTCGTTCTGAGAGGAGGCCCGTGCCCAGCAGTGGGACGTAATAAAAGCTGATGATGACGGGAAGCCAACAATCAACAGACCCTGTGCAGAAATGGACAGAGAACTAAATGTCAAATTTTTAGAAGGGAAATCACGTGTTAACGTCTCCTTTAGTCTATGCTCTATGACTATGAAGTAACAGTACCCAATCCTTTATATTTGCACAGAACTTCTATTTTGTAATGCATTTGCGTCTCAATGTTCGTGTTTAGTCTATCGGATTCGTAAACTTACATTGCTTAGGAGCAGAGGCCCGAGTACGAATATTCGAAACCTGCGTAACGTAATCGAGAAACGTGTATGACGTTTGGAACAGCGCCCGCCCGTGAGCATATTTGGAACTAAAATTTTGGATGAGGTTTCACGATTTCGTTAACGTTCGAGTAACGTTACGCAGGATTCGAAAACTTCGTGCTCGGCATACAGGGCCCTATAACAGATAACACTGGCCAACTTGAAACACTCGGAGAAAATCGAGAAAATCTTCGAGGCTCGATTATCGTAATGAACGAACAATTCGGCCTATGCAAATAAATGCTTTATGATTATGCTGAGACGGTTCCTTTTGCCACAAGTAATGCTATGTGTTTAAAACTGTAATTTTGTTCTGCGTCTTGTATATTTTGCACTGTGTTATGTTTTGTTTTAGATTTTTTTTTTGGAGCAATAAATATTCTTCCTTTCTTATTACAAATTTGTACGGAATGCTCGGTGCGCGAGTTAGACTCGCCCTTAGCCGGTTTTTTGCCCAACGCCCCGGGAATTCCAGGGTAGGGATCGAACGACCCCATCTCGGCTCATTACGCCCAACTTTTTCCAATAGGCCGTCTGTCAGTCAGGAAACTCTTGTTTGGGTCGCTTTAAGTTTCATCTTTCTGCTTAATTGGTCAGGAGACCGGCTCCTACTTTAGTTAAATGGTTATTGCTTGGGTAAAGTAGGTACTATTGTGTTTGGCAAGGTAAGGAGGTCAAAATGTATGTTGAATTTCATACTATGAATGTTTCATAAAAATAAAAACAAAAATAATCAATAAATCGATTATTTTCATTTTTTTTAGGCAAGGAGGTCGTTGCGAGTTTTCCATGGCAATTTTATATCCCTGTTCAATACTCTTGTATTGACGTTACAAATCGCATGAACGTTGGAATGTTTACTTTAGGAAAGTTTTCGTACTGATGTGCCTTCGGAAACTTTCCAAAATTGCGAAATTTTCCACATGGGAGAGTTTCAGAAATTTCGCACATTTTGTATGGGGTTTGAAACTTTCCGAAATTGAAAATGGAAATTTCTTATATTTCTATGAAATTTTCAAGAAATTTAATTAACTAATAATTAATTTATTGAATTTTTTATGTAAAATTAATTGATATTTTATGACTTAATGTACCGTTCTTGTTTGTTTATTATTATTGTTACATCTACTATATTCATATTTTCAGCTTTTTGGAAACTTTCCGCAACTTACATATCTGTAAGTTTTTGTTTATACAATAAGGAAAGCAAATGTCCCACCTGATTGTTAAGTGATCACCACTGCCCATAGACATACCGCAACGTCAGAGGGATTGCAGATCAAATGCTTCTAAAGGTGAAATGCTTCGTGCGTCTGTGCTGTACTCCTCCTATTTTTGCACATCATAATTCTAACAGAACTCTCTCTTCTCCAGGGCCTCTTCTCCCGCATGACCTTCCGAGAACCAGTCTGGCTTGGTGGCGGGGGCAACACCACTGGCCTCCAGAGCAAACTAGGGCTGTCCGACGGCCTCCTCGGCTGCGTCGACTTCCTCAGAATCAACGGGGACACTTACAGACTTGTGAAGGACGCAGTGGCAACCCTGGATATCGGTAAGTTCAGCAGCTATAATTTTATTGAAACAGTTTTTGAAAGACCTATCCAACGACACCCCACACCATGGGATCGATAAGAAAAAAAATCACCCCCTCTTTACGTGTAGGGGAGGTACAGTCAGCAACAAAAGTTGCTAAGCAACGGAAGCGGTTATAATGATCTAAGCACGGCTCTATTCTTATACACAGAAGAGCTTGTGCAGATCATTGTGACCGCTTCGGTTGCTTAGCTACTTCTGCTGCTGACTGGACCCTAAAAAATGTTTTTTTTCTAAATTGTTTCTCGTTGACCACGGTTGTTTCCCCCTACATCATTATTCCGTTCCCAGAACATAGACCATCCGCTAACCAGAAATGATTACATTACTCAATCAGCCCGTTAGCAATATCTGTATTGGTTTAGGCTTGCGGCGGTCCTGATTGTTCTAACGTTACTGTAGGGGGTTAGTAGCCGGCGGGGTCGTTTATATTGCGGTCAAGATACTAACTAGACCGACATAAAGTACATTAGAGACGACCTGGTAACGACGTAACAACTTTAATCAAGACAAGAGTGAGACTGCAGCCTGGAGATCGATTTTTAATCTCACCCGGTAACTTTATTCACTGATTTCTAAAAAGTTCGTGTGTTTTAATCTTACCGGTGACTAAAATTCTAATGACTATGATGTCAAATACGAATGACCCCCACACCCACTCGTAAACGAGATCACTGAGTGACTTCTTGACCACTGGCAGTGACAGCTAACGTCAATCTACTACGTTAGTAGACGGGTATGACGTTTGAAAATAAGACTTTTGGCAGATAGTGATAATGTCATGGATGAGAATTTAGTAACAAAGTGAGATTCAAAAATCGACCCCATACGAGGGCTGTTTGATAAGTACCCGTTTATGGAAAAAAAAAACATTTTTTTTTGTATATATGCATTTATTTTTCTACGTACTCACCTTTTAACTCTATACATTTGTTCCACCTATACTCAAGCTTCAATAAACCATCCAAAAAGTATGATTTTGGATAGTCATTAAAATAGGCCTCTGTGGCGGCAATGACTTCGTCATTTTATCCTAATCGCTTGCCACCGAGCCATTTTTTTAGGTTGGGAAACACAAAGAAATCGCATGGGGCCAAATCTGGAGAATACGGGGGGTGAGACAATAGTTCATAGCGTAACTGTGCTAATTTAACCGTCACGACTCTGGACGAATGAACCGGGCGTTGTCGTGATGAAACAGTACTTTTTTCTTTTTTAAATGGGGTCGTTTGTCCTTCAACACGGCGTCAAATTCATCCAATAAATTGGCATAGTACTGCCCTGTTACTGTTTTTCCCTTTTCTAAATAGTGAATATGTATAATACCATGCGAATCCCAAAAAACGGTCGCCATGACCTTTCCAGCCGATGGGACGGTTTTTGTTTTCTTTGGAGCAGGTTCACCCGGTAAAATCCACTGCTTCGACTGCTCTTTCATTTCCGGGGTATAGTGGTGGACCCACGTTTCGTCCACGGTCATGAAACGACGCAGAAACTCCCTCGGGTTACGTTTGAACACGGCCAAACACTGCTCCGAAGTAGTCAGTCGGTTCCGTTTTTGCTCCTCCGTGAGTAAACGCGGCACCCACCTCGCCGATACTTTCTTCATACCCAATTTTTCTTCTAATATGTGTTGTACCCTCTCGATTGAAACGTTTACAGCATCAACGATTTCTCGAAGTTTAATTCGGCGGTCGGCTAAAACGATACTTTAAATTTTCTTAACCATATCATCTGTAGTCACCTCAACTGGCCGGCCTGGGCGATCCTCATCAAAGACGGTTTTTCTCCCCCGCTTAAACTCGTTATACCAATATCTGACGGTTATCATAGAAGGAGCACATTCATGGTAAACCGCTTGCATTCTTACTTTTATTTCATCACATGTTTTTCCTTCCAAAAATAAGAATCTGATTACAGACCGATACTGTTCTTTCTCTATTTTAACAATTTTAAGTTGCCATTTTTTTTTTTAATTTTCCTGCCTCTGAAAAATGGCTTAAAAAGGTGGTATACTTATTTGCGGCCAGTGATATTAATATATTTAGAAAACGGGTACTTATCAAACAGCCCTCGTATATACGAAAATTACTGATAACTAAAGGGCGGTTGCAGAGCAAGAGAATTGCAATGTCCCTCGTCACTGCATGTCTCAGCGATAGTCTTCTGGTTGGCAAACCTTTAAAAAAACTTATGGATCCATCTTAAAAGTAGTTGAATGTAATGAATAAAAACTTTATAGCTCAGTTGATTTACAAATCACAAAGCACCACACACAATGAAATGGGTACGATTAAAGTAAATCATACCTAATTAGCTAATTATTTTCTTGGCGTGTGTAATACGGTGCTTATGGTGAAAGGGTTCTACGATTCAAACGTTTTGACTGTCTCAAACAAAAATATGACCTAATTACAAATAAATAGGCCAAGTAAACGAAACTCTAAGGCTGCGGCCACATTGATGGATGCACAAAGGTTTGTAAGGTAAGGTTTTTTAATACGAAAGCAACGTTATTTGCTTGTGTTTTCTTGTAAGTTCATCAAGGTCTTATCGAGGTTTTGTCTATTAAATTTAATCGAAACAATACAAAAAGTCAAACCTCTCTTAATTAATTTATTTATTTATTTTCGGAGAACCAACAGCTACAAATTACAGAGTAGGTTATTTCTATAGTAACATTGAAGCCAATTACAGGATCTCACAACTAGAAACAAATTGTATAAAATTAAAAAAGAATACGCACAAATGGTCACACTGATGCACCACGAAACGTAATTAATTATCTAAAACTCATTTGAAAACCATGGTAGATGGTTTGACCTATGACCTCTCATGCAGAAGGTCGTGGATTTGTGCCCAGACTCGCAGCTCTGAGTTTTCCTTCCGGCGATGGACTAGTGAATCTCTTGGGGTTGCTGATTTTTATGGGTGGCGGTGATCGCTGGCTTACCATCAGTGGTGATCCGCTTCCTGTGTGTTTTGTGCGTTTGAGTTCTTACATAGTACTAATCGCTTACGCCAGCAACAATGCTAACCGCTTAGCCTCCCACCGTCTAACTGGCCTTACCAATTGCCTAAAACTCCCAAATCTTATCCATACCCGTGATCTCATTCATTTATTTACGCGAAACCGAATTACGACCTTCCCTTTCTACTACAAACGCGAATTTCGCTTGCTCGATTTAAAATAGGTTATTTCCTTAATTTGGAAAGCCTTTGAGAGAGTCCTTTGATTTGGAATCTCTTTTGGGATGGATTAGTTTTCGAGATTATCTCATTTCTGATTCGTGGAATCCTTGCTTACATGCTCAAGCCATGCGAAGCCTTTCGGTTCTTTGTAATTTAATAAGTACCTAAGCGTTATTTTTTATAATTTTTGGGATCTAAGTATACAGAGGATGGGACAACGGAGACCCAACAAAGCACGCAACTTTTCAATCTTTATCTATTTTTTTTAAACGCTTACCTAGCAAATGCCCATTCACCCTAGACTTGAAAACGGCCAGATCACGGCGTGTTCAGGGAACACAGACGCAGGCAGGGAATTCTACTAATTAGCCATACGAATGATGAAGGAAGAGCGAAAACATTTTATGCGGATTCTCGGAATGGTGACAACATAAGGGTGGAGACCTCGTCTACTTCTGGTCGACCTGTGAAAGAAATGAGCTGGTGGAATAAGGTCTAAAAACCGGCCAAGTGCGAGTCGGACTCGCGCACGATGGTTCCGTAGAAAGATTTTAACGCTTTTCCCCAGTGTTTTAAGAAGTCCAGTGTAAGCAGAGCCCTGCTCCTAAGCAAAATGTACGCAGTGTGGGGTCAACTTATATTGGTCTGTGAAATCTACAGACAGACATAAAATTTTGAGATTTTGACATTTTTCGGAGATGTTGTGCTATAAGAGCTATCTTCATACCAAATTTCAAGTTTCTAGTAGGTTTTTGGAAATCAGCAATTTATATAGAAATGGCCTTTTTAATAACTGTATCTTTTGATTGCGTTGACCTCGAAGGTTGATTTTTTCACAACTTCGAGGGACCGCAGGCTTGAGTATTTGATATTAATTTCAGTATACTACCTCTACGCGTTCCAGAGAAAAAGGGTCTTGACAGACAGACAGACAGACGGACAACAAAGTGATCCTATAAGTGTTCCGTTTTTTCCTTTTGAGGTACGGAACCCTAAAAACAAAAATCGTGTTAGTTACACCGTTGACCGAATTCTTTAGTCTTTGAGCCCAACGTCACCAAACATAGTAAATTTTTCTCAATTCTATCTTGATTGGGTAAGTCCTAATAAGATATCTTCGACAGTACAAAGTTTTCTTCAACTCTCCACAAACTCTTCAGACGTTACAAAAGATCCGCAAATCCCTTCATATCGCCCCAACTTAAAGTACCTATTTGATATTCGATTGCCAAAGCAGCAGCTGGTATCATTTATTCGGGCTCAAAGTTTAATACAAAATGCAATTGGTTGCATCGGCTCCGAGCAATGCACTTTCAAACAATATCATACTGGTTTGGAATACAAATTGGAGTAGGATGGATATTATGCGCTTCGGGCATCTTCGTGTTTCCGGAGAAGTATGAAGTTGGGCGGATGATGAGACCTTGTATACGTCGGGTGCGTAGCGAACTTCAAACATGTTATCCCCTTTATAACCGAGCTCAAAAAAAGAAGGAGGTTCTCAATTCGTCGGTTTTTTTATGTGTTATGTTCCCCGATTATTCTTAAAAAATGCTTCTGGTTTGCACTGTTGTATTGCGGTGTGGAAAGTAAGACAGCCGGTGTAATTACGGGCACAAGAGGCATTTCATCTTAGCTCTAGGTTGGCAACGCATCTGCGAAGCCTCTATGGGCAGTGGTGATCACTTACCATCAGGTGGCTCGTTGGCCTTCCTTTTCGTATAAAAAAGAAACATAAGTATAAATTGCAACTCAGTGGACGAACTCGAAAATTTTACCCTAATACTTCCTACTAATATTTTTGACGCGAACGTTTGGTAGGAATCAATGTTTGGAAAACTTTTCGCAGTACCTAAACACATTCGTAGCACAGAATCAGAATTAAACGGATCTGCAGAAAATTCCTCACAAAAACCTCTCTACCCTAACCATAAATAAATAATCGACACAAATCAAACAATAATGAAAATACTAATAAAGGAGGCTTGTTGAACCGACCAAGCGGGGTTAACCTAAATTAACCTTAATCAGGGTTTGAACCTTGTTTGTACAGCAAATATTAACCGGTCAGTGAATTTGTTATGCTGGCCAAATATAGAATGTACTCGTGAGATCAAAATATATAACCTACAACGGTTGGGTCAAGCTTTACGGATCACTGCCTCGAGAAGTTTTGAACAAGAGTGACATTTGAGGTTAGTCTTCCAACAAATTTTCTAGAATATTTGACATAAGAAGATTTCTGCGAAATATTCGTAAGGCTCATTTCTACTTTTACGTATAAAACGTAACAAAAGCAAAAACCAGTTAATTTCTGTTAGGTAATGACCAGTTTCAATCCTTTAACCATAACCTTTTGTCAGTGTCAGGTTATACAAGAAATAATTTTCCAAACGAACTGCCAATCACGTGAACAATAGGCAGGCATTAATAAACCCTAATTCATTCTTATTAATGAAGCATTTTGTTTGACAAGTTAATCCGGACCTGTTGGAACCGGTTTATTCCAGTTCTAGCCAGTTTAAAACGGACCGGGTAAGCGCTTGTTTGCACTGGAACTTTGAAACTTGTTCGGACTTTTGACTGTTTATACCCGCTATTTTACTTAAAATATGACCCAAATTTATGTGTCGCACTACGAAATAAATTAAGGGAACGCACAATTGCATGTGTTAATTGACTTTCCTAGTTATCGCCACACTCAGAGAGTTTAATTAATTTAATTAAGCTTGTTCCGTGGTATCGACCAAGCATTTACCTTAGTTTCAAGTCGATAGTCCACATGTTAACGAAGTATCTTTCACTAATTTAACGTTTCAGAAATGGTCATATTAAAGTAGCTTTACCTAACCTAGGTACTGTAAGCTACAACTACATTTAGTGTGTTCCGAATAGGAAATGGTTTAGGAGGAAATTGGAATTATGGGAAATGAATATTCCGGGAAACGTTATTATTAGGTAGCGAAAAATAATGATCGATCCCCGATATAATGTGATTGTGTTTTCCGTGGCTTTAGTGACCCGCAACAGCCCATCCGCAAAAACAACAATTTCCTTTACAGTAAATTTAATTCCGAAAACTGTACTTACCCTTGGAATCCGGATACTGTGTGAACATAGTAACAAATTCAGGCGTTGTGTTACATAATTAATTCAGCAAACTCCAGTAACACTGGGGTTTAAGATAATTAACAACTGGGGAAATATTCCGCCAAAATATTCCGTGTCACCGCGGGGCGTTTAGCCAGGGCCAACGTTTCGACTCGTGGGCGCACGCGGCGGATGGCACATAGTATGCCGAGCAATGGCTTGAACACGAGTTTTCACCAAGAATCGAGTAACGTTATCGTATTACCATCGAGACAACCGGCCAAGTGCGAGTCGGACTCGCGCACGAGGGTTCCGTAGAAAGATTTTAACGCTTTTCCCCAGTGTTTCAAGTAGTCCAGTGTTAGCAGAGCCCTGCTCTTAAGCAAAATGTACGCAGTGTGGGGTCAACTTATATTGGTATGCGAAATCTACAGACAGACATAAAAATTCAAGATTTTGAGACTTTTCGGAGTGGTTGTGCTATAAGAACTACCTTCATACCTAATTTCAAGTTTCTAGGACATCTGGAAGTACCCTTTAGGTTTTTGGAAATCAGCAATTTGTATGGAAATAGACTTTTTAATTACTGTATCTTTTGATTGCGTTGACTTAGAAGGTTGATCTTTTCACAGCTTCAAGGGACCGCAGGTTTGAGTGTTTGATATTAATTTCAGCATGCTACCTCCACGCGTTCCAGAGAAAAAGGGTCTTGACAGACAGACAGACAGACAGACAGACGGACAACAAAGTGATCCTATAAGAGTTCCGTTTTTTCCTTTTGACGTACGGAACCTTAAAAATCACCAAACCAAAGAACCAAATACCTACGCTCACGGGGGTTGCTGTTCCAAACGTATTATTTTTTTGATGGCGACATGATAACGTTATTTTGGACCCCAAATATCTCGTAGTGAAATAAACGGATCACTCACGTATGTCAGTCGAGTATTGCCTGACATGTTTCGGACTAATCCGTAGTCCTTCCTCTGGGAGCACACGCCACGCCGGTGGCGATCCATTTATTTCACTATGATTGAGTCTCACGGTATATAGTTTCATGTTAAAAGTCCCAAATATCTCATTTAAATTTTTGTGGGTTGCAGTTATCTAGGAAGTCCGTTGCACTAGCATAACGCTTCCCTCATCCCTTTGATACGAAGTAAACGTTTTAAACGTACACAAACGAAATCAAAGTAGAAATGCTCAACGAAACAAACTGTCAACGGATAAACAGTTGTGAATCGAAATCGCTCGCGCGAGCGGTATTTGTCGATTTAAAACTAAATCGAACGTTGTTTGGATTCAGCCGTCCCATTGGGCAGAGCAAACAAGTGACATCACTAGCAAACCGTTTAAATAATCGTGTTCAATTGAATTGGCTTCCATTTTTTTAATAATCGAAAGCTCTAACGGTGCATTGATTAGTAGTTATAGTGAAATAAACGGATCACTCACGTATGTCAGTCGAGTATAGCTCGACATGTTTCGGGTGTTGTTGAGTCTCACGGTAGTTTTATGTTAAAAGTGATTGGTGGTTGGTAAACTTATGGGTACGGTCGAGGAAATTAATTCCTTACCCACCATGGAACCTTTTCACAGTAAACTTCATAGTGACATCGCATAGCTTGACAAGGAAAATCGTTATGACGTTACTATGAAAATGTTCTATGATGGGTCAGGAATTAATTTCCTCGACTGTACCTATGTGTATTATTATTATGGTTACCTTTTTTTATGACAAGGAAGGCAAACGAGCAAGTGGGTCACCGATGGTAAGTGATCACCACTGCCCATAGACAACCGCAATCTCGGGGGTTTGCAGATGCGTCGCCAACCTAGAGAGCGAAGATGAAATGCCTCTTGTGCCCGTAATTACACCGGCTGTCTTACTCCCCACACCGGAACACACCGGTGCAAGCGGCAGGATTAGCGAGTAAAATGGTGGTAGCGATCCGGACGGACCTCGCACAAGGTCGTACGACCTCGCAAATTTTCGTTTTAATGAATAATTAAGACTCTTATATGTTTACAGTTTTATTCGCCGTTTACAGCGAAACTGTGACCGTTCTATGGGATACCGTAGATTTTCGTACAAATGATATTTCTTCAAATCAACTTCTGACGTGGATACTGCTTACAGGATCCCGTATCCCTCGTTACAACTTCTAATAGCCCTTAGTGTGTGCAAGTGACAACCATCCAAGTTTCGTTTTTATCTTGTAGAGTTTATACTTTTATACTTATACTTATCAAAGACCGCACTTTACGCAAATCGTTTGAAACGATCTGACTACAATGATAGAGCCATTTCCCATCCAAAAATCCGTTCGCCAAAAACTCCCAATAATGTTATCGTTTCTCTAAAATAATAAAAGAGAATCCTTACATTTCCAATTCACGACAAATTCTACATAATTTTCCTTTCAGCAAAATCCGGACCGACTCGTACTTGATAGATGCAAACGTACAGAGGAACCACGAAAGAAGACCACGAATCAAGCAGAAACATTCTTTATCACAATGAGAAAATAACTTCGACGAGTGCTTTCCTCCCGTGGTTTCTGTACAAAATGGCGACTATTTTATTTACAAGCTTATCTCTTACGGGCAGCGGTGTCGCTACCGTCGAACTGCAGACGAAAAATTGCTATGTAGTTTTGAAAGTTCTCTATTGGTCCGCCTGCAAGGATAAATTTGTGGTTATGAAGCTAGTTTAGAAGGATGAATAAGCTAGGAATTGACAAATTTGTATGAGAAATATTGTTATTTTATACGAAGCGATTGAGCGGGAAATGGGCTCTTGGTGAATGGACGGGGAGCGGGGGAGGGAGGTCATAAAGTCACGACTAGATACAAGTAAGAAAGAAATAAATGCTTATTGCCACAAACATTAAATTAAAAAACAAAACAGAATACAATTCGCAATAGAAAAATGTCTAAATACCTACCAGATTCTCGGTCCGTACTATAATCACAATCACACTATTACTTGAAAGTTCGCATTTTTTCAAATCATACCGTTTAAAAGCTATACGTTTCTAACCGACTTTAGCAAGCATTCTGCGCTGTATCTAACTAAACTAAATATAGTAAAATAAAGAGAACATCATTTGAAATAGGCCAGAAATACACAACATAAATAATCCTCTAAAATAATGATAAAAAATAAAATAAAATAAAATGCTTTTATTTCGGACAACAGAAGCTAAAGCCTAAAGTTTTATGGCCTAGCATTAAGCAACAGAAATATGAAGTCGGTGCTTCATTCATAAACGCATTTTTTTTTTCATTATTTTAGAGGATTTTTTTACGTTTTTTTTAAGGTTTTTTTTTTGAAGGCGGTTTTACTTTTTTGTTAAAAGATTCTTGTTTCACAATTTTACGTTGATTTAACATTTTCAGAATTATCCTCCAACTCCTAACCGTTAAGGAGTTGTACCTTCCATCATCAGCTCATCAACATGAGATGATGACTACCGGACGCAAATACTTGAATAGCCTTAAAAAATACATGAAACACATAGTACGTGCCTGTAAAATTTGAGGGTTGCCTTCGATTTCCCTAGGATCCCATCATTAGATCATGACTTGATGACAATGGGACCACCTCAGGAGTATACCCTTTCGAATATAAAAAACAATTTTGAAAATCGGTCTACAATTGACGGAGTAATCGATGAACATACATAAAAAAAAATGCATACAGTGGAACATAGAACTTCCTCCTTTTTTGAAGTCCGTTAAAAAATGACGCACATCCCTAAATGCTAATTCCAACCCTGTCATCTCTACATTCACAAAACAAAAGCTTGGTATCTTGTAAGACCGATTGGAACTCTTTTTGCATCGTGGGTTAAAATGATGATGATGATGATGTCCTCCCAGACGTATCGTCGACGGCGACACCCTCGGTCATTCTACGACTTTGCAATATTTGAATTTATTTTTCACTTTTTTTTAAATCTCGTCTTTTTGCCAAAATGAGAACGAAAATCTATTACGGCCAAATAGTTACCCAAGAAACAAGCAAAGGCACGCACTGTTTGCCTTTTATGTTAAAGTTTTCAAGTCCCAAAAAACATGGAAGGTTACGGTAATGAAAGCACTTCACGGTAATGAAATATAAGGCTTAATAAGGCCACGGCGATGATAACTTTTTCATACTTTATTTCACAGACAAGCATAAAAGTAAAATAATGCTACAATATAGCGATTAAATGACTATTATTGACGATATATGTATTAAAAATCTTAAAAAGTAAAACCGTTTTTAAAAAAAACATAAATTAATCTTCTAAAGTGATTATTTTTGTAGCCTAGCACAAATAGGTGCGATGCTAGCGGAATATTCATTGAATACCAACTTCATACTTGTGATAGGCCATAAAAGTGATGACTTTAGAGGATTATTTGTTTTTTTAATGCGGTTTTTATTTTTGTTAAATGTTTTTTTTTCATGAAGCGCTTATTATTATTATTGTTTCATAATTTTATGTTTATTTGATATTTAAAGAATTATCCTTTAACTCGCAACCGTTATAAGGAGTTGCACCTTCCATCATCACCCCATTAACATGAGATGATGACTACCAGACACAAATAATTGAATTGCTTCAGAAAATATATGGAATATTATAATGCGTGCCTGTAAAATTTGAGGGTGGTTCTCGATTTCTCTGGGATCCCATCCCATCATCAGATCCTGACTTGGTGACAATGGGACCACTTATGAAGTATACCCTTTCAAAGAAAAAAATATTTTTCAAATCGGTCCAGCCGTCTTCGAGTAATCAGGGAACATACATTACAAAAATTTATACAGTAAAACATAGAACTTCCAAGTTGGTTACAATTTTTCTAACAATCTTTAAACAAACAAAAAATTATCTTCATCAGTCACAAATACAAAAACAGAAGTAAGGATTAACAAACGATTATTACAAAATGTACTTACTCATCTTGATTAATCTACAGTACTTCCTCTTGCAATCAATTTTGTTTGACCTTTCTACCAAATTCTAATTATTTTATTATTTCTTCCTACCTTTACCGTATGCTGTCTTATTATTGTTTACTTCTTCTTTTTGTAATATCAGAGTAATGCTCTACTTGGTTTTCTTCCTCTATTGGTGTATTTTTGATTTAAACTCGCAATAAAAAGCTAAAATTTTAATGCAATATTTGCTGTGCTCACTAATTAACGTCGAGTTTTGGTAATTATCTGTCATTGATTGATTCCTACAATTTCATTTTCTTCTTTCTTCGCAAGTATCTTGGAGTTCCTATTCTATACTATATTGCATACAATCCTTAATTTTCTTTAATAATGTATTCACTAATAATATAAATAAATAAATATTATGGGACAATTGAAACCAATTGACCTAGTCCCAAACTAGGCAAAGCCTGTACTATGGGTACTAGACAACGGATAAATATACCTACTTATATGGATAAGTACTTACTTATATACAAGACATATCAAACATCCAAGACCCGAGAACAAACATTCATATTCGTCATACAAACATCTGCCCCGACCGGAGATCAAATAGAAACGTAGCATGGACTTTTAGGATGTCCCATGTTTAACTGAAATAGTTATTATAAATTATGCAACCCTGGGAACACATAAACACAATTTTTTTTAAGTAACTTCTATGAAATATATGGAAAAGTCATAATACATTTAAAAAATTTCATTACCGTGATTTTAACATCATTGCCGTGACCTGTAAAGAGCTACGGTAAACTACGGTAATGAGGGTTCTGGTAATTAATATTTCGTACATGATGCCGAATAGCCAACCATTTTGAGTGCATTGTTATTTACGATTAACAGATTTGCATAGTATTTAATCTCTCAAAATGCATCAATATGTAAATAAAGTACATTAGACAATACATACCAAGAAAAGGGCTACCCGGCGATGATTTCAAAATTGTGACAATCTCCCGTTTAGCGACTTCGGGATAAGTTTCACGGAAAACGGGGCGCATGTCTGTTCGTCTTGGCATCGCATTAAAGACTTCAGTATCCTGGGTGCGCGTCTGCCATTGTTTGGTGGCCAGATCAAAGAATTTTGATGCTATTCTCAAAGCGTTTAGTTTCGAGCACGGAAATGATTTTTTTACGGTGACAAACTTTACGTGTGTTTTTTCTGTGCATTATAGGATTATTTAGTTTTCATATTTAACCGTAATCGATTGCTTATGAATGTAGCTATTGTGGAATGTATTCTTATTGGCGTTCTACAGACGCAATTTTTGTACACGTCAATTAATATCTAAATTAACACATTGGAACAGGGTCAGGTAATGAAAATTTCACTACTTAATATTTTTTTTATTAATATGATATAAACAAAATCATTAAATTGTTTATGGCAATACATAGAAGAGATCATAAGCCATTTATTAGAATTTTTTTTTCCTGCATTGGTTAATACTGGAATATTTTAAGCCCTGGAAATGTGAAAAAATTGAAAGTCGTAGAATGACCGACCCTTAGCTTGAATTAACCAGTGCCCCAAGTGTAATCGCCGACCAGGCCAAGAAATACGTCTCCATCGCGTTCGCGTTTAACAATTCCCATACTATTTGACACTTGAACGTAAACGCGATCGAGACTTATTTTGTGCTTTTTGATTACACTAAGGGCACTGAGCCCTTGCAAGGACGCGAGCTTGACTTGCAAAATCAAGCTTGGTTTTAAAAGTCCTTTTAGCTACAAGAAGCACAAAAACTAAGAACCATAATAGTTCAAACAACCATTAATATTAGTTAGTATTGCACACATAGTTTAAGGAGAATTTGAAATGACAATATATGGCGGCGTCCCGAATGACAGGCCCTTTGAAAACTGTGAAATGTCAAGGGGAAGGATCAGTTACGTTGCTTCTAACTAGTTGCGAACTCTTAAGTTTCAGTGTTTATGATTTTTGATACTTAATGTCTTATTTTGCTTATTGTCAGCTGTCTTTAGCTGTCCTTCACTCGGTTGTATCCTAGCGAAAGGTTTGAGTTTTGAGTATTTAATATTTTAAACAGTGCCTTATTATTTACAGTCCATTAATTTTCCATTCATCCTCTTTTCCAGCATTAACAAAAGTTTTGTTTTGTACGACAAGGAAGGCAAAAGTTTTGATATGACTATGTTTCATTCATATTCGTGTGCTTGTAGCAAAGAAACATGCTTTATTTACTTTTAAAGCAATCTCTTATTATAAGTAATACTTCGAGTACTTCTAGCTGTCTTACCCATCAAATTTTTTTTTGTATGACAAGGCAGGCAAACGAGCAAGTGGGTCACCTGATGGTAAGTGATTACCACTGCCCACAGACACCCGCAACTCCGCATTGATCGGCCTTCTGCAAAGTGACGCCTAATTTAATAAATCATGGCACACGGATACTCTGGATTTGCATACGATCTAGGTGAGGGCCATGGGAAGTACTAGGGCTGGGCCCCGGGCCCCGCCGGCGTCCCCCAGGTAGGTATAAATCCGGCTCCAGATTAATATTCGCGGCTGCCAACGGCCCTCGTGATTTACAACCCGCCATCTTTCTTGCGCGCGTTGTGGTGCAACGCACGAGTGATTGCAGGGGCTCTATATGAGGCTGTGCTATCCATAATAGTAGTTTATGCAACTGCTACATAATGAGGGTCCTTAAAACACGAGTGTGTTTTTATGAGACGAATCGAAGCTGAGTTTCATAATAGGATCACGCGAGTGTTTTAAGGCCTAATTATGTGGAGTTGCATACATTACTTTATCTACACACATATTATAAGTACTCTAAGATGGGTTCAGAAGCCGAAGTTCAGTCCGACATGCATAATTAATCATGTGATTTTTTTTACAAAAAAAAACAGTTTAAGAAACGTCAGCTCGGTATGTTTGTCTATGATTAAAAAAAACAATCAAATTCATGACAGGTATGGGTATGATACATGCCTTCGGCTTCTGAACCCATCTTAAAGTACTTATAATATGTGTGTAGATAAAGTAATGTATGCAACTCCACATAATTAGGCCTTCAAACACTCGTGTTTTAAGGACCCTCATTATGTAGCAGTTGCATAAACTACTATATGTTTATGGATACGAAACTACCTTTTTTTTTAACGGTGGGAAATGCATTACGACTACCCCCCGCGCCGTTGGGACGACGCGTTGGTTATGTGGGACTCAAAATACCGTAAATTACAGCTTTTGGTTCTTTTTAGGGTTCCGTACCTCAAAAGGAAAAAACGGAACCCTTATAGGATCACTTTGTTGTCCGTCTGTCTGTCTGTCTGTCAGTCTTTCTGTCTGTCTGTCTGTCAAGACCCTTTTTCTCTGGAACGCGTGTAGGTAGCATGCTGAAATTAATATCAAATACTTTAGCCTGCGATCCCTTGAAGCTGTGAAAAAATCAACCTTCTAAGTCAACGCAATCAAAAGATACAGTTTTTAAAAAGTTCGTATCCATACAAATTGCCGTACTTTGAAAACCTAAAGGGTACTTCCAGATGTCCTAGAAACTTGAAATTTGGTATTAAGGTAGCTCTTATAGCATAACCACTCCGAAAAGTCTCAAAATCTTAATTTTTTTATGTCTGTCTGTAGATTTCGCAGACCAATATAAGTTGACCCCACACTGCGTACATTTTGCTTAAGAGCAGGGCTCTGCTAACACTGGACTTTTAAAACACTGAGGAAAAGCGTTAAAATCTTTCTACGGAACCCTCGTGCGCGAGTCCGACTCGCACTTGACCGGTTTTTTGTTGTCACCCTCTCACCCTGGCACAGTTTTATGCGCGCGGAGACGAAAGGGAAGGCTGAAAACCAGCGCTGAGGCCCGCGGCTCGCTGTGTGGCCTCGGCTTATGCTGAGGCGGTCCCTTTTGCCACAAGCAATGCTATGTGTTAAAAATAATAACTCTGAAATGCGTCTTGTATATTGCGAATGGATGATTTATTTACATAATAAAAGCAATTTACAATGACATTAAATCCTAGCTAAAACTAATTAAACTAAAACTTAAAACTAAATTAAATCTAAAGAAGGCCCCCGTGGCATGGTGCCCAAAAGCTGGCAGCGTTTCCTCGCTGAATAGCGATGCTGATTATTTGAGACACAAAACCGCCAGCCCTTTGGTCACACAAGTTGCATCGACCAAGCGCTTTGCAACTCTGAAATAAGCTTGTAAGCGCCGGGACCCCATGGACCCAAGTTTTCAAACCCGACAGCAACAAAATTATAGTTCGGACCGAGAGTCTGGTATTTAGACATTTTTCTATTGTGTTTTGTTTTCTGATTTTATTTTTGTGGCAATAGGCATTTCTTTCTTTCTTACTTGTAGCTAATAGTGACTTTAATACCTCCCCTCCCCCGCTCCCCGTCCATTCCTTGTCACCCTGATCGACCCCACATTTTCCCGTTATTAGTCGCAGACGTGTGCGGAATGCGGCCGTCGAGGTGAACGAAACATAGGTATTGTAGCCGGAAACAATTTAATTGTGGTTAAAGTTCGATTACCCATCTTTTCCATACCTTTAAAACAGTACCGTGACTAACTGACTGACTGACAACTCACAGACCACCGGACCTAGAGACTTGTAATTTGGCAAACATATACCTTGAGTATCCTAGAGGTGCACCAAGAGGGGATTTTTCGAAATTCCCGCGGGATATGGAACTAGCCCATTTTGAAATATTTCACGGGGGCAATGCCGCGGGGCATAAGCTAGTACCCTATAAGACAATTCAGTGTTTTGACTTTAACGCATTTTTCTACCACTGAAAGAAAGAAAGAAAGAAAAGTATTTCGTTACTGCGTGGTATTCTTTTATGAGAAGAAAAAAACTTGTTTCAATTTTCGTGTTGATTCGTGTAACAGCACAGACATTATCTATTTTTCACTTGTGGTCGCGGGTGAGCAAAGTAAGTGGTTTTTAGGTTTATCCTTATTTCTTCGTTACCTTGCTCATATCATAGAGATGAAACCTAGCTAGAAAGAATTTGCATCCCCAAATATGATAACTCGTCGAAATCGTTGAAGCCGTTTCCTTGGAATATACAGGGTGCGTTTTATTGAACCGTCAAGAATTTAGCCAGGGGTCGCGAAAGTCTAAGAGAGCACCCTTGTGAAGTAACCAGCAGATGCACTGTGGAAGTATGATTTTTTAACTATTATTTTCTAAATAAAAACTTTACAGGGGTAAAATTCATTTATTTGGTTACAAAATGTTCATATCAGAAACACTCGCTTCTCGCTAAGTACTCGCCAGCGGTGGGGCTAAGTATATGCCTAAAAGGCATCCCGTATATTATAAGGAAGCGGCTTCAACGATTTCGATGAAATTTGGCATTTGGGGGTAAAAAATTCTTTCTGGCTAGGTTTCGTCTCAAGAAAAATTAAGAGTCTTAAGTAACTTGCTGTAAATCTCAGTTTTTATACAACCAGCGCTTCATTAAGGCTGAAGCGGAAACTTCAGCAACAACTCGTGAAGATTAAACTTGCGCGGAGTCGAAAGTCAAACTGGATTACTGGTTGATTAGTTCACCCATAGACAGATAATTATGTAGATAAGATAAAGGATCGAACACAACTTTAGAGGAGACAAGCGATAGAAAACTCTAGTTTATCTTTGCACTTCTTTTTTTGTTTTTTTTTTAATACTACGAGGAAGGCAAACGAGCAAGTGGGTCACCTCATGGTAAGTGATCACCACTGCCCATAGACACCCACAACCCCGAAGGGTGCGCAGATGCGTTGCCAACCTAGAGAACTAAGATGAAATGCCTCTTGTGCCCGTAATTACACCGGCTTTTGTGTGAAACCAATTTTTTTTTGTGTGAATACTTTAATAAAAAATAAAAAACATTCGGTTTTTTAAATTTATATTTCTTAGAAAAAAATGCTTTTCAGGAGTGCTCCGTTAGACTTACTCAACCCCTGGTGGTCTTGGCGGTTCATTAAAACGCACCCTGTATAAATCTTTATGTTCTTTTGGTCTAAACAAGTTAAAATGTACTACCTTAGTCCTATTTGAAAAAACCGGCCAAGTGCGAGTCGGACTCGCGCATTAGGTTTCTGTAGAAAGATTTTAACGCTTTTCCCCAGTGTTTTAAGAAGTCCAGTGTAAGCAGAGCCCTGCTCCTATTAAGCAAAATGTACGCAGTGTGGGGTCAACTTATATTGGTCTGTGAAATCTACAGACAGACATAAAATTTTGAGATTTTGATACTTATCGGAGATGTTGTGCTATAAGAGCTACCTTCATACCAAATTTCAAGTTTCTAGGACATCTGGAAGTAAGTACCCTTTAGGTTTTTGGAAATCGGCAATTTGTATGGAAATAGACTTTTTAATGACTGTATTTTTTGATTGCGTTGACTTAGAAGGTTGATTTTTTCACAGCTTCAAGAAACCGCCGGCTTGAGTATTTGATATTAATTTCAGCATGCTACCTCTACGCGCTCCAGAGAAAAAGGGTCTTGACAGACAGACAGACAGTCAGACGGACAACAAAGTGATCCTATAAGGGTTACGTTTTTTCCTTTTGAGGTACGGAACCCTAAAAATGACCGTTTGCCATCGAAATGCACAATTATATTATAACCAAAGCATGGAACATTCTGATGACTGATTATTAAATTTAAAGGTCAGTATGTTTTTAATTTTGACATAATAAATAAATAGTTGTAATTTTTTTTTTTTTAATTTTTATATGTGCTTTTGTTTTGTATTGAGTATTGTTTATATTAAAATTTCATAGCGCATTGGCTTTGCTGCAATGCTGTAAACTTGTTTTGATAATAAATAAATAAATAAATAACTTTTTTCGACGTCAAAAAATACACGACTCTTAAAACTAACACAAAAAGTTACAAAAATTATACTTAAATGATGATGTCGAAAAGGAACTTGACTCAGCATTATGCTGCAGTAGGTAGGAAGTACCAAAGTACTAAATGCTAAAGTAACATACCTAATTCGTAGATAAAACCTAAAATCTTCTTTAACAATCTGGCCATAAATTATATCTGTTAACATACACTCTGTTAGTTTTGAACTTAAATATAAGGTGCAGAGCAATAAGGTAAATTAATGTTAGAAGTTATAAGTTATCTGCGCTGGGAATCTTCGCTGGAGTCGAACTTACTAAGTTGTGAAGCTTTCGAAGCTTTTACTTAAGTAATACCTCCACACGTAAGTGCCGTTTAATAAGAAATAACATTGTCAACTTGAGTAATATCAATATTTATAATATTGTCTTGACTTCGAAAGTTGATAGGTTATTGATTCATTTATTTAGTCTGCTACTAAATACTTTTATCTACACACATATCATAAGTCCTCTATAATGCGTTCAGAAACCGTAGAAAAAGACCAGCATTTCAGCGCCAGCCCCAGCACCACCTCCAGTAAAGTAATAGTCATTACGACATCGAATTCGATATCGTAATGGACTTTTCGATATCGAATTCGATGTTTCAAATTTGAAAACCAACGTAATTTACAATCATAGTGAAATAAAACGGATCACTCGCGTATATAAGTCGAGTTCAGTCCGACATGTATACATAATAAAGCGCTTAGTTGATGCAACTTGTGACCAAAGGGCTGGCAGTTTTCTCTCTCAAAGAATCAGCATCGCTATTCAGCGAGGCAACGCTGCCAGCCTTTTGGGCGCCATGCCACGGGGGCCTTATTTAGATTTAAGTTGTAGTTTATTTAGTTTAAGCTTAGATTTAATGTCATTGTAAATTGCTTTTATTATGTAAATAAAGTATTTAAAAAAATTAAATTATTTTATTTTACAATAAAAAAAACAGTTTACGAAACGTCAGCTCGATATGTTTGTCTACGATTTTAAAAAAAACAGTCAAATTCGTGACAGGTATGGGTATGATATATACCTTCGGCTTCTGAACCCATCTTAGAGTACTTATAATATGTGTGCAGATAAAGTAATGTATGCAACTCCACATAATTAGGCCTTAAAACACTCGTGTGATCCTATTATGAAACTCAGCTTCGCCTCGTTTCATAAAACACACTAGTGTTTTAAGGACCCTCATTATGTAGCAGTTGCATAAACTACTATTATGTCAATCCAATTTGATAAAAATGTAACTTAAGACGATATATAATTTTTTATGCATATTACCCATAAGATTTATGAACTATTCCTCTCCACCACTCAAAGTTTGACTGGCAGAGATCCCTTAAAGGGATAAGTCCGCCTTTGTACTCAAATGTTATTGTTGTAACTTGTGTTTTATCCTGTTTTTTGTACAATAAAGTGTTTACTTACTTACTTATTTATATCACTCTATAACTCGGTATTTTTTAACCTGATGTCTTATTTACTTATGTTTAATTAACTTTTATTTGAAAAGCTCTCGAATTAACGGACTTATTGTATCTAATTAGTAATAAATGAATCGATTTATTGAATCAATTTAATTGCTTTGCGATTTGATCATAAGGTTTTCACCTTATTATTCGTAGACAGGTTATGGCCGAACTAGTATACCTACGTTATTTAAATTATGAATTTATTCATTAACGTCAGAAATCTTTTGGATATACTTGATATGCCCTTTGGAATGTCTTCAACACAGCAGCTACCGAGCACCCTTTACGTGTCGGCACCAGAGGGTCGAGCACGACTTTTCGAAAGCTGCGTCACGTAAAATCGAATAGTAAACATTGTCGAGTTTGTATGACGTTTGGAACAGCGCCCGCCTGTGAGCGTATTTGGAACTAAAATTTAGTATGAGGTTTCTCGTTCTCGATACGATAACCGTAACGTTACGCAGCATTCGTAAAGTCGTGCTCGACCCTCTGTGCCGTGCCGTGCTCGACGTTTGCGAGAATTGGGATGCCTTTCACCAGAGATGTACTATGCTACGTTGCTATGGACGCGTTTGATATCCACCAATCGTATTCATTGCACCCGTTTCTACCACTGTTATGCTCTATGTGGAGCAATGAATATGATTGGTGGATATCAGTGCCCTAAGCACGACTTGTCGAATCCTGCGTCACGTAAACTCGAATAGTAAACTATAACGAGTTTGTATGACGTTTGGAACAGCGCCCGCCCGTGAGCGTATTTGGAACTAAAATTTAGTATGAGATTTCTCGATCTCGATAACCGTAACGTAACGCAGGATTCGACAAGTCGTGCTTAGGGCACAGCGCATCCATAGCAACGTAGCGTAGCACATCTCTGGTGGAAAGGCACCCATATGTCGTTGGCTCTAAATACGTCGTACGTCGAAAACATAAAACGGAAGGGCGTGTCCATACGTTATTAGGTCGCCGCCTAGGCCTAGACGTATATAAATTTCATGCCAATTTCAGCCTTAAAGCTTTCAGGATTAATTCCAAAACTGTTCTATGTTTATTGACATCTGGCGACATCCCTCGTCAGTAAACACTCATTACAGCCGAACTTCGACATGACAGTCGTATAAAAACAATCCGCTTTTTCCGGTGAGTGAATGAAAGAACGATAAATCTTCGCTCCTCCGTTCCCGAGTTCGTGGATCGAAAGAAATCGCATTTATCAAACGACATCTTTCAACTCGCCCGTCGCAGCTGGGCACTTGTTGGTTTGTTTTCACGGATATTTAATTATATTTGGACGGAATTGTCTTCATTTTTTACATGAAACTATTTACCGTGAGACTCAATCATTTAGTGCTGTAACCGAACATCGGGTGTTGGAACGACCTTGACATTATAATACAATGGCAGGAGTCAGCGTACTGCTTTTTTTTATTTAGTTATTACAAAGTATTTCGTTGTAAAACTGAAGGGTACACGGAAAGAACATTGTCTGGTCAGCTTAGCAACTTTTGAGTTATCGCGATTTGAAAGTTTGGAACGGTGTAATTATCCATGTAATTTTCGTATATATCTTTTATATAAAGTGACGAAAAAGACAAGTTAAATAAATATTTGTTTCTGTAACAGAGTTATAACTTTATAGTTTACTGAGTGCTCTACATTTTGAGATTAAAATCTCATTAAAAAAAAGGGTCTTGACAGACAGACAGACAGACAGACGGACAACAAAGTGATCCTATAAAGGGTTCCGTTTTTTTCCTTTTGAGGTACGGAACCCTAAAAAGTGACTATACATGTCCTTTCCGTGTACCCTTCATTAGTAGTAACGTTGGTGAAACATAGGCCTGTAATTCTTCTCGTATTGCGGATGTCTATGGGCCATCAGGTGACCCAATTTCTCGTTTGTCTATCAGTAATACAATAAGCCTCACGTCCCGCTCCGCATACATAATGATTTGTCATTTGCACGCGTACGTAATGATATGGGCTTGAGCGCTGTTCGTTATCAGGGAATTCTCAAATTTTGCTGGAATTAGGGTTACCCACAGACATCACAGACCCCATGTAAGCAGCTGTTAAGCGTACCCGATTTTTATTTGTGTAAGTACAACACGGCCTGTAGCCAAATGCCCATTGGTCAATTCTGTAGCCAATTTACCCGATAAAAAATAGAAGCATCGGTCGTCTATAGGTAGTCATTCAAATAAAGTGTCACTGAATGAGATCGGGCGCACCCTCACACATTCGAATACTGACGCACACTACAGATAAAAAAAAAACGGTACGACTCTTGAAATCAGAGCATACAGTTGTCTCTTTTTAACAAAGGGCATTAGTTACATGAGCGAAGGGTATAACTATACGGCCATAAGTTACCTTCCATCTATTGACTTCATTAATCTGAGGGGTTGCCAGATGGAAAATTTAAAAGTCTGGAGAAAAGGCCTCGCAAACGTACTTCAAACATACCTCAAATTATTGGTTAGTGCATCGGTCGCGCAGGGGCGGGGGTGGGGGGGGGGGGGGGGGGGGGGTGACGTTGCCTCTGTCAGAGGATCGAACACGACTTTTCGAATTCTGCGTAACATTTTGGTTACCGTATCGAGATCGAGAAACCTCATACTAAATTTTAGTTCCAAATACACTCACGGGCAGGCGCTGTTCCAAATGTCATACAACCTCGATAACGTTTACTATTCGATTTTCCGTGACGCAGGTTTCGAATATTCATACTCGGGCCTTTCGACTTGTGCCATTGCGACAACTAGACTAGACTGCGTGCCGAACGAGCGGGAGTCAGAATCGGATACGAGCGAGTAGGATAAAGAAGGCAATTTTTGTTTTAGTAAAGTTTAAACAAAGAATATTTTCAAAAGTCTACTTCCTGAGTCCTTCCTGAATCCTGAGATAAGGTAACCCTAGCTGGAGCAAAACTTGCCTTGATAATACTGATACCAAATAAAATGCGGGTGGTAGACCTTGTGCGAGGTAAACGAGCAAGTTGGTTACCTGATGGTAAGTGATCACCACTGCCCATAGACACGCGCAACCCTAGAGGGCTAAGATGAAGGATTAATAATACCCATATCGATCGATCCGCTCAGTCAATTTTCGGGAGGTAGGACCTTGTGCGAGATCCATTCGGATCGCTACCAGCATCTTACTAGCTAATCATACCGCTGAGCAGCAGTGCTTGCGTTGTGTTCCGGTGTGGAAAGTAAGACAGCCGAGGAAATCAATGGCACAAGAGGCATTTCAGCTTAGCCCTGTAGGTTAGCAACGCATCTGAAAACCCCCGTGGTTGCGGGTGTCTATTGGCAGTGGTGTTCACTTACCATCAGGCGACCCACTTGTTTGTTTTCCTTTCTTATACATAGTACCTACCTATTTAAAAAAAACATACGTGCTAGGCGAGGTCAAAGTTTGATTCATTATACCGACCGCACCGTTATTACATTTGCAAACCGTTTTTTTGATCCTTGTTGGTATCCGATCGTGCAGATATTTGGTATACATATCAACGATACTCTAACTCAACCTCGTATATAAATTTTGACGAAATTGGAATAACCACTCTAGACCACGAACCTAAAGTGGTTATTCCAATTTCGTCAAAGTTCATATACGAGGTTGAGTCAGAGTATCAGAGTACCGTCGATATATTTAAATCGGGCCGCTACTTCACCATCTTTACAATTGTCACTGTACAATTGACAATTCGAACTTTTTTGCCATTAATTTCTTTGCCAATATGAAGCGGACTATAACAAAAGCTCTTCGAGTCACCAATCGACACCGAATTGTCATTGAAAACTGACATTTGTAAAGTTGGTAAAATAGGGGTCAGAGGGTCGAGCACGACTTTACGAATGCTGCGTAACGTAAAGTCGAATAGTAAACATTGTCGAGTTTGTATGACGTTTGGAACAGCGCCCGCCCGTGAGCGTATTTGGAAGTAAAATTTAGTATGAGGTTTCTCGATCTCGATACGATAACCGTAACGTTCCGCAGCATTCGTAAAGTCGTGCTCGACCCTCTGGCGACAGTATAATAATCCGGTAGGTAGCGACATTCTGGTGGCCCGGCCAGGGTCATCTTCACAGGTGGGAACACTTCAACGGTTAATGGCATCGACTTGGGTATAGATGTGTAAGTTGGATTACAAACATTGATTGGAACAAAAAGTACTGTCTGTGGTGTGTCTAGTAAAATAAAAATAAAAAGGGTAGTTGGGAATTCATTTAAAAAAAGGGTAGTTTAGAACTTACATAAAAGGGTAGTTTGGAATTTATAAAATATTAGTGGGTACGTTGGTTTTGTCATTAACTAAATTGAGTACATGGTTTACATATGTCAGTAGTGGAAGTGGTGGCATGTTGAGCGGTTGTTGTTACATACATACATACATACATATAATCACGCCTCTATCCCACGGCGGTAGGCAGAAACTATGGCTTGCCACTTGCTGCTACGATCCTTACACACCTCTTTAGCCTCCTCCACATTCCTACATCTCTTCATACACGCTCGCCGGTGCCGGTTGTTGTTGTGCTTCGTAGATGGCCTCGTGGAGAGTGCCGAAACGCGTCAGCGTTTAGTTTAGTGGTGGTGGTGATAGTTGGGTCTGTGTGGCATGTGTTGACTCGTGTAGCAGTGGAGGCGGAGGTGTGCATGGAAACATACATTTGCCGCACAGATATAACTATTTGTCATTAGTGGTCGCGGGTGAGCAAAGTAATTGTTTTTAGTTCATAAAAAGTACTGTCGGCAAAAAAGGTTGTATAAGTATATTTTTAACTGAAATCCTATCTGTTCTATTACATATAATAAAATCGTAGACCCGGCGCGTCTGTACATTGAAGATATTTACAAAAAAAAAATTGGGTCCCGTGGAATAATTAATAGAACACAAAACTGTTTTTTTTTGTCTGTTTGTCTGTTTGTCTGTTTATCTGTTTGTCTGTTTGTTTGTTTGTCTGTTTATCTGTTTATCTGTTTGTCTGTTTGTATGTTTGTTTGTGGAGGCATCACGCAAAAACCACTGGACAGATTGGAATGAAATTTGACATGGTAATAGTTTACAACCTGGAATAATATATAGGATACTTTTTATCCCGTTTCATTTCATGTTTTTTACCTAAATTATTGTTTAAATTTACTTAAGTACATATTTTTTCATAATTGAAACTGACCATAGACATCACAGCTGATTCAGCTGTCATGGCTGTCACACCATTGTTTTTTTTTCGTTAGGCCAAGCTCACATTATCAGCACACTACTTTACTAACTTTTTAAAAAGTAAAATAGACCATGGAAACATTGAGTGACATGTCTCATTCAGCCAAATCGGTGGCTGTATGCAGGCGTTCTATTCGAAATTTAACATTATTATCAATGTCTTAAATAGCTTGGTAGTATTAAAAAGAAAAAATATACTTTTTTAATAAAAAAAAAACGGCGGGAATATGTAAATACTGTAAATAACAATAACGCACTAAGTTTCGATTTATTTAAAATGTACCTAAATGATATTAATTTAATAGCTATTAGTAACAAAATAGTGATCATTTGTTGTATTCCACCATGATGAAAATAAGAGGAGAACTAACTCTAAACTAAAGCAAACTTAGTATAAATTTCAATGGAAAATTTTTAGTCGTTGTGAAACTATTTTAAAATAGGGGTAAGGAAATTAATGAATTTAGTTAGTTATTGAGTATTTAATTAAGTAAAATATATTAATAATGACTCGGATGTAATATGTTGCAATAAATAGCAAGTGCTGGACTCTTACTTTGATTGTTTGATTAGGTACTTTGATTGAATATTTCTTTTCTTGTGATTTTACGAATGTAACCATTTGAGTATAGAAAATGAACCGGACTTTTTGAGAATTGTGGTAGGCAAAACGTATTTCAAGTTTTTCAAGAGAGTATGGAATATCGAGAAAGTTTATTCTTTCAGATTTGGAAGATGGTTAAATAGTCTTACTAGAAAGAAAACTGGTACCTACGTACATTTAATACAATATTAAACACAATAATTATATAGGAATTATGATCCCTTAACAATAAAGGAAATTTACTACTGGTCCTAGAGACTTGAAATTTGGCATAAATGTACCTAGAGTATCATGGGATTTATATTTTCGAATCAAAGTGACTCTATCTCCGTAACTATAATTATCAGATATTTCAAATTTGGCATGCAAGTAGGTAACAATGATAGCTAAAAACTGTTTTAATAATTTTCCGTAATTTCCACGGGATAAAGACCTATTAGAATAGTATTGTTTTCATAATAACTGACTAGCGGATATAGAGGCTTGAAAGTTTACAGATATATTTCTTAAGGATCTTAGAGGTGTACTAAGACAGAATTTTTCGAAATTCCCACGGGATAGGGAAATACCTAAACTTTGTTTCTTTCTTTTTTTGTAAGGGTAATATCTGAAACTTATGCATTTTCCCGAGGAAAAACAGGTAGCCAATATCAGTCAAGAACTGGTAGCTTTCTATAAGTGAAAGTTTTTTTATTAAGTCGATCTAAAGAGTTAAAATGCAACATTCAAGGCGGGATAGAAATAAATGAATTCAATTTCGGGACTGATTAAAAAAAAAACACTAATAGGAAGCTATAACACTGTCTGTGATTGACATTTTGATTGAATTTTTAAAATACGTAGGTCTATCCCGCGGGAACTTTAATACTTACACTTTTTCGAGATAAAGTATCCTAATGTCAATCAGAAACAGTGTAGCTTTCTATTAGTGAAAGTTTTTTTAATGGGTCTAAATATATAGTTTACTTATTTCTATCCTCCGGGAATTTTTGCCAAACTAAGAACTGTATGTAGAATTTTAATGGTGTAAGTATAGTAGTTTTCAACATTTAATTAAGTAGGTAGGTAGTTCCATTGGGTTCACAGACAAAAAAAAACAGCATCATCTACATCTTCCGTTAAAAACCAGTATTTGTATTAGGTACTTACGTTATTGTCTACGCGTACGAAGTCGCGGGCAAAAGCTAGTTACTAAATAAAACACCAATGCAAAGCAGTGAACCTGAGAGTAATACCATACCATGCAAGGCGTTATTAGAACCTAACTTCTAAAGCAGGTTGTGTTGACGACCTCAAAAGGCATTTCCACTCTATTTAAACCCTCGCCACGGCTCAACTGATTCCAATAGAATTCGAGGCGATCAGCTTAAAGTATTAAACTGGAAAGGGTTTCAAAAGAAATCCTGGGAAGTCGAAGTTGAGTGTAAAAACAAGACTTTTATATTTAAAAGCAACATTTTTCAAGGGCTGCTGACCTTAGTGAGAAGGAAGTATTCGAGATGGTAATATTCAAAAACACAATGATAAATGGTGTGTTTCCACTGATTCGGAGCTGGCTGGGAACTGGGGTTTATCTGCTCCTCTCTGCTCCGCGTAGCTCGTGGACAGCGGAAACGCACCCTTGTTTACACGAGTATTATTTTTCTGTGACCCATACTGTAACCTAACTTTGTATCTTAAATCAACATTTCACAAGTTATTTCTTAATTAGGGCTTATTTTTTCAATCCCCAGATAAGTTGTTACTATCCCACAGATACCGTAGGGATATCAATGGAATAAGAGCTTATCTCAGGATTGAAAATCTGGCCTAAATGCGCAACTAGATAATAATGACAGTGCCCTAGAGCCAGGTTCAAATATGGAACAACTGAGACAAAGACAATAACTCCAGCCAGTCGCCAACACTAACATTACTGTGTGTTGTGCCTTCTCTTTGGTGGTTCACTATGAGCATAGACACACATAGCGTATGGACGGGCCCTTCGGTACTTCGTTTTGGTTTCCAATTCAGTGAGACTAGAAAGTAGTCTCAGTGATATGGGCCGCGAGCACGTCCGCACGGGCGCCGCCGGCCGCGCGCCTCCCGCCGGCGGGCTCGGCAACACCGTTCCTATTTCAAAATGTTCCAAAGGGCATAATTATCCATGTGTTTATATTAATGACTAGGAGATAAATGTATTGCGACACGGCTGCCATTGCTGTCTTGTGAAGAGCTGCAATGAATGGACTTTAAGGAGACATGGGAGACGTCTTTAAAAGTATTCCCAGGGCATCTCTACTGCAAACCTACAAAACTGCCATTTGTAGTAAATATAATGTGCTGTTTTTAACACAATTTTTCTCTTTTGTCTACAGCGGAATGCGCTCCAACTCTGGCTCCGTGGCTGCCAAGCGAGACGACCAGCGAAGCGGCCCGCGATCACGCCATCTACGACATAAATGACATCGTCCATTTTGAGGACAACGACCTCGTAATGCGAGACTCTAAGGCCAAAGACCACAACCAGCTCGACAACTCTATAGAATTCAAAAGTGACAGCGGCAAAGAGCAGCTGGTTTACAAGTCGAATGCGTTAGACTTGCGAGACTCTAAAGACTTGCAAGACTCTAAAGATTCACGGAACTCTAACTCTAAAGATTTGCGGGACTCGAAAGTTTTAGAGTTTAAGGGATTAGAGAAGAGCTGCGAGTGTCAGCATGGGGGTGGATGTGTGGGTGGAGTGTGCTTGTGTCCCCTGGGCTATGCGGGCGTGAGGTGCGAGATCACGCTGGATTTAAAGGTTCGTGGATAGGGCATGTTTGTAAACGCAAAATTCTTATATAAAACACACGATAGCCGTTTTTACGAAACATCTCTGAAAATACAACCCGAAATTGGTTATACATAATACGGTCCTTAGGTCGATCTCTGATCCAGCCTTCCCTTATTAGTTTTCACCTGTAACACTATCCTATTCTACTAAAACCTAACTTAACAACATCACCCAGACACTTCATGGGCGAAACTTGTTAAAAACAAAGCGTGGTCTTTCATCCCCCATTACGTACCCGACATATTAATGCTCCTCATATACCATGCACCGTTCATTTCCTAAGGGCTTGTGGCTTCACCCTTATAACCACAAAGCTCTATGTCAAAACCCCCTTGATTCAATACACAACCTTATGCCGACGAAGGAGAGGTGATATTAAGATATTGTAGAGGGAGGTAGAGAGAGCTTCGTCTGAAAAGTTTTGACGTAAAAATATTAAAATAATCACGTGAGGTTTTACGACAATGCGGGTACGTAGCGAAAAATACGAACATTACTCCCACAAGTGAAGCTCTATTTGATATTTGTCTAAGTATGAAAGTTGGTGAAAACATAATACTACTTACTATTTTGCAACCGTTGTTGTGCATTGAGTCCCTAGAGACACTTGGCTTAATGTCATTTTTCGATACGAAATGACAACAGTGACTTCGACTCTGAAACAGTCACGAAATATCCTTAGAGACTTAACACCCCTGTATCTCGTGTATTCATATCCAGTTGTTGTTAATGCTTGTAGTACGTTGTATAGTCACGGAGGTCATAAATACGGTCATCTTTATGTTATTATAATTGTTACTTCTTGCTCCCAGGTCCCCCGTTTCAATGGATCGTCGTACCTCCGACTGCCGGGGCTCGGCAACTCTGCGCAATCCTGGCTTGATATTCAGGTAAGAAACACTTTTGTCTTAAATCTACGTTACACTATGCAAATAGCTATTAGGCCCCCTTTTCAAATACTCATCAAATTGTCTTCCAATTTCTTTTTTTTTCAATTTTCTTTTCTTTTTACTTTTAAATCTCTCTCTCTTTCTCTCGAAAGCGTTTGCGTTAAAGTATCAAAAATAGTATGTCAATTTTATGGCGCTGACGACTTAAACGCGAGCGCGATTGATACGTTTTTTTGCTCGTTGATTACATTAGGCGCTCAGAATGCTAATAGAGTAGGTACAAACAATGAAGGGTATAAATGAAAGCCAATGATTGTAAGGGACAAAAGTCGCCAGCGATGTCGGTTGAAGTTGCGCAATGTTGCTGAACTTCGCTCGCAATAATCTTCATACAAACGTGTCGTTCTGTCGCCAGATAGGTACCTACTTATGTCTTCATTTGACGCAGTATTTAACACAGGCTTCCAGGCACTGACCATCCACTGCCCCAATACCACCAAACTCAAAACTAAATCCAGCTATTTGTAGCGAAAAATAGTTTTAGTGTAATAAAACTTTATTAATTTTCTAACTTCCGCTCCATATAAAAGCTGAACATAAACTTTATAGTTCAGATCAAACTCATATCAAATTAAACAGTGTTGAATGGAACTCATTCAAGTTTAACTTTTAACGTTCTGTAAATAAAGTAGAAGTTATGTTGGCTCCAGCTTATTGGACTTCAGAATTTGATTGTAGGTACAGGAATATTGGTCTTAGTGTTTTGGTTTAGAGGTTAAGTTGGGGTGGCGGGGCTGGATGCAATATGTGGTTAGTTTAGCTTTAGTTGGAGCAAGGTTTAATTAGATTAAGTGATTGAAATTTCTCCAGAATTAGAATTTAATAAAATAATTTAGGTAATTTAAGGGCAATACGTAAATGTTGTTTACCTATTAAATTAATGATTTAAGGTTTTAATGTTAAAATAATTAATTAATTAACACCTTATTACTTACCCCAGTGTTTCATTATTGTGAAAATAATGAACTATCGAGAACTACGGAGGAATAACGACTACAACCTAATATATAAATTGGTGATTTAAGAGCTATTACTCTTTGTAGTTACTTCAGGCTGAAGAAGTTTGTTCGGGAGGTTATTATCTTATTATTGAAGCTCTCGATAAGTTTCAGCGAAACAATTGCGAAAAGTATTAAAGTGTATTGATAGTCTCGAAGTATTAAAGATGGGAAACTTAATAAACTGATAGTGACAGGACATTTCAATGTTATTAAATAAGTTTCTATTTTTTTGGAGTTGTGTTGTTTAATCATTTACGCTCACAGAGCGCTGTGATAAGCTAATAAGCAGAGGGTCATAGGGTCTGTGTTTTTCGGAATTTATGTGCGAAAGTTTGTAATGGAAAACATGTTGAGGAAACCTGCACACTCTTGCGAAGCAATTCAATGGTGTGTGTAAAGACCTCTCATTCTGAGAGGAGGCCCGTGCCCAGCTGTGGGAGTAAAAAAGGCTGGTGATAGTGGTGATGGGTAGAAATATTAAACCTATATTTCAAATATTGATCGAAATATTTGGAATCTAAATCGAGCATGGATAGCCCGGCAGCGTAATTGCATAACCATTTTGACACTCGTCATCGGAAAGAAATTACAGTTTTCGTTCGACTGTGACAGCTAGCTGTTTCCAATACCAATTGTCAGCCCATACTAATGAACACGATGCTGATTGCGAGCGAGTTAGACAATAAGCATGCAGGTCTGTAGCGCCTTTGGTTTTTTTAAACAACTTATTTATCTCGTACACTCGTATTTCAAACATGTAACTTGAATCAAAGTCGAACACTATTCATAAGTATTCATGTTAATAAACGAATTAAGTACACTGCATAAAGAATGCGAGAATTTCTGCTGTATTCTCCCTGTGATAAATATCTCTTGCCTTCAATAATTTACAAGGAATCAGCATCCATTTTAATGTGCACTCCGTCCTAATGGATATTTACAGGCCTACCCTCGAGTTGGAATCAATGAACAAACAATGTTTGGTGTTATTTGAGCGAAAAAGTAGGCTCGTTTGTAATAAACGCCATGAAAATGGTAGTTGTTCGTTTCTGGCACATAGTGACTTATTGTAGTATGCTATACGTATATATCTATTGTAGCGTTGCATATAGCTACATTGACTTACTAGTACCGTGGACTTTGGGTCTATACTAGTACAAAATTCACGAAATGTGTGTCCCATTACAACACGGCATTTTTCGATGACAGCCGTACGTCATAGCGCTGACGTTCGACCAAAATAAGACTGACTGACGCTCGATTAGTGGTCTTTTGGTTCGGACGTTTTCAAGCGCTATCCCGAAGTCCATGGTGTTGGTAAGTCAATGGTTGCACCTTGAGACAGAATAAAGACGACACTCACATAAGCTAGTCGTTTCCCTCAAGACCCAACAAGTGCTAAGAAACTGCACTATTGAATTTAATATTTTGGTACAATGTGTATCAACTTGGTACTTATCATTAAGTCATTGGCAATAATTAGTTAATTAGCATATGGGGTGATTGTACTGATAGCGACCAGTATTTTTATTCCAAAAACCTGGCATTAGAGCAATTTTCGGAATAGGCCGAAGGGAGTCATGCCGACCGTTTTTCATTGATAATGACATCCTCACCGTCCCGATTCTTTATAATTTGGAGGCCTCTGTATTTGTTCACAAATAAAAAAAACTGTTTTTGGAAGTACATCAGCTATATAGGTGCATTAAATTATAATAGAGGTCTGTACGTAAGTATTCTAATGGAAGCGCCGCTGGGACAGTAACTAGCTCGAAACCACGAGGAACTGAGGATCGAGCACGACTTTTCGAATCCTGCATAACGTTACGGTTATTGCAATAATAGTGATCGAGAAACCTCATACTAAATTTTAGTTCCAAATACGCTCACGGGCGGGCGCTGTTCCAAACGTCATACAAACTCGATAACGTTTACTATTCGATTTTACGTGACGCAGGTTTCGAATATTCGTACTCGGGCCTCTGGGCTGAATGAACGTCCAACACGATCGAAAGCACCCTGACCCAGCCAGGTCTAGCATAACTCGCAGTGCGACTTCTGTCTCGCGCGAGAACAATATCCTTTTCTGTCACTCAAAATGCAACAGGGGAGCTAGCACGCGCGCCATTTTGTCGCTTGTCGCTCAGTGCGCCCTTCACTGATTCCATCACTATTAAAGGGACACACTGCGCGACAAGCGACAAAACGGCGCGCCGTGCTACATGTGCAGGACGGGTAATATAATCTCGCGCGACAAACAAACTCGCGGCCAGTCATGCTAGCCAGACGGGCGTCCTACCCCTACACATCATCTTCATAGTATTATTTTGTTTATTCCAGATAACCCTAAAACCATCGAGTGGCGATGGACTGGTGCTGTACAACTCGGAGCACGCAAGCGGTGATGGGGACTTCTTCTCACTTCATCTTAGGGACTACTACGTGGAGTTCGCTTTTGACCTGGGATCTGGGATCGCGCTCGTGAGGTAAGTACCGAAATTTATTCTCTGTAACAGTTTTATAGAACATCATGTAGGTAAATTATGTAGTAAACCGGGCAAGAGCGTGTCGGACACGCCCAGGATAACCCTAAGCCATTACGAAAAAGCCTTAGCATAGATACCCAATTTAAAGGTATTTTCATCACACCTTTTCAAAGCCAGTGTTAGCAGAGCCCTACTCCAAAGCAAACTGTACAATTTATATCGGTTACTGACATAGACACACATAATTAACTATTATTCGCAAACCTGTAAATCTTGCCGATCTCTGATAGTTATCCTTTTAAATTCACTATATGCACTACAGTTAATTTTTTTTTCACTTTTCCAAATATGACAGTTTCTCTGGTAGTGGGGCGGGGACATTGGACTCCAGCAAAAAAGAGCACTTCAAAGTTAAATATTTCGCAAACGAATAACTTTATCGAAAAATGATTTGCGAGCACCACTAATATTTTTGAAAGACCTATTCAACGATACCATACCCCACACTATAGGGTGGGCGAGAAATAAAAAAAACATCCCCACTTTACGTGTAGGGGAGGTACCCAAAAAAAATTTTTTTTCAAGATTTTATCCCAGCACTTTTTCGGCCTAATTAATATGTATATATATGCAAAATTACAGCTTTCTAGTACCAATAGTCTCTGAGCTATGCCGCGGACAGACAGACAGACGGACATGACGAAACTGTAAGGGTACCTTTTTGCCATTTTGACTTCGGAACCCTAAAAATGGGCTAGGTACCTCCTTAGAATTATCCAACTGAGAATATCAGAGTTGTGTGTAGGTGGGTTTGCCTTCCTTGTCGTAATAAAAAAAAAACTGTGGGTACTTCCCGTTTCCAGATCAGCGTATCCCCTGTCGCCGGACAGTTGGCACCGGGTGTCCGTCAGCCGCGCGGGGAGGCGGGCGGCGCTGCGCGTGCGCGCCACCTCGCCGAGAGACGTCACTGACGCCACCAGGTAACGTCACTGCAAAGTGACACCCGCTGTCGCTAAGACAAAGCTATCACTAGCTATTCAACGAAGGCACCAACTACCTTGCTGCTCCGTGACCACATGGCGAAACTTTCATAAAGTAACACGAGCAAACTAATGGCACATGCAATGTGTCTTAGATCTTAGGTATAGTGTATATTTGGATATGTAACGCTACACACCTCAAACACCTGATTCGATAAATTACCAAGTAACCAAACAACTTGCTAAAAACTACTAATTGATTTACCTGGAAACGGTACGAGAATATGGGTCTTAGGTATGTGATGTGCTTAAAAAATATAGTGATGATATTTCCTCGTCCGATCCAGGCAAAGTCGTATCATTGGGAAAGTAGATAAAAGTCGGCAATGAACACAGAGATCCCTAAAGCTCTAATCTTACTTGGTTATATCAAACTATACTTGCCATGGTGTTCATTCAATCGCTCGTATTTTCAGGTCGGTAACGTCACACGGCTTTGCGCGGAGGCTAACGTTGCGGCAGCCCATGCTGCTCGGCGGCACGCCGCATCCCCTGCCATCTCGGCTCGCGTTGCATTCTAGTTTCAGTGGTTGCGTCCGGCAGGTAGAGTCATTCATTCACTCAATTCATTCTTTCAAATTTCCATTCGCTCGGTCATTGAAAAATCCGATCGTCCATTCATCCATGCAAGGGACTCCACAAAGCTAAATGTGAAAAAAAATCCAATGCAATAAAAGCGAAGTGAAAGACAATCTCACTCTACTCTGATCATGTGGGCAAGGACCGGCGCTGCGGTCATCTTATCTAATAATCCAATCTACAAATACACATAATAGTCATCCATTCATTCTTGTCGCTTCACTTTCTATAGAATTCACTCAATATGTTCATTCTCTTAAGTATCTGGGTCACGTCACCTAATCCTTCGTTATTTAAGGAACGACTCCAAATAGAGATATACATAATATGTATACACACCGTTTTGCGTATTTAAAACGTCAGTTGGACATTTGTAAATTTATTTAACATCGCTGAAAATAATATTTGAAAATGGGGATGGAGTTCAAAGGTAACCTAAAAGTAACATTTTGAGCTGAGGAACCCGGCCGTAACCTGACAGAGCTAGAAGTAACCTCAAAGGTTACAAAAGTTACCTTCTGGCAGCACTGGCCTATTGTCAAATATTTATTTAAAATTTTTATGTTCGTCCCATAAAGGATAGGCAAAGGAAACGAGGTCCATGCAGCCAATTTATTCTTATAACTTTACTTTTCTCTTGTATAACTGTCTTTTGTCTACTATAGTTTATATTGTTTATTTGTTAAATTACTTACCTCTTCCCTTTTCACCGTCAAGTGTACACTGTTTTTGTCTTCGTTTTAAGTTTAGTTTTAAATCGAGGTCCCTCTGAAAACCAGCGCCGTGGCCCCTGCCGCGGCACAATGCTGAGAGGGATCCTGTTCAACGTCTTTGTTTACTTTTTAATTGTTTTTTATTATACTTCGTGTGTACGTTGAATAAATATTTTTCTATTTCTATTTCTATTTCTATATCTCTCTTCAGGCAGATAGATGTTAATGTTATGCCCGGGGGGCTAGCACGCGTCCCATTTTGTCGCTTGTCGCTCAGTGCGTCCTTCACTGATTCCATCACTATGAAAGGGACGCACTGCGCGACAAGCGACAAAATGGCGCACCGTGCTACATGTGCTGGGGAACGGAGTTCGAAGAGGGATCTCTGGATTGAAGTTTTACCTAAACTGGTGACCCCTATCCATCACCCACTTACTCAATTCTTCGTTAAATCTGTCTCGTTATAATGCTGTGTTACCAAGCCTTTTATTAATTGTCCAGCTGGTGATAAACGACGAGGAGCTGTCGGTGGTGGCGGCGGCGCTCGGCGGCGTCAACGTCGACAACTGCGAGCCGCCGCGGAGCGGCTCCTGCGCGTGAGTGCACTGCGGCTATAACCCCAAGTTACATTACACTACTTCTAGCTCGTTCGCTTCACGGCTTCGCAATGTAATGCAACTTACACAAGTTTTCTTTACCATTTATGAGGTAATACTACACACTAATTTGCCCCCAAAATATGTCTCTTACGCAGGGTTATCTAACCATAATTACCTAATACAATTACCTTATCATCATCATTTGGGCCTTCGCCAAGGATATTCACGACGGTCGGTCTTCAACCTTCTGCCAATGACTTCCCGCGAACTTTACCAGATCGTCCGGCCACCTTACCACAAACCATACCCTAAAACATATACTAATTTCTATACCTTACTGTTCCAGAGAAAAACTCTGCAAAGAAACATTCGTCCACGTACCCTACCCAACAAACGTTTCTGAAAACGAAATCCACCACACAATAGTCCCCAAGAAGGGGCTCAGCCCGAAATTCCACAAGATGAAACAAAAGAAACACGCACTGCATCACGACAAGGTGAAGAAGATAAAGTACTTCAAGAAACACGAGTACTTGAAAGAGAGAAGCAATGACGTGGTGACGGGGGAACCCCTGTACGACGGTCAGACGTACATGCAGGTGAAGTATTTGGACGCCAGCGAGATCAACTGGGGAGACACCAACACGTATCCCAGCTTTAGCGGGAAGGACAGCTTCATACATATTGACGACGAGGAGACTATGAAGAGGTAGGTCCTGAAATTAAAGAAATCAGTTGTATTAATTGTATTTGCGCGTAGCAACATGCAAAGAAATGGAGCATCCAGATGTTACCCGTTAAGTTTTAAATATACATTCCTATTTAAGCTTTTACTGCCGCATATCAGACCTGATACTTTACTTGAGTTAGATTATGATGTGCATTTAGTTTCATTCTGAATTTCATACTTGCCTTATGTACCTGCACTTTCAAAATTCGAATATTCTTTTTCTCTTTCGCTTCAGCGTTTTGTTCGTTTTCAAAATTCAGTTTTGACTCAGCTGTCGTGCTAAACACACGTGTGTGATACTTCATAGTTCGTAAAAACAGTTCACCAGTTCAGTTCAGTTCAGTCCCGTTACCTTCTTCATCACCAGTTCCGTGTCATCATCTGCAGTTCTTCCATAAGACTCTTAGAAAGCACAAATGTAATCCTCCATCACAATTTCCAGCTCACCTAACACTTTTTATGATTATGTTTTGTACCTATACGAGTAGTTGTTTCAGGTGCCTTTTTGTATATACCGTAATTTTAAATATCAACAAACCCCTATCCTTTCTATCATCAGACGGCCGAATAGCCTAGTGGTTAGAGACCCTGACAATGAAGCTTGAGGTCCCGGGTTCAAATCCCGGTCGGGGCAGATGTTTGTATGATGAATACGAATGTTTGTTCTCGGGTCTTGGATGTTTAATATGTATATAAGTATGTTTATCCGTTGTCTGGTACCCATAGTACAGGCTTTGCCTAGTTTGGGACTAGGGCAATTGGTGTCAAACTGTCCCGTGATATAACTTTATTTTATTTATTTATTTACCTCCGGCCCCTCCCTGGGGCCACTGCGCCACGTCTGACCAGTGCCGTCCGGCAGGCTGCGGAGCTACTCGCTGGACATCAACATCCGGTTCCGGTCGGCGGCGGGCGCGGGGCTGCTGGTGTGGTCGGGCCGCGCGGCGCGCCCGCCCGGGGACTTCCTCTCGCTCGCCATCGAGCACTCGGTGCTCGTGCTCCGGTAAACACCTAATACTACTTTTTACAAAGTGGCTCAAAAAACGGTACATTTTGTATCGTGCGAAAAGTTGGATTTTTAGTGCTTTTTGATTTTTCCAAGACGCCAGTAACTGCGCGCGCTTGGCTTCTGGTGGGTGATGACAGGGCTCTGCGCGCCGGCTCAAAGCCTTTAATTTCATTGTCACTTTTTCGCAAATGTATTAAAATCGTCGTTTGGTACACGTGCGGAAGTGTCTTTTTGCACAAATCTAAAGGTGTCTTGGCCCGAGCCTCGAGGCTTGTATCAAAAAATGCTACTTAGTTCCTATGTTTTGCAGGTTGTAAGGGAATTACAAACGAGGTTCAGAAAGCCCGAAGACTGATTCCTTGGTTTACGGCATAAGGGGACCTTCTATGCAAAATTTCACCTTTCTAGGTCCAATGGTTTGGTTTGAGCTTTGAAGAGTCAGCAGTCAGGACTTTTTAGATATCAGTTCTTTATTGTACAAAACATTGACGACTTTAAGTTTAGTACAAAATACACGAAAAATGTGTCCCAATACAACACGGCATTTTTCGATGACAGCCATACGTCATAGCGCTATCGTTCGACCAAACTAAGACTGACTGTTAGTGATACTTTTTGCAAATTAGTAGTCTTTTGGTTAGGACGATTTCAAGCGCTAACCCGTACTTCATGGTCAATATGTCAATGTGTACTAACATAATGAAATAAAAACGGATCACTAACGTATCATATAAGTCGAGTTTTTATTTAATTATGATTGAGTCTCATGGTAGTTTTATGTTAAAAGTGTACTAACATAGTTCCGATACCCTGTACGTTTTCCCTCCTAATTTTACCTTCGATTATTATTTTCAGGTACGACTTGGGCAGCGGAGAAGTGGTGATAATTGCCAACCACACCAAAGTTGATGACGGCTTGTGGCATAGAGCTCGGGCCACGAGGTAATTATTGGCATCTTTAGTTACCGATATTGAGATTTGAGTTGAGACAGCCAGTAGGTAAATCGCCAGTAATAAAGTAATGTATGCAACTCTTCTTAATTAGGCCTTAAAACACTCGTGTGGTCCTAATATGAAACTCTGCTTCTCCTCGTTTCATAAAACACGGTAACCGGACACCGTTCAATAAATTGCCACCTCATACTAAAAAAGAACTCCATTCACCTGTAATATAATTCATTTTAGTACAAGTAAGGTGTAAATTAGTCGCCACCCTTCAATAACTGGCCACGTTATACTAAATTGAATTCTGTTTGTAGGGGAACGAAGTTCATTTTTAGTATAAGGGTGCCAGTTATTGAAGGGTGGCCAGTTACTAGCGAATTAGTCTACTTATCATCAACTAACAACAAAATCATAATTAACTGTCCGATTTTAGATTTTTGACTCACGATGAGGGCTCATAGATCCTAATAATTAGAGAAAGTAGTCGCGTTCCACTTTTTTTATTCATCCCTCCAAGGATAGGCAAAGGAAACGAAGTCCATGCAGCCATGTCTGTTGATAAACTGCAATCTAATCCTAATATTTTTTTTAACATGTTTAGCTTATAAGTACTATGCATGCCGGACGACGGCTGATTGTGATGCGCTCTTAATATTTAACATCATTGTAATTTACTCACATTCGAGCAATAAATGAATCATTAATTCATCTAAATCGAGTCGCGATAGCCCTCATCCCTAAACGTGTTTATGTCCGTCCCGCAGGAACCGGCGGGCGGGCGTGCTGGAGGTGGACGGGCAGGGCTCCGTGGGCAAGGTGTCCCCCGGCCGGCTCCAGCAGCTCAACACCGAGAACGGACTCTACATAGGTCAGGCAGCGCAATAATTACTTTTAAACCGGCCTATACTTCGTTTGTTTTGCATTAGAAAGAAGCTAACAATCTTGACATGTATTTTTATTGAGAAACTTTTTTTTAATAAGTATCCGTTACGTTTAAAACCATAACGATATAAATAATTAAATTTCATTGTTGTTTCATTGTTATTTGCTGTTGCATTTTTTAAAAACCGTTTTTCAATAAAAAAAGACATGTTAAGGTGACCTTCTTTCTAATGCTAAAAAAACGAAGTGCAGGCGTATACAGATTGCGTTTTAGTGAGCCATACTTTTTAAATACTGACTGAAACATGAATACATAGAAAAAAACCAGAACATGCTAACCCCGGGAATCGGACCCGGATCCTCGATGTTCCGTGTCGCGTGCTGTCACCCCTACACTATTTAGCGTAGGGAAACAAGTTGAATTTTTTCCATGTATTCAAATCTCAGCTCGTTTATCACTTTTTGCAGTTACCTAGCGACATCTATGTGATTGCTTCGCAAACCGAAGACAGCACACTCCTGCGAAACTTATCAGTTTTCCCAGACTAAGAGAGTATCTTTTTGTAATTTTTCCCCGTTTTTTTTTTAAAGTCTCCAAATTCATAATTGTCATCCAGCATGGCAATGAAGTATTTGAGAACGTTTTTAATTTACTTTTTTCCAAATAAAGGATGTTTACTTAGACTAACTCAACCCCTGGCTGAATTCTTGACGCGTCATTAAAACCTTAAAAAATTGTCGCGGAAGTTAAGCATCCATCACTTTCGCACACACACACACATTGGTCAGAAATGTCAGAATGACTACTAAATTAAGACTTTAAATTAAGATAAGGGGGTATTTTTAACGAATCAATGTGTTTCCAGGTGGACTCCCGTCAATAGAGATGAACTCGATGGGCAAGTACAAGAGCGGTCTCGTGGGCTGCGTCTCCCAGATATCTCTAAGCGGTGACTTCGACATCCCACTCTCGTTGTCCAAACTGCCCCATACAATCACCAATAACGTGGGTAGATGCACGCCATAACACCTCTTCGTTCACTCCGTTTGGTTCCATTCGGTTGAGTGAATGGATACTATTGAACGAATGGCGATGCGTCAGCTGCGTTCGCTCGGTCGGAGACGCGTTCAATTATAATAGGTGATTTGTTCATTTGTGGTGAAGTGAAACAGTTCGTTTTGTATTTTATTAAGTGATTTAAGTGACTATAATTGCCCTACCCTACCCTTATAGATGCATAATATACAACCAGGCATTGTATGGCTTTGATATTAACGTTAACAAACAATGATAGGTACAGGTTTTTTTGTAATAAATTAACTGTTTCACTTCACTAGCCTTTAGGATATAGGTGTATTCAGTTTTTGCATACTTTGATCAGACATACCGTAATTGTAACTCTCGAAAATAACCGTTCAATGAATGACCAATACACTTTAACGTAAACTCCGCACATATCAATATAAAAATAATTTTTCGGAGGCAATAAATAACAATAATCGAGCCGTCGTTTTGTATAATTATTTTTTATTGCCATTATTATAGCGAAATGTCTGTTTTGACACGAGTGGATATTTATAAATACTGAATAGTCAATTTAGAATTTAAGTGACCGAAACTGACTTAAGTGCGGATAAACATGTCCTTCCACTGTATACTTTCGAAAAAAAAATCTATTTTTCTTTCGTTCAGTCTTCGATTTTTATTTCTCCATGTGGAATGGGGTAACTTTTCAAAGTGCTTTACTATCTAGTAGATATAAAAAAAACTATTTGTAATGTTAAACTAAATAAAGTTCTAGTCGTACGAGTGGTTTGCACGCATTTTTTTATTTAATTTACACATTTTTAATACTCGGTTGAACTAGCCAATCACAAAGATTTGTTACGATGTGAGTGTATTTTATAAATAGATGAATAAGTATACATAGCGTTTGTATATCGGAAAATTTTCATATGGGCGTGGTTTTAGAGAAATGTAAGTAGTCAATGAAGCCATAGCGGTCAGGAGTTATCTTTACTTGTGGGGAAAGTTGCTGGAAAATGCCACTGGTGGCGCTACTGCCGCACTTTTCACAGGATTCTACACTAGCACCACCGAGCAATTTCGCAGTAAATTGGAACTAAAGTGACAGTTCCCCGTGCTTATTTTCATTCGATTGGCGAGCGTGTTTTGTTTCGCGGTAACAGTTTGCTTTGCTTCCGTTGGTCCCTGTAGCACCGCTCTAGTAATAGTATAGATTAATATATTGTGTAGTATAACTTTAAATGCGCTTTACAAAATGTTTAATTAATGATTATATTCTGACGCAAGAATAGGCTCGTCGATGCATTCACTGACTATTTTGTCGAACTGAAACTTGCCACGTAACTAAGTGCCGCAAACGAGAATGTGCGATCGAATGACTTCGTCACATTGGCACTGGGAATATGACGTACAGTATACAGGTGTATACTAAGTAATGTTTGCCAGAAAACTTTTCAGAAAACTGATTATACACAACATGCTTTTTTCCGAAACTGTAAATATTTCAGGATTTTTATAAAACAGACTTGACCTAACCTATAGGGTTCTACGAGATGACCCTGACATAAATCTTGAAATATTCACAGTTTCTGAAAAAAAAAGCATTTTGGGGAATAAATCAGTTCGGCAAACATTTTTTGACCAAATGAATTAATACCTATATAGGTACATGCGTTTTGAATTAGGATGGCTTAACGTACTTACTTAACGCCAACGATAGTCATTTGCCACAGCGCCTATTACACCTACAAGGCAAAAGCATGATCGCGTTTAGAACTTCGAGTAAACAGCGAACTAATTCATCGAATAAGGCGTAACTCTGCGAGGCCCAATATCAAACCCCCCCCTAATCGTAGTCCCTCGTACATTTGACTGGACAAATCCAATATTGGGCTGCGACCGCGCCTGGACCATGGAGACTGTGCGACTTGTATAATCAATAACAGTTTTAAATGATTCGCGGGTAATTGCATTAGACATAACCATGATCATGATGCATGTAACTGCGTCGAAATACTTTTTAAAGTATATCTTTATAACCTATGCATAAGCATGTAATAAATGAATTATGAATATCGGGAGCTCATCAAACCTATAAGGTAATTCGCGGTCAATATCCCGTTTTAATTTTGTATGTCAATGTCAACTATGTATTAAAAGCTGTATTGCAATGCGTGAAGTATCTAAATCAATAATTATCTTGCGTCAAAATTTAATCTAAGAGCTACCTATTTTTACCCTTTCACGAATAGGTTCAGTCAATTATATATTTCACAGGGTGTGAAAAATTATTTACAAATACATATCTTTAATTATGGTCTCGATTTTTTTGTCGTCCTAAGTCCTTTTTTTGTGTGACTGCACAATAATTTGACGGCATATCAATTATTGTCCTTGTATTGAAGATATTACCATAATTTAAAAAATAAGTGTACCTATCCTAAGTTTTTTATAGCGTATGCCATGTTTGTATTCAACTTAATTTATAGCAGAAAAACAAAGCCTACCAAAAATTGCTTTCTTAAATAAAACAAACAAATTTGATGATAACTGTACCTATCAGAATAACGACTGCTTTTAACAATATTTTGTACTTACCTGTACGGTTTAAAGTTAATTTGAACTAAAACTATAGCGTAGTCCTACTTGTGACATATTACAAATAGCTTGATTAGAATTAGTTTTGTATGTGAGACCTGTCCGATGTATTATACGCCGTTATTTGTACAAAATTATATCAATAAAATATACTAAAAATGTGCACGGTACTTTTTAATTGCCTTGGTATTAATTTACTACCCCGTAGAAAGCAATACATCTAATGAATTTTTTTTGGCTAGTCCTACTTTTAATTTAAGCGGTAATTTTGATTTTTAACCGACTTCAAAAAAAGGAGGAGGTTCTACGTTCCACTGTATGTATTTTTTTTTATGTATGTACATCGATTACTCCGTCAATCGTATACCGATTTTCAAAAAAAAAAAAATTATTTGAAAGGGTATACTCCTGAGGTGGTCCCATTGTCACCAAGTCATGATCTGATGATGGGATCCCAGGGAAATCGAGGGCAACCCTCAAATTTTACAGGCACGTACTATGTGTTTCATATATTTTCTAAGGTTATTCAAGTATTTGCGTCCGGTAGTCATCATCTTATGTTGATGAGCTGATGATGGAAGGTACAACTCCTTAACGGTTAGGAGTTGGAGGATAATTCTGAAAATTTTAAATCAAGGTAAAATTGTGAAATAAAAATCTTTTAACAAAAAAGTAAAACTGCCTTAAAAAAAAAAACATTAGAAAAAAACGTAAAATAATCCTCTAAAATAATGATAAATAAATAAAATGCGTTTATTTCGGACAACAGAAACTAAAGCCTAAAGTTTTATCGCCTAGCACTAAGCAGCAGAAATATGAAGTCGGTGCTTCATTCAAAGAATATTCCGCTCGTACCGCACTGACTTTTGTACCTTACAGTGGCCGTAAGCTCCCTGCGAGCATGTAAGAACAGGCCAGTTAGCTTTGTATTTTAATGCTAAAAACACTAGAATGTTTAATGGTTATAGGTCGATCTTTAATGCACCGCGCAGCTGAACACCCGAAAATATTAACAAAACCGCTTCCACATTCCACCGAAATGTGTCATTCAAAACAAACCGCAAACAATAACCTTCGCTGTTCAGCTCAGTCATTTATCATTCACTTGTCACCGGTCAGTCCGGTCTCTACAACGCAATACCATTCACTCAGTTGCGTTGAGCCGTCCACAGAGGTTGGCCGTTCGTTACTCGCTTTCAAAAAGTTAAATTCGAATTCAAACTTTCGAACAATCGTGTCTTGTTTTTTAATTGTGTCCAGCCAGTTACATTTTAAAGTGAACGTGTTTATAAGATTTCGGATTTTAAAACCTATTGTAATTCTATTAAGATCCTGATCCTATTGGATGCAGTTTTTTGTTTTAACTCAACAAAAAGTTCGGTATCCAGTGTTCCGTGTGAAAAGTTTTGTGTGATAGCAGTTATTTAGTTCACGAACAGTGTTGAAATTCACTGTTTAGTATTTGGTCGCGTACTACGAGCGAATTCTGAATACTAAGCCAGCCTTGCCCGACCGGTTTTCGTAAGTACCTCATAGAAAGTATGTTTGGAATATTTTGTACGCATTGGCGGCGTGCCTTTACAACCAGCAATTTGTGGCAATATTACAATAAAAACATCATTATTTGAATGTCTTGTACTTCTAAATTGAAGCAGTAAAAATAAGTAAACCGTTGCAAATTAGTGTGTAGTCAACATTTTTCATCTGCGCATTTTAATGAATTTTAACCTTCACCGAAATTTCTAAGGTGCGTGTTTTTGAGTGAATGATAAAGTTGTGAATGAATGTGAATGATTAGATTTGGCGGAATTTGTTTTTTTTATGAAGGTCAGTTTATTTTTATTGATGTCTCAAGGTTTTTAAATGCAAGTGCTTAATTATTCACAATATCAATTTATTGAAATTAAGGCAGTTTCTAACACTAAACAATTAAAAAGATCTTGTAAGTATTTATTTAAAAAAGTTTTTTGTTAAAATAATGCTTTTTAAAATAGGTTTTTTTTTCTGAGTGTACGTACTTGCAATGACATCCACATACCGACATAATTCAAATACAAATATACCTATATATCCATACCAAATTTGTAGTCAAGCCATCCACTGGAATAGGATCCATTTTAACCTGCAACATTTAGTTACACACAGACAGACAGACACTGGGGTTTAGACAACATTTTGTAAAGATTGTTAATTATTTGATTTCATAATCAGAAATTTTAATCTGTATAAGACTGCTTACCTACCTACCTACTTAATAATATCGATCTTGTTTAACCAGTTGCGAATTCGGGTCGCAAGTGAGAATATCATTTATAAATACATATTGCCTAATGATTAATTTTACCTTCTCAATAATATCAGGATTACGTAATTTCTTAAAATTGTATACGGTGTAGTACTTAATTATAATTATTGACCTCATACGTTGACAACTGACCTTACATTTTAGCCCCAAAGAAAGGAGTGATACTGAAAACACCGAACACTATAAGTGGTTTCTATATTACGGCCCCCAAAAAATATAATATATAATAAATACCTATCGTTATAAATGTATAAATCCCTAAACTTACGTAACTACTTACCTAATTTGACGAATAAATTGAAAAGACATCGGAATTGAAATTATAAGCTTGAAATTTGAATTTCACCAAAATTGCTCGAGAAATCTACTGGATTTCTTATAGAAACAACCCCACCCGTCGCATTTGCTGTTAACAATATTATCAACATTGTTTTTGGTTAGGTAAGTATTTAAATAAATATTAGCCTTATTTTATTCTTCATATATTTTTTAAAGAGGTTCCAGTCGAGAAGTAGGTACCAATGTAAAGGATATGTTCGCCTTTGTACATGTGTGTTGTCCGGTAATTTGCTGATTTTCTGTTTTCTACACTAATATTATAAAGAGGAAAGATTTGTACCTATTTTTGTATGTTTGTAATGAATAGGCTCAAAAAGTACAGGGCCGATTTAAAAAAATCTTTCACCAATAGAATGCTACATTCTTCCAATTTGACATAGGCTACATTTCATTTTGAAAAAAAATAGGGATCCTTGGTAAAATTTGAACAATGTAACCGAAGGTGTAGAAAAATGAGTCTTAAAATGTCTTTCGTCGAATGCGCTGCCGAAACTATTAGCGATAGAACAAAATAATGTACAACAATATTAAAGAACATCATAATGTCTACAAAAAACTCCGCGGTAGCATATGTCCAACTATTGTAGTTATGTCACTACAACAACTTTTTTCATTTTATAATTGTCTACCCCGTGCGAAGCCGGGACGGGCTGCTAGTATTTCATAAAGAGACTTACAAATAACCTCTTGAGCTTACTGCTATGAAATGTGTTTACATATTTAACAGCTCTATTTTAGCGCTGAGGGTCCAGCACGACTTTTCGAAACCTGCGTCACGTAAAATCGAATAGTAAACGTTGTCGAGTTTGTATGACGTTTGGAACAGCGTCCGCCCGTGGGCGTATTTGGAACTAAAATTTTGTATGAGGTTTCTCGATCTCGATACGATAACCGTAACGTTACGCAGCATTCGTAATGTCGTGCTCGACCCTCTGATTAAGTAACTCAGAATGCATAATATGAAAAACATTATTAGAATTCTATCCTACTTAAATGTTAAACCTAGCAGGTGATCACAACCAATTTGTTTTACAAGAATATAATAATTATGCTTACTTAACAGTTTTTGATTCGCGGTTAATTTCATTAGACACGTCACCTATTACATACGGGATATTGACCACTATTAATACCTTACTAAATAGGTTTTGATGAGCTCTAGATATTTCAACGCAGTTACATGCATCATGATCACGGGTAAATATCAGGAGCTCATCAAAACCTAGAAGGTAATCGCGGTGAATATCCCGTTTGAAATAAGTCCTAATATATTAACATAGCTTGTTATTATGATTCTTGTTACGACTGTGTTATGATCTCATTGCAACAAAGAGCTCCGTGTTAATCTTTTGTTGCACTCGGTATTGTTCCCAAAACTATGTCATTGACATGTCGAATTTGTGACGAGACTACGTAGGGTTGGCAGAAGACAATTGAAATTGAATGAAACTAAAATTTTACATACTTTCATATGTGACTGGAAGATTTATATTACAATAAAACAAACAAAATTAATAATAATAAATAATAATAGTTAAATCTAGAACCGAAAACGGAAACCGTCCCCGAGGCCGCTACCTCGGGGCAAGGTGCCCAAAAGACTGGCGGCGTTGCCTCTTTGTATAGCAATGCCTATACGTTGGCCGAGGAACGCGCCAGCCCTTTGGGCACCTGTAATTATGATCAATTTTTTCCATAGAATATTAAAAAAATTGAGTGCGTCGGGTCCCCACGGGCCAAGCGTTTCCACACCAAACGCCGCAAAACTGAAACTGGTACTAAGTTCACAGTATTTGCGGCGTTTGAGAGCCTCCGCAGACGCAGCCGCTGCACCCGCCTTTGATGCCGTAGCGCTGAGGTAGGACGACGCCAAAGTAAAATAAAATTGTACAGTGCACAGGCCGGCCTATATTTTGGGAAGCGTAAGCACAAGCGATGTAAGTGTATACTTATATGTGTAATATTCTAATATTTGTAACTCTTACCTTCGCAAGGCTACGCTAACATAGCGGAATATACACATTTTGAAAATAAAAACACTTTTAAACTTGTATGAGTAGGCATTTCCAGAATTAACATATAACTGTATGGTTGTTGGCCTTAATCTTCGCCGTATGCGATACGCCAGAAGAGCGAAATATTATAAAAAGTAAATCCGCTTATATCTGGCTACAAAGGGACGAGATTCATATAAAAAATTGTTACGTTCACATACCTACTGTGCCCTAAGCACGACTTGTCGAATCCTGCGTCACGTAAAATCGAATAGTAAACTATAACGAGTTTGTATGACGTTTGGAACAACGCCCGCCCGTGAGCGTATTTGGTATGTAGACTACTAAAATTTAGTATGAGATTTCTCGATCTCGATACGATAACCGTAACGTAACGCAGGATTCGACAAGTCGTGCTTAGGGCACTGCACAGAGTCGCGTGTATTTCGTGAGACTTTTGTTTTATTATTAATCGTCCCACGATAAGCCTGCATAAGATATTAATTGGCAACCCTGAAAAATCACGCTGTGGTAATACTTTTTTCATGTCACTCAGACATTTCTTTAAATAAAAATAATAATGATAGTAGCAATCAAAAGTTGCTGTATTTTTTTTTAATGTGGACTATAAATCAGTGTTGCCATAAACAAACTTTAGATTTCTACTGTTGTCAGTTCGTTGCAGAGTTATCGTGGGACGACTATATGAGTACGAGTAAATAGACGACTAATGCCAAATTTTAGACAGGCAAAATCGCGCGTTAACATCTCCTATTGTCTGTTCTGTGAGTTGTCATAAGTGGCAACCCTGTTTAGCAATAGCCTTCGTGCTCCCGCGCATTTACCGCACGACCGCACTCGTCACCTGTCGTTATTGAGTTTTTATTGCTTGTGCACTCGAATACTTTATACTCGAGCAAGAAAACAATGGACTGTCGCCCTCGAATCTGTCGATGTTGGTCAAAGTGTCAATATATCCAAATGTCAGAACGTCCAGGTGTCAAAACGTCCGTATTTCCCGGGACGTCCCGTATTTCAGGCATAATTTTAAACGTCCCGCCGGGACAGAGCCTGTACCGTATTTCAACCTTGTTTTATTAAATCGCTCATGACTCCGACGGCTAGCTGCGCTGCGCGCGCACGAGAGCATGAGGTGTGGGTGAACGAACAGTGTTCGTCCGATTAAAGCCGAATGCCTCCGATGTCGACCATCTTCTTTAAAATGTAACTAATAACTAGCAATGAAAATAACGTAAAATACATGATTTTCGATTATCCCGGGGAAAAATTTAAAATCCCGTATATTTATACCAAAATGAGCATTTGTCCCTTACAGGATCCCCCAGGTACCCAGGTACCCAGTTGCCAAAATGTCTATTGGTCAAAAGTCAAAACATCCTTAAGAATTTTTTAACATGAAACTACCGTGAGACTCAATCATAGTGAAATAAAAACGGATCACTCACGTATATAAGTCGAATTTAGCCCGACATGTTTCGGACTAATTCGTAGTCTTTCCTCGGGGAGCGCACGACCCAGCGGCGGCGAGACGCACACTGCGCGCCGCGGCTCTGCTCGCGCGACTACTAGACGCAGCTGACAGCGGCACACAACTACCCTCGTTTTCATCGTCATTTTTATTATTGCCAAATGCAGGGTAGCACACTACACTGACCACATCACTCAGTAAAGGCTCGTTCACATTCACCGTTGACGCAGTATTTAGCACAGTCTTCCAACTTGGGGGCACCGACCATCCACTATCACGATTAAAATTGGGATGACGACTAATTTCAATGGCTTCAATGACCTTATCAAACCGAATGTTACCGCTAGTTTTACTAAGTTTTGGTATGACATTTAGTTTTAAACCTCTGGCTAACACAATAGCGCCATCCAAATTCGTTTTTTCTTTCAGTTCATAGATGGCGCTATTGTGTTAGCCAGAGGTCTAAGTGTCATACAAAATTAATGGTACAAAGTCCTCTATACAGTGAAACTAGCTACAGCAGGCTCATTATTTTACAGGAACGCGACATTGTATAGACACTGGCAGTCCTCTTGGTTTTATCGTACTTGCTTCCTACTAAACCCGGTAGCAAAAACAATGCTAACAAGTTACAATGCTAATCTTAAATGCTAACATTAAGCAGGAAATCGTCAATATTTGTCCAAATCTGTTTATAAATATTGGTTCACCCAAGTCTTCCTAAAATGCATGACATGCAAAACGCAAAACACGTCTTTGGTTCAACATACAATGACAATGCAAAGAAAGGATTTTTCCTTGCATTGTCATTGTACGTTGAATTTCAAACTATGAATGTTTCATAAAAATAAAAACAAAAATAATCAATAAATCGATTATTTTCATTGACGTCTTTGGTTGTTCGAAGGTGATTTACCTATTTGGCTTTTCATAGGTTTCCTTTTGCAGATGTTGTTTTTATCATGACTGGCTTCATAGCTGCATGGCTGTCATTGGGTACTTGTTGTTAGGGTTCCGTAGCCAAAATTGAGAAAAAGGAACCCCTCATAGTTTCGTCATGTCCGTATGTCTGTCCGCGGCTTAGCTCAGAGACTGTTGGTACTAGAAAGCTGCAATTTTTCATACATATACATATTCATTAGGCCGAAAAAGTGCTTTGATAAAGCCGTGATAGCCCAGTGGTTTGACCTATCGCCTCTGAAGCAGAGGGTCGAGGGTTCAAACCCCGGCTCGCACCTCTGAGTTTTTCGGAATTTATGTGCGAAATTACATTTGTAATTTATCATGAGCTTTTCGGTGAAGGAAAACATCGTGAGGAAACCTGCACACTCCTGCGAAGCAATTCAATGGTGTGTGTGAAGTTCCCAATCCGCACTGGGCCCGCGTGAGAACTATAGCCGAAGCCCTCTCATTCTGAGAGGAGGCCTGTGCCCAGCAGTGGGACGTAAATAGGCTGATGATGATGATGATGATGAAAATCTTGAAAAAAAAAATATTTTTTTGTGGTAAGTACCTCTCCTGTCTTCATGGCTGCATGGCTGTCATGGCTTTGGTGACGTGTTGTTTTTAAAAGTTCCGTAGCTGTCTGATTTGTTTCTTCAATCATCTGTAGTACTAGTAACTATTGACCATCTAAACACTGAACTCTAGAATAAAAAACGTTATTACAGTAAAAAAAGTCGCTTCGTGCTTAATCAGTATTTAAGTTTCCCATTTAATTGCGTACGCGCACGCTAACAAATGATTAAGGGTCTTAAAGAGTTATATTTCGATCCAGATAACGGTAGACAGGCTTGCCTCGAACGTGCCAGCAGATGATGCTATATTTGCTATCTCTAAAACGGCTCTAACTATTTTGATGACATTCGCTATTTAGAGTTTTTTGGTGGCGAAAAATCATCATAGGCCTATCATTGCTAGTTACAAAAGGTTCGTGTCTAAATATTTGTGAACTGGCTGTACATATATTGGAGTTCGATGGTACTAGTTATCATCATCATCATGTCAGCCGAAAGACGTCCACTGCTGGACATAGGCCTCCCCCGCGGCTCTCCAAGTCTCCACTCTGACCGGTCTTGTGCTTTCCGCATCCACCGCGGTCCCGCGATCTTTACCCCATCGTCGCTCCATCTTGTTGGAGGCCTACCGACAGCTCGTCTCCCGGTCCGCGGACGCCATTCGAGAACCTTCTGACCCCATTCGACCACCAGTCCTGCGAGCAATGTGCCCCGCCCGCTGCCACTTAAGTTTCGCAATTCTTCGGGCTGTGTCGGTAACTTATACCTACCGGTACTAGTTATAGTGTGACTATAATATAATACGTCTAAAAGCGAGTTTAGACCACCAAGAAATATCGTGCAAGTTGCAATACATTGCGTCGTTCGATCGCCCACTCCAAACTCGTTCGCTTTACGGCCTCGCATTGTATTGCAATTTGCATGATTTTTCATGCAGGTCTAAACTCAGCTTAAATCTATCGATATCTGGAATAGAATATAACAGATAATGATACTGCCTAGAAAATCGCTAGTCGATTTTAGCCTTGGTCATAATAATTAGGTACTTATTGAATTAATCGTAGTTGTTATTAACGTGAAATTACCGTGAGACTCGATCATAGTGAACTATACGGATCACTCGCTATAAGTCGAGCTTAGCCCGAATGTTTCGGACTAATTCGTAGCCCCTTCCTCTGTGAAAGTTAAGGTAAATACAACCTAAGCTTATCAACCCCAAAAAAGCTATTTTTAAAGTTGAAAAACCCCTATTTTTTATTTCTATGCCCAATATTTAAAAAACGGCATCACCAATTATAATAAGACTTTAATGAAAAATCTCGATTTAACTATAGCTGGTGATGAAAATAACAGCATTCCAATTGATATACACATTTTAGGAACTGAACTACCGTGCCACAGACAAACACTAAATCAACAGAAATCCAGATACACGAGTCATATTAATTGACAATATTTCGTATTTTTGAGACTATAATTTGATTAATTGTCTGCATTCTATTTTGAAAGAGGAGCAAACCTACGGTTTTAAATTTTCATTAGGATTTGTAATTAATTTATTAAAAGGTACTTATTCCAAAAGGACATAACTCCGAAAGTACGCTAGGATGGATCAATTGCCTTTGTCTTGCCAAATCTGACATTGTCAAACATTGTTGACATGACACATGTCAAATTATTGTTGTGCTATAGTGAAATTTTTAGTGTACTTTTTTTTTAAGTGAAAAAGGCAAAGGTATTTATTACACCCATTCTTGCGTAGTTTTGGTAGAATTGGTAATTTTATTTTATTCTCTTGTATTTAAGAAAATAAGCAATACTTATTATTTTTTTATAAATATAGTGGTGTGTTCAGGAGGCAAAACCCTTTCGATACCTATATTAATTTCCAGGTGTGAAAAATACGAAATGTTGTCAATTGTGAAAATGTAAATATGGGACTACGCAATTAAAAACAATTAGCGAAAGATCATTCAGTCAAAGCGGTCATTACAGTTTTTTTTTTTACCATCCCTTGCTCACGGAAACATTGACTTTTTTGCCGACCGTATGGCGTGGGAGGCTTCCGCGTTAAATATGACGAATGCCGTAACTCCTAACCATAACAGAACCATAATGTAATCGGGTATTACTTCCAGCATTTTATTTATATATCTGAGATACAAAAGCGCTTAGTTGATGCAACTTGTGACCAAAGGGCTGGCAGTTTTCTCTCTCAAAGAATCAGCATCGCTATTCAGCGAGGCAACGCTGCCAGCCTTTTGGGCACTATGCCACGGGGGCCTTATTTAGATTTAATTTAGTTTTAAGTTGTAGTTTATATTCTATTAGATTTTTAACCCGCGACGAAAAAGGGGGGTGTTATAAGTTTGACCTGTGTATCTGTGTGTCTGTGTATCTGTCTGTGGCATCTTTGTTGTGGATTTCGATGCGGTTTTTTTTAATCAAATGTTAGTTTAACCGAAACAGTTCTTAGCTAAGTTTCATTAAAATCGGTTCACCCGTTTTTGAAATATTGAACTTTGAAATGACAATGTCGGGGGTTTTCAACTTTTCTAAGTTGGTTAGGTTATTGATGTTCGGTTGATTCTGCTTCGGAACGGCAACGGATAGGCAGCAGCAAAAAAATAATTTTGAAATTAGAAAAGTTGAAAAACCCCTGACATTGTTATTTCAAAGTTTAATATTTCAAGAACGGGTGAACCGATTTTAATGAATCTCAGCTAAAAACCATCTCGATTAAACTAGCTTTCGATTAAAAATACCGCATCGAAATCGGTGCATCCGTTGGGGAGCTATGATGCCACAGACAGATACACAGATAGACAGGTACACAGACACACAGGTCAAACTTATAACACCCGTCTTTTTTGTCGAAGGTTAAAAAAAACCCTTCCGATGATGACTGATGTGAGTCAACCTAGGACAAACAATAACGACACATCATGATCATAATATGTCATAATACTCGGGGCTTAATCGCGTAAACGTCGAGTTATTTAATTAATGCATATTTTTACGTCATTAAGTCCCGATTGTCATTATAATAACATTGCAATTACACAAATGGAGAGTTTGTGAAACTATAATCTTATATAAATATGTAGGGCCTTAAATAAGATTAGTAGCACGCAAGATTGTAAAAAAAAATACATAGAAACTTCTGAGAACTGGTATTTTATTAACCTTGCAACCCACTCGGTACTTACGACTCAATAACGTCCTAAGTGACCCTTACCATAACACCATAATTAAAAGTAATATACTTATTACAACTCTATAGCTCACCAACTTATTCATGCGATCTACTAACGAAACAAAGCGTAGACGTGACGCGGTGTATGGGTGCAAATGTATGTTGGCACAGATTTTATGACAGTGGTGTTAATTTTAAGCACTGGTGTATGTGAATGTCCTTGCTCATTTAATGCTGTAAGTAGTTCAAGTTATTGAGAAATTAACACGTGCTATTGGCCTTCTGTAGCTTCGTAGCACAAACTGGTACTCACTCAAATATTACGTGTACTTACCTACATATTTTAGTCATGCCATTCATGTGACGTACATTCTTTAGTGGCTACTCAGAGCAATAACATTGGAAATAATTTATTGAATCAGGCGTTACTTTGCGGAGGTCCATATTTATGAACTAAAAAAACAATTACTTTGCTCACCAAAGCAAAGCAAAGCAATTGTAGCAATTGAAGCAATTTGAGCAAAGTAATTGTTTTTTAGTTCAATAACATTGGGTTAAAAAAACATTCTGACAAAAAAATGTTCCGGATAAGTATACTATTTGTATGTAAATTAAAATGTTAGTATTCAAATTAGGAATGCAGTTCAACACATCCGTTTGAACTGACCTCCAATTTACACAAGGGTATAGACATTTTTCTTGTCTTTCTGTTAGTGGAAATTAATTATGAAGATTGGTTAAGGAGAAAGTAGTTGGGGAATACCAAAGTTCAATTATCGTGAACCTTTTATTTGACACAAACCTCGTGCAGTAATACTATCTGGAAAATGGCAATAACCGACCACTTGGACCTATTTGTAATAGAGACCAACCTTAAGTTTATTAATATGGCTGCGTTTTAACCTGGAAAAAATAGTCTGTTCCAAAGACAAGCCTTGCGGGGTCTTATGCCATTATTCATAAACGTCACTTTTGTCACATTCACATTTCCGTTAGTAAGAAGAAGACGAAACCTATTTTAGCTAATGGAGATTTGAGTGACGTTTATGAATAAGGCCCTAAGATGACAGCGTTGCGTTCATGGCAGTTGTCATTTAGTACCAAAAAGTTACACCAGCCCTTGAGGCTGCATTAGAAAATTACACAGACAGTATTGCATACTACCGCGTACACCACGCATCCTGAGTTACACTCGTACGTTACAACCGTTACTCAAAACAATAGCGAGTCATTGTCTTATTATGACGCTTCCCATGCGCACGGGCACTTATCCGCGGACACACGTAATAGCAGAGCGTGCAGTAAAGATCTACAAAACCGGGAGTGTGTACCTTACCTATAAGTTAATGCATAAACAAATAAATCAATAAAGATCCTTTTGAGGGATAAGTTCGCCTTTGTACATTTGCTTTTGTTCTGTTATCTGTTATTTTTCGTTTTATGTGCAAGAAAGAAATATATATACATACATACATAAATAAATTGAAGGTTTACGGGGAAAATAGTAAGGAAAGCTTATTAGCTATAGCTTTGATATTTTTTCGAATATCTTGATTTGATTAGGCAATTATGCATAGAGACGTGTTGAGAAATGTTTTTATTTTATTTTAGTTTAAAACGTGGTGTTAGTTCATACTTTCGTTATCTAAGAATTTTCGGAGCTCCGCAAAGTCACGAGAAATCAAAAACACTCAATAATTTATAATATGAACGAAATACAATATTTGGAAATATCAATGGGTAAAACTACACTGTGAGCAAAAAACGGGTCACTTTTCAAACAAAGTTGTCGAAAAGTGATATTCGTCGTATTATTGTTATTACACATATTTACTATAATTCAATTAAATCATGGCCCACCATAGAACGGTTTCTCACTGTAAACAACATAATTATTTTCCTGTTCAGACACGTTACCACGATGACATATTTGTTGTGCGTGAGAAGGTTCCGCGTGTGTCACGATGGCACTGGTTCGGATGTCTTGCGCAGTTGTTGTAGTTTTAAAACTATTCGTGACTTTATTCTGTGATTCGATTGTTATTATGGTTAACGTCAAAAATTGCAGAAAAACGTAATTATCTTAATATCGTAACGTAAAAAAGACAATGAATAATTTAGCTTAATCGTCTCACAACAATGCGTAGGCCAGCCATAGGTCGCGAGTAGGGTTGCCACGTGTAGCACTAACAAGATATTATTTATTTGTTAGCTTGTGGTTGCGTCCCACTGTTGGGCAGAGACAGAGGCAGAGGTACTGCCTCTGATTTTCTACAATACCGTATCATAAGCCACATTATTAAAATATTAATAAGTTTTCTGTTTAAAATTTCATTTTTAGTACAAGTTTTTTTGCTGGCTGTACTTTTTGTGGCATTGTCATCCAGCTTATATATTTTTGTGGCATTGTCATCCAGCTTATATATTTCCATACCAAATTTTCAAGTCAATCCGACCACTGGAAATGGGTTAAATTTAACTTGCATGATTTGACATGACATACATTACTTACTTACGAATATACATACAAACCTCTATGCAAAAAAAAACGGATTTCTACATGTTTTCTTGGGGCTGAGTGTTAATAAGTAAGTAATTGAGGCAATAGGAAGTTAACCCTGAGATCAGAAAAATAATTATAGACTAAATTGTTTCAATTTCTGTTTAATTATAAATAGTGACAACCCTACGTTCGACAGTGTAAATCATCGGTTCAAGGCTACCAGCCTCCGCGGACTGCGGTCGGGGTTCCGTGTGATTGCTAGAATAATATTTTAATGAGGCTTTTGCAGCGATAATATTTAATGAATATTGCTGTGACTAGAGCTATTTAATGTCTGCCTGTGTTTATTCGACATCCTGTATTCTTGTAATCCCGGAGACAAAATGACAGCTTGTGGAAAGAAAGACGTAACTTATTATGACTTACGTCTATCTTCCACAAACGCTGCGACTTTTAGCTGTACAATACAATACAATACAATAACTCTTTATTGAACACCACATAACAGTCAAAACAAGAAATAAGGCACAAAGAAATTACAAGGTAGCAAAAATTGCGGGTGGTAGGACCTTGTGCGAGGTCCGTCCGGAACGCTACCACCGTCTTACTCGATAATCCTACCACTGAGCAGCAGTGCTTACATTGTTGTGTTCCGGTGTGGAGAGTAAGACAGCCGGTGTAATTACGGGCACAAGAGGCATTTGCATTGAATTTTTTTTTTTATACAACGAGTAAGGCAAGCGAGCAAGTGGGTCACCTGATGGTAAGTGATCACCACTGCCCATAGACACCCACAACCCCGGGGGGTTTGCAAATGCGTTGCCAACCCAGAGAATTACACCGGCTGTCTTACTATCCACACCGGAACACAACAATGTAAGCACTGCTGCTCAGTGGTAGGATTATCGAGTAAGACGGTGGTAGCGATCCGGACGGACCTCGCACAAGGTCCTGCCACCCGCAAATATAGACATTGGCAGTCCTCTTGGTCTTATCGTCCTTGACGCAAGCAAGCAAGCAAAGAAGCATTACCTAATTATGCATGCATATTTACACAGACACACGAAACGCGATAAATTCGTCATCGGCGCAGGCGCCGCACTTCAAGCGTGACAGGGAAAGTTACATTAATAAGGCATTACAGATGGCGCTGTGTTTATCTTCTTAACTTTTATTATTATTAGTTAAGAAAATTTGTAGATTCATATTAATTCTAGACAACTTACGATAATTGTGAAATCTAACTTCTAACCCAAGTAGGGCATCTATGAGTCGTTAAAGTCTGTAAATCCAAGTTTAAAAGCCCCGCTTTGGTGGACACGTTTTTGATGAATTGGCTGTAGATTTTGGTGGCATTTCTGAGCTAGGTGGTAGCGGTCCCCGCACTTCTACCAAATAACCGAAAACGCCATCAAAATCTTTATCCCACTTGACTAAATATGACCACGAAAGTGATTCGGAACAAACGCCCAAATAATTGACGAGAGCCTATCGGTTATGAAGAAATACGATTCCTTCTTTATTTAAATTTAAATAAAGAAGGAATCGTATTTTTTCCTATGCAATAGGCTCTCGTCCAGTAACATTAGCACCTTATTTGCGAGTAAGTAAAGTACATCACGCATACAGCCCAAGTAGGCATACGTTGAATAACTCACCACTAGAAAGTTGACTTCTTGAGACGTAGCGGTAACGACGACTTTATTACCGACTCCATAAGAGCTATGTTGTTTGCCTTGAGCACGAGAGTTTAAACACGAATGATTTTGCAAACAAACCGTATGGTGTTCAAGGATTTGTTATTTCTATAAGTAGGTAAAATGGTCGGAGGTGAAATCACACACCTCATGCTTTCTTTGGTACACTTAAGTGCAAAAATATGGGTGCATACAACGTACTCAAAAAATGTCCCACCCATGGTTCATATTTCGGCGAATTAAAGTTGTGGTACCTACTTGTGGTATTGTTGTTGTGGTGGATTAATTCGGTACATATTTTTGCACCCGACTGAATCACCATTAAAAGTGAAAAACATCATAAAAGGGTTCAACCAATTTAAATGCAATTTAGCCTAAGCCGACTGGTCTGGATTATACACTAACCCGAGGTTAATAATTTTAGATGGTCCCAATCCCAATGTGTGACACTTTAATCCCAAAAACGGACGTGTGCTTGTCCCCTATATTGCTAACGTGCCAACCATTTGAGCACTAGGACACTTGAAGTGTACACGGAAAGAACACGTCTAGTCACTTTAGCAACGTTTTGAGTTTGAGTTTGGAACGATGTTATATAATTTTCGTAAAGTGATATAACCTAACCAACTTAAAAAGTTAAAAAACCCCCGGCATTGTCATTTCAAAGTTCAATATTTCAAAAACGGGTGAACCGATTTTAATGAAACTTAGCTAAGAACCATCTCGATTAAAAAAACTTTGGACTAAAAAAAACCGCATCGAAATCGGTCTACCCGTTTGGGAGCTATGATGCCACAGACAGATACACAGACACACAGACACACAGATACACAGGTCAAACTTATAACACCCCTCTTTTTTGTCGGGGGTTAAAAAAAGACAAGTTACATAAATATTTGTGTCTGTAACTGAGTGATATGTAACTTAGAGTCTATTGAGTGCTTTACATTTTGAGATCGAAATCTGATTTAAAAAAAGTGACTACACATTCTTTCTTACCTTACCTTAGTTAAAATCAAAGAAATACCGGAAGAACTGGAAATGCGATGGCTCACAGTTACTGCACCTGAATCAAAAAGTTTCGACCATCACAAACGGAAACCAGTTTCACTTCTTATCAAATCAACATTTCGATTAAAAACAAGGAAAATAATAAAGGTCAACAGACTCTTATCCCACTCCCACACACAGCCCGTTGGCTAGTGGGTAAAACCCGTGGTCTCTGAGACAGCGAAAACCGCTTCAGACCAGTGACTTGAGTGAATAAGAGTGATAATGGGTGGAGAGCGCGTCATAATACGTTGGTTGCCCGTTCGCGCACTGAGGGAGCCACTAGGAATACTTGTGCTACTTTGCGTACAGTCCAGTACAGTACAGTACAGGCGGACAACGCCATCTAGTATCCTCCTGTGGAACTAATATATTGTTAGAAGATTTCTTAAAACATCGATTAGAACCACCGTTTAATTTTTCCTGATAATTATTTTAAAATAATTTTAGTTTTTCTCTCAGCAAACTTCGAAGATAGGGGTCGGATTTATTTTATTGTAAAAATAGAGCCCTTTCATAAAGATACTTCGAAATTTTAAGAACATTTCAGACCCTGCTGCAATAAAATAAATATGTTTTTGAGTATTTTCTATGTAGTTATTTTGCTAAATACTTGGATAGCCACATTTTACTGTCACTATAATCATTGATCACATTCATTATAATTCAATCGTCATCCGACAAAACGTGAATACCAATCATATTAAATCTTATTATAAAATGGGAAAACCCACTACACGCTTCGGCACTTACAAATACAAACCCACCGCCCACTTCAACTTGCAACGTGAAAAGAAATCCGTACAAGAACTTCTAGTCTTTTCTTGTGAAATCACATTGGATGTATTTCGTCTTTCAAAAAACGAATCGATTCGCATAATAAATTAAAAATTAGCTTTTCCTTAAAATTGTGCTTAAGATTTAAAATAGTATTAGTGGACACCTGATAGCAATGAAAATAACATCAAGGTGTCAAACATTGAGTCGTTTACTTTAATTTACCTAAGTCAAGTTAGATTTCGTTTTTTTTTATGGAAGTAGGAAGGCAAACGGGCAAGCGAATCACCTGATGCGAGAAGGCTCGAACCCACGACCCTCTGCTTGAGAGGCCATAGGTCAAACCAAACCAACCGACTTTTTTCGCATCTTGTGCCCTTAATTTATTATCCACGGCTCTCTTACTCTCTACACCCGGAACACAACAGTGCAAGCACTACCGGCAAGATTAGCAAGTAAGATGGCGGTAGCTATCCGGACGGACCTTTGCACAAGATCCTACCACCAGTGACCATCATCTTATGACACATGTATGACATTGACCAGGGGGCATTTTACAAGATGGCGGCTTTTCAATTTTGGCCACGTTCCATAAGATCCTTGTCGGACTGTAACTCACTATGACATTTACTGCGTAAAGGTTCTACATTGATGCATGGTTGTTTCTTACCTGTGTGTACCTCTAACTGTAAGTCTTCCCTGACCTACTACACATTGCCCTATGATTGCACAACCAACAATGGAAGTAGTCATTCATTAATCGCAGTGACGCCATGCAGCGATTACAAATATGCGGCCGATCGACTTGCATAGCTTTTGTCTTTTGTTATTGTTTTTTTTTATGGAGTAGCTTTAGACACAATGAGAACGAGAATTTATTGCGATAGATTTGATGAGCTCTCGATATCTCAACGCAGTTGCATCATGCATCATATTAATGACGTTTTCATTATGTCAAATGCAATTAACCGCGAATCATTTAACTAAAACTGTATATTGACATTGTCCATGGTTTCTATAGCAATTGGCGATGCTTTTCAATAATGTCGTCAAGGCAATTTCTTTTATTCGCTAACGGATATTAGTTTTATGTATCGATTTGCTGTGGTCTTGCTTCGCATGTTGTGTCAATTTGTAGCTTCTGTGCAAGTGAATGCCAAACTAAATACTACATGTAAATGTGCCTACAGCTATTCATTTGGTCATTTTTGTCAAATGTTTTTCATGCCAGCTCTATAAAATACTTACGGCTAAGTGAAGCGCCAGCTTAAGGTAACTGTCCCAATTCCGGACGCAGCCATAATAGCTGACAAATTCAATCATAATTCAAGCATAAGTTATTGAAATTCTCTATTGCAATGTACATGACAATGAATAAATGAAATTGAAATTAAGGTGTCAAATATTGAGACGTTTACTTCATAGTCGCTGGCTAATAATTATCTTTGACGCTAGTGACTTTCTAACTTAAATACGTACGTAATTTAAGTAATATACTTAGGTACTCGAAGAAAATATAGTCGTCATCAATTTCTTTATAACGATCACTGAATACTGTAAACACGTCGCACTAATTTACTTGGTTTAAATCCAAGGCCGCTTTTTGTTCTTTTGAAAAATACTTAATCGCTGAATGGATTATGTATTATGCTTTCAAATATTTTCCAAGAATAACGGCTTGTTCTGTCGTTAAAAAATGCTTTCAAATAGGTATTCATTTTGTTCTCGATATAATATAATATCTCTCTGTTTGTTACCTCTTCACGCAAAAACCGCTGCTGGAAATCTAGATGAAATTTGGTAATAAGAGAGTTTGAGTATTGAGGAATAACGTAGGCTACTATTTATTCCTGATAATTTTATAGTTCCCGCGGGATAGCGTTAACCGAAATCTACGCGGACGAAGTCGCGGGCAACAGCTAGCAGTATTATAATAAATGGGGAACTTTGGATGTTTTATTTAAAAACAGCTGAACGAATTAAATTAGACTAAAGCATAGAACTATCTTTTAGCCGGGGAAATTGCATAATTCCCGCGTGATAACGGTAACAGAGGAAGTCGTGGACTACAATACTTATCATTTTATCAAGACATCGGGAATTTAGAAATTCTTGTCTGACTTAACCAGAGAACTTCTAAATTTACCTAATCTACAACTAACATGTAACATCATTAAAATGTACGTTAAATTATCATATTCATGGTCATTAACACAAGTTAATAACGGAACCGATTCTAACAAAATTAACGACCCAGGCGTGACTAACTGGTCACTGTTCAAACTAGGTCTCCGAGAAACGACGATTTGTTTTTGTTAACCTGTCCCGGTGTCCCCAAATAAGGCTTCGGGACGCTAAATTGTCCCGTTTTGGGCTCTGAACGATAAAACTGCCCTGTTTTGGATGTAAAATACGCTAAGTCTAAGTCTATGTTTAATAGTCACCGAATTTCATCATCATCATCATCATCATGCCAGCCGATTGACGTCCACTGCTGGGCATAGGCCTCCCCCGCGGCTCTCCACTCTGAACGGGCTTGGGCTTTCCACATCTGCGTCACCGAATTTATTAAAACAGGTTTTATGACAAATATAATATAAAAATAATATGTATTTCTGTGTCTAATTCTACTGTAAGAAAATAAAACTTTGATTCAAATTTAAATGTGTTTTAAACTCTAGCGCAATGTATTACTTACTGTGATAGCATGTCCCGTTTTGTGACGGGTAGAAAATGAAACCAAAATGAATTACCACACTTCAGTAACCACATTTACCAACAAAAAACCTGGCAAGACCATGTCGGGCCATGCCTACAAAGAAATCAGTACCGATAAAAACGGCGTATCTCGATGCCACTTACGTCCTTTTGTTGAGAAGCGCAGTTTTTAAACAATAACACAAAAACGGTGAATCGGATCACGTTGAAAATAATTTTCGCTGAAAGTGTAAGCGCTACCTTCGTAACGTTTTTCATATTTTTTGGAATTACGGTTTAGAAGGTAGGGGACACAATTTATACAATTTCCGGAGGGATTATTTCCGAAAATATTCGCTTTTTAAAAAATTTTTTTTGATGTTTTTAAAGAGTTGTCGAAATATGTGCCACACGTTGATGTTAACCATATTTTTTCAACTTTTGTTACTTGTATAGAGATTGGAGTGCCCCCCTAGAAATATTTATTTTTGTTATTTATCTATCAAACTATAATAAGTCGCGGCTTTTACAGGACACCTATACTACTCCAAATTTAATTAATATACCTCTTATAGTTTTCAAGTAAATATGCCTGTGACTTACAGACGGACGGACAATGATATGACGAAACTATAATGTGTTCCGTTTTTGCCATTTAGGCTACGGAACATTTAAAAAAAAATATTACGACGAATTGAGAACCTCCTCCTTTTTTGAAGTCGGTTAAAAAGGCTGACTGAAAGTAGCTAACGTTAATCATGCATTATGCTCTAATCTAAAGTAAATGTCCCAATACTGCCGCACCGAATAGTTTTCACCTCAGGATTTAAATTATTTGGAATAAGGTTTCAAACATTACCTAACCTACTACCTACTGATAACGTTTATAAAATAACCACGACTTTTTAACATGAAACTACCGTGAGACTCAATCGCAGTGAAATTTAATAACGGATCACGCGAGCAGGGCCTCGCACGCAGTGTGCGTCGCGCTGCCGCTAAGTCGAGCGCTCCCAGAGGAAGGACTACGAATTAGTTCAAAACATGTCGGGCTAAAGTCGACTTATATAAATGATCCGTTTATTTCACTATTACCTCGACTTTTTTTTTATACGACGAGGAAGGCAAACGAGCAGAGGGTCACCTGATGAAGTGATCACCACTGCCCACGGACACCCGCTACACCGGGGGGGCTTTGCAGATGCGTTGCCAACCCAGAGAGCTAAGATGAAGTGCCTCTTGTGCAAGCACATGACTTTGCCTTACAATACGTGCCTACTATAAAATCATTTACAAACACAGACAGTAACTTAAAATTAGTTTTAAACCGTTGTATTGTCCTTTAGCCTTTAATAAACAAAAATACATGGTAGGTAGTTTAAACGGCCAATTAAAAACATTAAGTTAATAGTTAACCTAGCTTCATATACATACATACAACATACATACATGGATCGAAACGTCGCCGTCGTGACCTGGTTTATGGTTTAGCTGTACCGTCTTAGTGGAAGGTTCAATCGCGCCCTAGATTGTAATCAACTGGTTAAGTTTACCACGGAGGTGATGACTTTGTGGAGGAGACCTATCCTGTTATTCATAAACCTATTTTAACTAAAATGCCGCTAAAGTTCGTTTGTCCTTTTATGTCACATTGACATTTCCGTTTGTAAGAAGAAGACAAAACCTATTTTAGCTATTGGAGGCTTGAGTGACGTTTATGAATAGTTCAAAGATTATAAATAACTAAACGGAATTCTTAGGAGCTTTCTTAGGATATAGTAGTAGTTAAAGCTGTACAAAAATTAGGAAATCAACAAATGAAATTACGATAAAAATAAAAATATTTTTTTTTGTCAATAATGACTCACCAGCTTTGTACTTTGTTGGTAATTCCCTAGCGCTTTAGTTTTCTGATGTCACACAGTTGCGGAAACCGAATGACAAAGCAATTACAATTCGTCATTGGCAGATAAACTACAATCTGAAATTGTACAGACGTCAGAAGCAGAAGAGCTCAAAATACTATTTTTCCACATTGGATTGTATTGCTACGTATAAGTACGTAAGTTTTTTTTTGTCAAATAAGGTATTGGTTTTTTCGACTCACCAAAACTATTAGACATAATAAAAACAGGATGTTGACGGCGATTACCTTATAGGTCTGATGAGCTACCGATGATCATGATGGTTTGATAATATGTCTAATGCAATTAACCGCGAATCATTTAAAACTGTCACCAAAACTATATTATGTCTATCAAGACCGAAATCGTAATTTCTGCTTAATCGATATCTGCACCACCTCCGCTCATTTCTCTCCTCGATAACCCACATTCTTAACACTTACGTAATGAATAAATTAAGCTATTTTATTCAGGTTATGCGTCGCGTGACGATAAAGGACCCTTGGAACAGAATGACTTATTCGTTTTTCGCCGTTAAGAAAGGAAAGTTTGAGCTTTTGTTCGTGAGAAAATTAGTCGTAAGTAATAATTCTAATACAATACAATACAATACAATAACTCTTTATTGAACACCGCATAAAAGGCAAAACAAGAAATAAGGGTCTTATATTTATAGGTAGGTAGTTGAATAAAATTGAGGTTGGAAAATTGTAAAAAAAAGTGCCTTAGTGTAACAAAATGCTAAGCCTGACTACAGAGCTTAAGCTCCCGGGTTCGATCCCCGGTCGGGGCAGATAATTATTTGTAAGATGAATTGTTGCTGATTAGGAACTTAACACCATTGAATGAGCTATCGCGAGTTCTAAATCCGCTAGGATCGTTAGTGTCGACTGAGGTCTATCTGTCAATTTCCACCAATCATGGGCCAGTAGCTTGCCTCTCATTGGTGGAGAATGACAGATATACCCTCATTGGCCTCATTGCTTCGCTGGAGTGTACAAAGGTCTCCTCACGATATCTTCCTTCACCGTGACACTATCCGTCGAAATTTAAATCATTCATGTCACCATCGGCACCATATCCTGTCCTCTGGGCAAAGTCATTCGTCATTGTCAAGGCTTGGCCCCTGACTTTAACTATCTTGCCTTGTTCCGCTTCCGCCTTAATCGGTTAAGGGGAACGATTCCGAATTAAAAACAGTTTTCCTCTTGGTTTTGTAAATTTGTGTTGTTTTTAATAATACTTATTAAGTACCGTAAACATAAGAAGGAGAAAAGGTTAGCTGTGGTTCAAGAGTGCCAGCAATAATATCGCATCTACCAAAACAAAATTACACTTTTTTGAGCATTTTTTGTTATATTTTAATTCCTAGTAAACGAATGTAATAAACTGCAGTTGCGTTGAATCCACATTGTGTAGAATCACGAATAGGAAGAATCCCGACTGCGTTAAAATCATGGCTGTGTGGAATTACGAATGTAGCAAATTGCAGTTGTGTTGAATCCATTTTGTGTAGCATCACGAATAGGAAGAATCGCATTTGTGTAATCGATCGCATAATTCCTCTGCACATACCAACACGAATAAACTGTAAGTACATAGATAAAGCATTAATAATGCGTTAAACACGGCTCACCAAGTACTTCCTTTACTTCATTTCAAATAATTATGGACTTCAGTGATAATAAGCCCAACTCTTATCTATACACATACAGGATATGCGCCACGAATCCAGCGACATGCTTACTCTAACCAATGTTAACATCAACCTAAACGACATTTTTAACTTTTTTTGAAACGACATAGTAAGAAAATCCTTTCCCACGGGCCAGACAAAAATCAATCTTATGGCAAAGGCATAAACATTTTGACAGGGGAAAGTTTTTCTCACTTTAACTATAACTACCTTCTGTTAAGTACAATTACTGTCGACTAAAATAAATTTGTGGTTAAATCTTTTCGGTCTACAGCTTAGCATTGAGTTTATGCTGCAAGGCAAGGTTGACAAAATGCTCTGACCTCCGCTCACCCGATAGAGTGCAGCTATGTCGCAAGATTAAACTATTATTGTAAACGTTAATGTAATGTTCTAGGATGAGGAGGCTTTGTTTCTCAGCATGAAAATCAGTTCATTGCCCGTAGACGAAATGCCTGCTGCGCTTACACGAGGCACGAGCGAAATTCTTTCCCATTCTAACATGTGTTATCCTTGCGCGTAAGAATGTGTTAGAATTTCATTCGCGACAGTGTTAAGGCGTTCAAGTGTAGAGCCTCAGTGGGTCTCGCGCAAGAACAACTGCCCGTTCTTTTCTATTACTTACTTACTCAGAATCGGGTAATATAATCTCGCGCGACAAACAAAGTCGCGGACAGTCGTGCTAGCCCTACTGGCGTGACAAGGAGGGCAAAAAGGACAGGCGCCCCCTTGGAATATGAAAATACTTATTAGGAAACAATGAGGTCACCAAAATACTGCATGTGAAACCCAGTTTGGCGATGGGGGAGGGAGGGGGGTGGTGGGAAAACTTACCAAAAAGCAAGGGTATAAGAGTATGAAAAGGTTGTTTATGGACGGTGACATCTAATTGTTTCATCAGAGAGTCCGAAATGCGTCAGCGTATAGTATAGTAGTGGTGGTGATAGTTTAAGTAAGTATACCGTGACCGTGGAGGCGTTTTAAACCTCTGCTGATTTTTTTTTTTTTTTTTTTTTTTTTTTTTTTAATTTAGTTTAAATTGACCCTAGAGACTATACATCTCTAAGCCGTTTAGATTAAGTATTATATTATGGTATTTATTCTGGGACCCTATACATCCCTTTGTAATTTAAATTTTCACAAATATTTGACCTGGAGACCCTATACATCTCCTGCTCAATTAAAACGTGCCAGTAAAGTAAAGTGTTCTGGTTTTGCTGTTCTAATAATTACTTTTTACACTTGTTTCTAAAATGCGGTATTTTTTTTTCTCTCTTAATCTTTTAATGACAGAGTGAGGTTTCTTTGTGTAATTTGTCTGTGGTTACGTATTGTAAGAGCTAATGTAACTTGTTTTTAGAAAAAATGACTTTGTGCCAAGTTTCTTGCGGCGCATTCTTCTTGGCAATCATGGTCTTTCCGAAAGCGCTGGTTGACTCAAAAAATGACGTGTAAAAGAGCATTCAACTGCCTATTTGCTGAATAAAATTTAGAATTTAGAATTTTATATGTAACATTTGTATTGATTCGTGTGGCAGTGGAGGCGGAGGTGTTGCATGAAAACATACATAGGCGTAGCTCTATCTTATACTTGTAGTCGCGGGTGGAAAAGTTAATTATTTTTATCGTGATACTCGGGACTTAAAAAATATATTTAAATTTAAATACCTCGACCCTTCTAGACCATGGACGCAACGTCGCGTCAGAAACGTCCCGCGAGTATCATGATAATGTGTGAAAATCGCGAAAGTTTAAATCAATACTTAATTATTTTTAGTTTGTATCTTACTATTATAAAGTGACTCCCTTGCTTCATCAAAAAACCCTATTTTTTAAGCGGATATTGCAAACGAAACGACACCACAATCCACACACCATGTCTCGGTAACGACCTTAGCGAGTCGCCATCCGCTCAATGAGGAAGTGTCCCTTCACTTTGAACCGTGACCTTAAGTTAAATATGGCCTGTGAACTAGACGTAACAGGCAGTAATTTCGATCCTGAACTATAAATCCTGGAATCATCATCATCATCAGCCTATTCTAGTCTAGTGCTGGATAAAGGCCTACACCAATGAGCGCCACAGCGCCCTGTCTTTAGCTTGCCGCATCCAGCATCTGCCTGCAGTCCTTCGCAAATCCTGGAATGCTTGGGAACAATAGGTATACTGTTTGTGCGATCTTCAGCTTATTGGGTTGACAACTTGACACTGTATTCTAAATGTGCTGAGCGTCTCTGTATCTGACCACCTCCAAACCTAATGTAGGGGGCCCCCAAACACTCCGTAAAACCTACCAAATGCCTAAGGTCTTTGAACCAAGAAACTATTGATAAAACTGAATACGCCTCGAACCATAGCTACCCCTATTAAACATCGTGAGTCAGTGGCACATCCTATCACCTGTCGTTTCGGCGTAAACCACCCGTGTCAAGTCGTTCCACTTGGGTTGTTACTTGCATTTTATACTAGTTAGGGCTTAGAGCAGGAAAGGAATGGAGATGTTAACGCGCGATTTCCCCTCTGCCAAAAAACTCTAACATTAAGTCTGACCAAAATGATCAGGGTCTGTTGATTGTGTGCGTGTTTTTGGTATTTGTGTGACAGTTTTGTTTTAGCGTGAGTTTGTAGGAACGTAACAAATTTTGACATGAGCACAGACGTGTGCTGTACGTGTGTGTTCCTCGTCCCCCTCAAAAGTGGCAGAAAAATTGTAGTGAATAAATAACTCAAAGGCGCCCTCCCGTCTGTCTGCTTTATGAGTTAGGGTCGCTTTTAACATGAAACTACCGTGAAACAAATGGATACTCACTCACTGATGAGTCGCGCGGGCATGCAAGGCGCGCAATGTGCATTTCGCAGGAAAACTACCTAGTTCGTAACTTATCGGGCTAAACTCGATTTACTTTCCGCTCTCAGTGATGTTTGCATTTAAAATCGCTACTACCTGTACTGCTCGGTTAAAATTAATTAACGTCTCTGAGTAGGTACAGTCACCGACACTTAAATGGCCACAACTTGACTTAAGTCCGTTGAAAGAAAGTGTTGACGACAGTAACGAGTGCTGCCTAAGTAGGTATTTACTCTGTTTGCTTTCCCTGATTTAATATTGCACGATTTGCATGTGACTCTAAAGTTCTACACCCGAAACCAATTAAACAATAAAATAATCAATTACGACTTCACGATCACGACATTTTACACTCTAAAAACATATAATGACAATACAAAGAAAAATCTGTTAAGCAGCTGGACTTGAACCAGCAACCTCGGTAATCCGTACCACGCTCCACCATACCGAGATCACCGAGATCGGATTACCGAGGTTGCTGATTCAAGTCCAACTGCTTAACAGATTTTTCTTTGCATTGTCATTGTATGTTGAATTTCATATTACGAATGATAAAAGGGATAAGTCCGCCTTTGTACTTAATAGTAGATTGTACACCAAGGGGATAAAGCACTGTTTTATGTCACGGGGGCGATATTGAATACTGAGCGTAACGAAGGACTGCAAAATTAACCCCCGAGCGTAGCGAGGGTGTTATAAATTAATTCCTGAGCGAAGCGAGGGAATTAGGATTGAGTCCTGAGTGCAACGAAGGATTTAATCGCGCCCAAGACAAAACATATTTATCCCCGAGGAGTATACTCTACTTTTCTCACCTACTGCGAGGCTATAAAAAGAAAGGGCTCTCCGTAAAGATTTGCCGCTTTTAACATGAAATTACCGTGAGACCCAATCATAGTGAAATAAAACAGATCACTCACGTATATAAGTCGAATTTATTTATTATTATGTATACTTAGCTGCAATAGCTACAAATAAAGCAGGTAGTAGGTACTCTACTCACTGCTTCATTCAAAATAGATATTTAAAGTTCCACATTTTGCGCCGTAAATACTTACATTTGAGTTGTTTGTAGAATGACCATCCGATTTTTCTCTTTTGGACTCCTCTGGGAGTAGATTACGGTATTACGAACAATGCCTAAGGCATCTAATTTAGTGGATTCCGACGTCAAATCACTTCCATCACTCGACATTTTATTAAAATCAGTCTTAGCAATTTTATTTACTGCGTACTTGGATGGTCGAAGACCGCGTAGTGGTAGTGCGGCAGCGGCGTTTTGCTTTTGTTATATTTGGCCGTGGCCAACTCGATTTTCAAAGAAGTTCGATCTTAAACGAAATTGAACATTAAGACCATAACAATAAGAACTATTAGAAGTACAAATCTCATTATTGCCCGGCGGGTTATAATGAAATTCAGTACAATATTACTGCCCGGCTAAAGCCAAGGGGTAATAATGACTTGCTTTGAGTGAAGTTTGCATGATGTTTAATTAGTCATTGTCGAGCAGGTGGTGTGAAAATATTATTGTTGTAACTTATGTTCTATCCTGTTTTTTGTACAATAAAGTGTTTACTTACTTACTTACGAATGTTTCATAAAAATAAAAACAAAAATAATCAATAAATCGATTATTTTCATTTTGCACTCTGTTACAAAATTACACAATTGAAAACAACACTTAAAGCCATCAATTATTTATAAATGTACTTAATAGGTGTCAACGTACAAAGAGAATGCCTTATGTGTACCCGCGGCTAAATACCTAAAGGTTCATTGAACTTTGATAAACAAAAGCATGACATGACGTTGATGAGATAGCAATAAACATTAGTTGCCAACTTGAAGGCTGTCGTGCCATCGTGGATCTTGATTTACCTACCGATCTACAACGAAAAGACGTAATTTTAGTGTTTTATAGGAATAGGAAAGGAAGGCAAAGTGTTATGTACTATGACATTTTAATTATTTGTATTAGTAGGCTGTTTTTTATGTACCTATTTACTGTGTAATCTTAATTATTATTTATGTATCTTAGTTAACGTTTTTTTTTTTATTTATCACTATAACATTAGTATTATTATTTTGGTAGTTAGATATGCCCATTATTGGTATTTGACACGTTGACGCAAAACGTATTATAATACGATCGCTTGCCGCTCGAATCATTGAGCAGAATAATGTTGCTGAGCCAAGTTTCTTGACCGTCGTCGATATGGACTTCCCAAACACTATGACGATGAATCAACGAAATCTTGCAGTTAGAATAAATAACATTCGCTTACCTCAGCGTGTAGTCGATGAAGCTTAAAAACTTTAGTTACCTTCGCTTTTTTAGGTTAAGCCAAGCCATTAAGATTTCCACGGTTCGTCGACGATAGGCCGGCGGTCACGTCGCTCACGAACTAGTCTTTGTGTTGTGATATAGTGATAGTAAGTCAGAGCACACTGTTTGCGAAATATAGTAAAATTACACCAGGTGTCTCCAGTTTGAAAATCCACCCGGAAGTGTGATTTTCACTCGTCCCGAGTCTCGACCCTCGCCGCAGTCTCGACCCTCGCCGCGCGACTGACACATGACTTCCGCACTTGTATTAAAAAATACTATTCTTCTTTGCAGATATACAAACATGTTGCCGAGGAAAAGAAACAAGAGTCTCCTAGCGCTGGCGCTGATGCTGCTCGTGCAGTCCTCGGAACAGCACGGATCAGGAGCCCCACCCGGGGTAAGATTTGACATGAAATACTTATTTCTATTTAAAGTTAAGACAATAAGAAAATGTTTCGCAAATTTCAAACTGAAACGTAAATTAGCGATGTTACGTACGAGTCGACCCTTTTCCAACTCGGATAACTCGAGTTGATTCGCAACGTTGATTCGAATTAGAATACGAGTTGACTCGACTCGGATCAACCGGATGGCGTTCGCCCAGTCCGCGAGTCGGCGAGTCGAGTCGAGTTCAGCATATTTGAGTTGGCATGGCTCGCCGACCCGAGCCCAGCGTGTGCCGATGGAAGACGAATGAAAGCGAACGCGAACACCGCTTATAGCCCACTCGAATCCAGACAACTCGACTCGCTCATCGCTAACGTAAATATACAGAAAGACCAGAAAAATAAATTCTAGAACTGGGATTCGAACCCAGGACCTCCACCACACCGTTGTGTCGCGCTACCAACTGCGCCATTGGTAGCCATCATTGGTAGCAGCGAAAAACTCCTAATATTCACGTTTCAGTTTATTTCACATCATGCCATCACTTAGCGCGGTAACACATTTAAGTAAGCGTCTCGTTTTTGACGCAAGCTGGGCCGTGTTTTATAAACCTACAAGTTACAATTTACAAGCGGAAGTCTCATTCTATCACCTTTTGTTAGAAAGAGACTTCCGCTTGTAAATTGTAACTTGTAGCTTTATAAAACACGGTTCAGGTGGTTCATGTCCATATCGTTTTACGATATAATTCTATGATTTTGACTCAGTTCTAATTATTAGAAATTACGCATATTTTGAGCTCCCGTGTAGTGATAGTGATGTGATTCATGGCGTGTTCATCTTTCGTAGTCATGCCTGGACCAGCTCCCCCGCCATCCCGAGGTGGACCCCCAGACCTCGCCCCCCCCGTACCAGGTGGCGGCGTCGGCGTCCCGGGTGCGCCAGGGGGACGCGCTCAGCGTGACCGTCAGCGGCCAGCCCGGCGCGCCCTTGCCCATCGGCGGGTTTATCCTGCAGGCCCGACAAGTGCAGGTGAGGACTGAGGCCTACCAGGATCATGTTTCTAAAGTTACAATGTACAAGCGGCGGAAGTCTCATTCTATCATCTTTTGTTAATATGAGACTTCGGCTTGTAATTGCTAAGTTGTAGCTTTATAAAATACAGACCCGCCATTCCAAATATTCAGTTCATCTCTTGTTTTGATCAGCTGACGATAATAAAAACATCTATCTACCTTCAATTTTGCCGTCTCAATAAACTAACTGTCGGCAGGCAATCGAATCTCTGTTTGCTATCTGTCGATAGAAATATGGCAGGCCATCTAGAGTTAGCAAATTATTCATCAATTCAGTCAAATAATACGTCAGTAGATAGATTGAATATTAGGAACGGCTGTGAATCGACAAACAATTTGTTATCTGTATAGATGTACTTTTTTTTCTGCCACCTTTTGAGATGGACGTGGTACACGCGTACAGCACACGTCTACGCCCATGTCAAAATATGTTACGTTCCTAACTCATAACACAACAAAACTCTCACACAAATGATAAAACAAGTACAGCCCAACCAGGATACTGTTTCTGAGACTGTATTCTTCAATAATCCACCAATTTATGACCGCAACGGTAACATGTAATTAAAGCAAATCAATAACCTAGGGACCTAAGACGCAATGCTTCTTGTAGCTGATCGTCTTCGCAACACAAATTGGTACCGATGCAGACGGACCTTGCACAGAGTCCTACCAAGTCCTTATAGTCACGTCCGTATAGTCTGGCGAACATTTTCAGGTTTTGGAAACAGAATATACGTACCAAAAGTTGGCTGAAACTTCCAGAAAAGTTACATTCTTAAACTTTGATTCTAGAACCCAGACAAGATCGTCGGCAAGTTCCTCTCAGTCCCCGACCCAGCCAGCACGCAGATCATCAACTGCCGCGGGGAGAACGACACCGTGACCCACTCCAACCCCGAGGACAAACCGGCGCTGACTTTCCTCTGGCAGGCTCCCACCGACTTCCTTGGAGGCATCGAGTTCAGGTATTTCTGAGCCCAAGTTCTCTGGAAAACCAGGAAATAGACGAGTAGTCGCCTAAGACCTCACTTTTTACGACTGAAGTAGTGCTCCAGACCGAGACCCGAGTTCCCTGTTTTTTTATCTTGGATATCATTTCAACATGTTTAAATTCAAAGTGCTTCAAGCTTCATTGAACAATTTGTACTTCACCGGATTGTAACCTTGCAAAAGGTCCTGGGTGGGTTTGAACTATTAATTATAGCAATATAAAGTCTACATATACCTCCACTAATAAGGGCATAGCGAGGTACGGGCAATTACCCCAGAAGATGCAGCTGATTAGCAGGAATGCTCACGAATCGTGTAATAAAGTACCTAGAGGTATTTAAATACGTAGGTAGCCTATTAATAATCCCCCCCTCCCCACACTCCTTAACAGAATTGTAGCTACGTGTCCATTAATCTCCACGACACGCATGATGTTTATTACTCTTTACTAAGGCTACTTAATAGCGACTTAGGATCATAGCATTAGTCGGCGTAAGGCAAGAAGAATTTGCACGGCGTTGCCCATGCCGTCAAGCGACGGTTGGTGAATTTGTCGGCCGCTCATTTCACTGATCGCTGAGTCATTGCATTAAGAGGCGAACAATTCACGCCATTCACGGGCCATAGTTATATCACTCCATCGAACACGGCCTCAAGGTCAGAAAGGCCTTTGACCTTGAAGCTTTTATAGTTTGCGAATTCTTGTTACGGAACTCGGCAGTTCCTTATTTGGAATGCTTTTTGAAAGCAACTGGGAACAAGGAAATAGAATAGGAGTAAGGATGTTGTATGCCTACATATAAATATTATTGTCTCAGTTTCAAAAGAAGTTTTAAAAATACATTTTATCTAATTTGATAGTTCGACTTCTAAACCAAAAGAAAAACTAACCTACCATTGTTCGTAACGGCTCTAAACCTATTTTAGTTCATTTCTTTCTGTCTGCCTCTGTAGCCCATTAGCCCATTCTCGTCAAATTACCCAAACGGTTTTTCTTTTCAGAGCAACTGTAGCTCAAAGCTATGCGATGTTTTGGAGGAACGTGGAGTCTCCAGTGGTGGAGGTGGTAACGCCTGACACGGTGGTGACCACCACGCAGCCGCCGCCCACCACGCAGCGGCAGACGGTCGTGCCACCTGTCGTTATGGAGTCTAAGGTAAAAATGGGTATTTGTCGTGAACATTTTCGAGTAAACGCCACGGATTGGGAAACACGGTACGAGGATAGGTCGAGCTCATCTAAGATTTTACCATGATACCGTGTTTTTACCGGTGGACTTACGTAAATCAGCAGGAAATAAACGGATCCCTCACGTACATAAGTAAGTCGAGTTTAGCTCGAAATCTTTCTGAATAATGGGCATCAGTGTGCGTCTCGAACCGCTGGGTCGTGCTCTCCCAGAACGTCGCCGACGTTGGGCAAAATTCGAAATTACATCGAGTTAAGACAGTTCTTTGATGATTATTATTAATCTTTTTTGTCTTATTTAGCTTGATACTTTTTAAAAACTTGACGAGAAGTTGCTAAAGCCAGAGAAGGATACTATAATTGTTAGAGGCCTTTTCTCAACAAGAAATCACTAACACAAAACATTTTACAGCCGAAACCCGTCCCCCGTCAGCTTGACACAATCTACCAAGGTTGCGCCGACACGAAACTCTGTTACGGTGTCCCCCAGAACTGCATCCAAACCGGCAACTGCAAAGCCATAGTTGCCGTTTTCGTCGCTGGAGACAAATACACCTTCGAAATCCAGGGAATAGGCAACCCTAAATACATCGCCGCAGCTTTAAGCATGGACAACAAGATGGGAGATGACAGTGCCATGGAGTGCGTGACAAACGACAACGGAAGAGTCAGTCTGTTCACCTCTTGGACTTACCCGAAGGTTGAGCCATATGTCCGGAGGTCTGACTCGCCGCAGGATATAGTCCAGCTTTTAGAGTCTTCGGTAATTGATGGGAAGTTGTATTGCAAGTTCACGAGAGATGCAGAGTCGACGGTCATGGGACAGACGTTTAATCTGATGACGAATAGGTACAACTTGATGGTGGTCGCGGGAGAGAGCATGAAAGGTAATTCTTTTGTTTAAAGTTAAATTGATCTAATTTGGATACTTAGTAGAGCATGTTGCAGTTGATAAACCTTTCTTACTCACAACCGGTGACAAATAATAATGTTCTGAGATACAGTATAGCTTGCCGGCTTGCCAAGCTGACGCCACACCATTTTGGCCAAATTTTGCTGGATTCATATCCACCAGCAGCACCAAATTTAGGTCGACATAAGAAAGCAAGGATTAGAACAACTAAGTTCCCAAGACTATCTATTTTCTTTCAAAGATATTTAAGATATTTATTGTATACTGTTTTGCGTTTTACCACGATCACGCTTTGCCTATTATTGATTTATGAAGTTTATATAACACAGTCTTTTCTTGTTTCCAGATGCTAATAGAGTAGGCTTCCACAGTCTAGCCTTCGAATCCACAGGCGAACCGCTGGCTCTGTCGTCGGTGGGTGAGGCGGCTGGCGCCTCCAAGCTCCTACTCAAGTTGCACGGAAGCTTCATGATTGCTGCATGGCTTGGGAGCGCTTCACTGGGAATATTGCTGGCCAGGTAGGCCACTGTAGTGTGAGACCTGACCTCTTTGCAGGTCTACGCAAGTCAGCCTGGACGGCGGCTTACTGGTTAGGTAATTAAGTTACCTACAAAACATGGACGAATAGTCAGTGTAGTAATTACGGTTGTGCCAACTGTGTCCAGGCAAAGACTGCAGAGACTGCGGAAGCCGCAATTATGGCCAGATAGGGACCAGGTTCTGAGCTACAAGACCGCCATTGTGAAGCTTGCAATGGGCGCTGAAATTTCTAGTTCTGGCATTGCGGCCGAGATGTTAGTTACGAACCCTGGGTGCACGAGTCGGACTCGCACTTTAGCGGTTTTTTGTTTGTAATCTCACTATTGTATCTCTCGTTGTGAGAAGAGGCTTGAGCGCAGTGGGGCGTAAAAAAGACTGGTGAAGATGATGAATCTCACTATTAGTTTAGTTTAGTAATTCTCACTTTCTGTTACAGGTACTTCAGGCAAACGTGGGTTGGCAAGCAGCTCGGAGGAAAAGACATCTGGTTTGCTGTAAGTCTCTACCTTATCTTATAACAGATTTTTCAAATAACATATTAAAACTAGTATTTCGCGTGGGGGCCGTTTGGCCCGAGGGCCCACCACGATGATTGTTTTTTATATTTCTTTTTTTAACTATAATCTGACCAAACATTGACCCCTATCTCACTTGATGGTATAGGATTAGTTTGTATTAACATTTATTGTTACGTTACTATGGTATGGTACTTCGGTTCGTTGATTCGGTTCTGAAGGATCGCAGTTCTAACCTAATCTACTTTCCTGGTAGCGATTCGGTTCTGAAGGACCGCAGTTCTAACCTAACCTAACCTACTTTCCTGGTAGCGATTCGGCTCTGAAGGATCGCAGTTTTAACCTAACTTTCTTTCCTGGTAGCGATTCGGTTCTGAAGGATCGCAGTTCCAACCTACTTTCCTGGTAGCGATTCGGTTCTGAAGGATCGCAGTTCTTACCTAACCTAACGCATAAGAATAAACAATAACATAGTAGAACGGAATCTCTTCTGACGGAGTCCAAAACGCCGCCATTTATATACCTACTCCCCCCTTCACGTCGTTACACCCCTCTATCATCCAGGCGTGTTGCTAGGGTTGCTTGCTGTTAAATATTAGGTACTTGCGTCTAAAAATAATATCACTAAGATATAAGTTTTTCTTTGATTTGAAATCATTATTTTATTCCCGTTTTAAAAAATATGAGATTTATAAATCATTACGTAACTACATAATTACAGACACTTCTACATAAGAAGTTATTATAAGTGCCATACCAAATGAAGCTATTTAAGGTGATTTAAGTAAGTATTACTTACCTGTAAACATAAAATAAAATACATACAGGCTCACGCGATTCGGCTTTGAAGGATCACAGTTCTAACCTAACAACCTAACCTACTTTCCTGGTAGCGATTCGGTTCCGAAGGATCGCAGTTCTAACCTAACCTAACCTACTTTCCTGGTAGCGATTCGGTTCTGAAGGATCGCAGTTCTAACCTAACCTAACCTACTTTCCTGGTAGCGATTCGGTTCTGAAGGATCGCAGTTTTAACCTAACGTAACCTACTTTCCTGGTAGCGATTCGGTTCTGAAGGATCACAGTATAACTTAACCTAACCTACTTTCCTAGTAGCGATTCAGTTCTGAAGGATCGCAGTTCTAAAGTAACCTACTTTCCTCGTAGCGATTCGGTTCTGAAGGATCGCAGTTCTAACCTAACCTAACCTACTTTCCTGGTAGCGATTCGGTTCTGAAGGATCGCAGTTCTAACCTACTTTCCTGGTAGCGATTCGGTTCTTCAGGATCGCAGTTCTAACCTTACCTAACCTACTTTCCTGGTAGCGATTCGGTTCTGAAGGATCACAGTTCTAACCTAACCTAACCTACTTTCCTGGTAGCGATTCGGTTCTGAAGGATCGCAGTTCTAACCTAACCTAACCTACTTTTCTGGTAGCGATTCGGTTCTTCGGGATCGCAGTTCTACCCTAACCTAACCTACTTTCCTGGTAGCGATTCGGTTCTGAAGGATCGCAGTTCTAACTAAACCTAACATACTTTCCTGGTAGCGATTCGGTTCTGAAGGATCGCAGTTCTAACCTAACCTAACCTACTTTCCTGGTAGCGATTCGGTTCTGAAGGATCACAGTTTTAACCTAACCTACTTTCCTGGTAGCGATTCGGTTCTGAAGGATCGCAATTCTAACCTAACCTAACCCACTTTTCTGTTAGCGATTTTTTTCTTGTGAGGTCGCAGTTTTAACCTAACCTAACCCACTTTTGTGGTAGCAATTCGTTTCCTTGAGGAGCCCGCGGAGGGTTCACTGCCACCTTGTTTTTTTTTTAATATTTACGATACTAATAACTCTTTATTGAACACCATATAACAAGCATAACAGAAAAAAAGGCACAAGGAAAGTACAAGGTAACGATAGGCGGCCTTCTCGCAACAGAGCGATCTCTACCCCGTAACCATAATGGAATAAAAGTAAGAACAGATTAAAGCAGGTGGTGCTGCTTAGAAAGTTTTTAGGTAACAAATTTATAGTAGGTAGGTACACTAAAAAATACGTAATAAGCATAAAATACACATAAATGATGATAACATTAAGTACTATGGATTTTTTTTAAAGTAAGCCACATGACTCACGTACCTACCTACAAGTTGACGGATAGTGCTCGTTCGGCATAGTTTTAATTAAGTAAAGGCAAAAATTTTGCGGTCTTTAGGCTTATATTATATTTCTAACCTTAAGTATATACTTTTTCGTCATATTTTCCGTTATTCGCACATTGTCTTTGTTAACTTTAAAAAAAGTAAGTGATACATCCAGTATATCTACGTCAGGTGATACATTTTGCGATGTTACACTGCTATACGAACTATCTTACGGTCACTCAAGGCGTTGGAAATAAATTCATAAGAAACTTGGAGCGCGTTGGGCTAGGCGAAAAAAATCGTTACGTCTTATTCACAAAATGAGATTGTCAAAAAAAAATCGTTTTTTTTTTCATTGTAAAGAAAAGTCAATTACTTATAGGAACCTAATTTCGACATTTAGTCATATAATTCAGTCCTTTTCTAAATTGTTTTTTGACGCAAAAAGAGGGGTATTATAAGTTTGACAGCTATGTGTGTCTGTGTGTTTGTGTGTCTGTCTGTAACACCGTAGCTCTTAAACGGTTGGACCGATTTGAATGCGTGTTTTTATTTGAAAGCTGGTTTTCCAGCGATGGTTCCAAGATGTGTTTCATCAAATTGGCTCTAGTTGTTTTTGAGATATTAAATATAAAATTAAAATGTCATGGGGGTTTTAACAAGTTCAAGTCAAAATGTTGATAGCCCGTTGATGTTTTCAGTATGGCAATATTTTTGATATTTTGGAAAGTGGTTTTTATTCTCAGCTAACTGTGAGTTGGCGGAGGTAATCGAATTATGAATACAATTTTTTCGACTTAAACTGAAAAGTGTTTTTGAAATCTTATTATGCATGCATTTTTAAGAAACAATAAATTAACAACTCGCACAGATTTTTTTATGAAAATAGCTGTAATAATAAAGAAATTATAAACCTTTTTGCATTAGGACTTTCTCGTGTAAACCTATGATTTTCGAGTTGGCGTAGTGTTCATTGGAAGTGATGAAAAGGTGTTTCCATACAAATTGCCGTGGATTGAAAACCTATAGGGTACTTTCAGTAGTCCTAGAAACTTGAAATTTGGGATGAAGGTTGACGTTCGCAGACGGGCATTCTGTAACATCTTTTTGGCACAGTAGGCGCGCTTATTTGGGCTAGTATTAGCAAATGCTGGTCGGAATAATTTTCCAAACAACTCTACCTATAATGATATTATGAATTTTATGACATGTTTAAGGGTAGGTACCAGCCCTCCACTGTGTACAGCTAGTTTTGCCTTTTTCGACATGAACCTAAGATGGACGTGTGCTAAGTTTTCTTGTAAACCATATTTATACTACGGGGAAGGAGGCGGAAAACAGGATGTTTATTATTAGAAATAATGGTAGCAAGTAATAAAAAAATACTTACCTACATTTCCGAGAGTGTCCAACAGTTTGTTTTGCTACAAATCTTATGTCCTATCGAAGAGAAAGGGAAGATACAGTACAACACCCGGTAATGCCAACAAACACAAATGCATTGGGGCCGTTCTACTTTGCTTGCTTCTTAGCGTATTGTTGTCCCCTTCATACATTGGAATATAGTTTAAAATTTGCATTTAGTAGGGTTAATACTGTGTTTAAGGACGCCATAGCAATTTTATTACTAATTACTGATATTTCTAGCAACAACGATGAATTTTCTTACCAACCAGCTTCTCTCACGAGAGGAGGGGAAGAACAGGTTGTTTGTCGATAGAAATAACAGTAGCAAGTGTTACGCATTTGATTACTGACATTTCCGATAGTGTCTAACTGTTTATTCTCTTACCGACCCTTATCTCCTATCGGAGAGAAGAGGAAGATACAGTAGAGCTTCCGGTAATGCCAGCAAACACAAATGTAGTGCAGCTAACCTACTCTGCTTATTTTTTCATATATTTTTTTCCCCTTCATAACTAACCAACTAACCAACAAACCATTTAACCAACTAACGAACTAAGGAACGGACGAACTAACAAAACGTTTAAGTGCAGTAACGTTGCCTACGCTGAGAGGTCGTCATAAAAATAAATAAACTAAACCTTACCAACTCTACTCGGGGTGCCCCGACCCCGAGTCAATTCCGTGTACCTAATCATTAAAAAACCGGCCAAGTGCGAGTGGCACTCGCGCACGAGGGTTACGTAGAAAGATTTTACCGCTTTTCGCCAGTGTTTTAAGATTCCAGTGTTAGCAGTGCCCTGCTCCTAAGCAAAATGTACGCAGTGTGGGGTCAACTTATATTGGTCTGCGAAATCTACAGAGAGACATAAAAATTTAATATTTTGAGACTTTTCTGAGTAGTTTTGCTATAAGGTTCATACCAAATTTCAAGTTTCTAGGACAACTGGAAGTACCCTTTAGGTTTTCGGATTTCGGCAATTTGTATGGAAATAGCCTTTTTAATGACTGTATCTTTTGATTGCGTTGACTTAAAAGTTTGATTTTTTCACAGCTCAAGGGACCGCAGGCTTGAGTGTTTGATATTAATTTCAGCATGCTACCTCTACGCGTTCCAGAGAAAAAGGGTCTCGACAGACAGACAGACAGACAGACGGACAACAAAGTGATCCTATAAGGGTTAAATTTTTTCCTTTTGAGGTACGGAACCCTAAATTGAAACGTATTATCGAGCAACACCGATTAAACGATTTTCTTTGTAATAAGAATTTTGGGAACTGAAACTTACATTGAATAAAAATCAGATAAAAAAAAACCGCGATTCAATCAATTTTATACGGCAGCCAACTTGTTTTGGCATCTAAAAAAATTTTCACCAGCTCATCCTTCGGCCGGCTGTTCTGAATGACTTTAGTTCCAGACAAACTCGATAGGTGATGACATTACGAAGCGCCGCTACCTGTGTCGAATAATTTTTCATGTTCGGGTCGTTTTTGTATTTTTTGGTACTTGTACTAATATAATTTCTGATACGATGGTGTATAAAGTCGAACCCTACCTATAAAGGCTTCTATAAAACAACAGTGAGGTGAGACATTACATTGTCAGACGACCATCTTGGAAAATTTCGGTACTGAAAAACAAATTACGACGTTGCCGTTGCATTCGGTCGCCTTGAAGAGCCCCGGAAGCGAAATTTCAGCATGCTCGGATTAAAAAAAAAATCCGCGATTCAATCAATTTTGTATGGCAGCCATCTTTTTTGGCATTAAAAAAAAATTCACCGGCTCAACCTTCGGCCGGCTGTTCTGAGAGACTTTAGTTCCGTGTAAACTCGATAGGTGAAGTCGTTGCGGAGAGCTACCCCATGTGTCGGGTTAATTTCCAAGTTCAGGTCGATTTCATATTTTTTTGTTGGTCGTGGCGGCATTTTTGACGCGATGGTGTATAGAGTCGAACCCAACCTCTAAAGGCTGCTACAAAACAACAGTAAGTCAGTGAGTCAGACATAACATTGTATGGCGGACATCTTGGAAAATTGAGCAATCGAAAAACCAATTAGGGCGTTAGATTTGCTGGCTCTAAAGGGCCCTGGATGCAAAATTTCAATCGGATGGAACCAAAAACAAAATTCGCCGCCATTTTGAATCCGCCATCTTGGAAAAAAAAAATACTTCATTAGATTACCCTTCCCATTTTGAATGACATTAGTTTGAGTACCTTTCATCTATCTCGACTGGTCTCTGAGATATTAACGTTTCAATTTTGTATGGCGGCCATCTTGTTTTCTCCATTTTGAAAAAACTTTGACCGGCTTATCCATTGGCTGGCTGTTCTGAGCGACTTTAGTTCGGGGCAAACTCGATAAGTCAAGTCGTCGCGGAGAACTACCCCATGTGTCAGGTCAGTTTCCACGTTCAGGTCAATTTCATACTTTTTTAGTGGTCGTGGCCGCATTTCTAACGCGATGTTGTATAGAGTTGAACCCCACCCTTCATGGGTTCTTCAAAACAGCATGTCAGTGAGCCAGATTTTACATTGTATGGCGGCCATCTTGGAAAATAGCGGAATCGAAAAACCAATTACGGCGTTGGATTTGGTGGCCTTCAAGAGCCCTGGATGCAAAATTTCAATCGGATCGGAGTAAAAAAGAAAATGGCCGCCATTTTGAATACGCCATCTTGAAAAAAAATATCCCGATAGATTACCCCTCTCACCCTGAATGACATTTGGTCGAGCACCTGTCATCTATCTCGACTGGTTTACGAGATAATCGCGTTTCAATTTTGTATGGCGGAAAAATTTTGACCGGCTCACCCATTGGCTGGCTGTTCTGAGCGACTTTAGTTTCGGGCAAACTCGGTAGGTCGAGCCGTTGCGGAGAGCCGCTACCTGAGTCAGGTCAGTTTCCACGTTCAGGTCGATTTCGTATTTTTCCTGGGGTCGTGGCGGCATTTTGGATACGACGACGTATACAGTTCCACCCCACCCCTCGTGGGTTCTTCAAAATAGCATGTCAGTGAGTGAGTGAGTGAGTCAGTGGGTATCGAGCTATATATACAGGGTGGCCCAAAATTACGTTGACAAATATTTTTTAGGTTTTTTTTTATTAGTTACATGACTTTTACAATATGTCATTAAAAACTATAATTACAATTATTGAACTAAAAGAAAAACTAGTTGTCTTCAAAATATCCTCCTTTGGCTTTGATACACAAATGCAAACGTTTGTAAAAATTGTCAACGATATGCCGCAGCTCCTCCAACGTCATTTTTGCCCACTCTTTGGTAAGTGTTGTTTCAGAGCGTCTACATTTTTGTGTTTAGTGGCTTAGGCCCTTGTCACCAAGATTGACCACAAACTATAATCCATTAGATTTAGATCAGGCGAGTAGGGTGGCCACTCTTTCGAGCTTATGAATCCAGGAAAATGGTCCTTGCACCACTGCTGCACACTACGAGCGCTGTGAAATGGCGCAGAGCCCTGCTGGAAAATCCATTGCTGGCTGCCGAAATGTTGTTGACTCCAAGGAAGAACTATGGCTTCAAGGATATTTCTTCTATATATTTCCTGATTAATTTTGACACCTTTTTCTATGAATACAAGGGGAGTTTTGCCTGTCGAGCAAATACCACCCCAAACCATAACTGATCCGGCTTTTGGCGGCGAGGAATAACTGCGGCCTCTCCAGGACGACTAGAGGAATACATTCTGTCATTTTGGTGATTATGGGCCTGTTCAATGCAAAAAAGTTTTTCATCTGAAAAAAGGATATTTTCCCACTTTTCAGTGGCGGCACGCTTCTTGATCAAACGACATCTCCCAAGGCGAACTTTTTTATCTTTATCTTCAAGAAGTTGACCTTTACGCAGTTTCTGCGCTTTCAATTTGAGGTCATTAGCGATAATACGCTACACCGTCGAACGACTTACGCCCAGCTCCCGAGCCATTTTTCGCACTTTGGTCCGTGGATTGCGACTAAGCCGTTTCTTGATAATGTTCCGGAGCCTGGGAGTCCTAACAGTCCTCTTTCTGCCTCTTCCTGGGCGGTCGGCGACGTGCCCGAGCTCATTATATCGCTTAATAGTCTTGGACACTAGTTGACGACTAACACCTAGCGATCTATCTCACACTGTCGTTTTCCAGCTTCGTGTAAGGAAATTATTGCTTTGCGTTGCGAAGACATGATACAAATCAATAATAACTTTATAGTTTTAAACAAGCCGTTGACTCGAAATCGTTACCAAAATGTGTGAAAATATAACAGAAAAACAAACGAAGTCATAGAGTGTTCCATTTAAAAAAAAATTACTTTTTAATTTTGTCAACGTATTTTTGGGCCACGGTGTATTATAAATAAAATAATAATAATACCTCGACGTTTAACATTTAAGACGAAGACTCTCTTCAAGACCATGGACGCACTGTGCAACGTCGCGTTCGAAACGTAGAGGTATTTTAGTAAATTTTTTTAGGTACGTGATTAAGTCCCGTGATAATAAATAATAATAGGTAAAAAATATTTTTTAATTGCGAAAGTTTGAATCATACCTACCTAACTAAATCAAGTCACGTTTATACATCTAAACCTTTTTAGGGATCCATCTATCTGTACGAATTATTTGACTATTTTTGATCATTTATTCTCAAAAGAATTTTACAATTCACTTAGGTATATGACAAATTACGGATGCTTATAAATAAGCGTTTATATAAAACTAGTGTTGCGACCGTAAGGTGTTGTGAAAAACACTTACTAAAAGTAGACATTTTCGTAACTGCTACGGAACCCTATCCAGGGCGTGCCCGACGCGCTCTTGGCCGGTTTTTTTAATCTGACTTTTTATTAAGACTTCAGGACGTCTATATGATTCAGCTGAGATATTGTTCACCTCTTCACTGCATCTCTTCCAAACGCATGCATACTTATTTATCTGGTGCTCCGTTTTTGTCAACAGTACCACCGCGTCCTGATGGTGGCGACGTGGCTGCTGACCGTCGGCGGCTTCGGCCTGATCGTGGCGGAGGTGGGCGGCTGGGCGGCCGCCGGCGACAACCCCCACGCCATCACCGGCATGGTCACTGTCATCCTGTGCTTCATGCAGCCTATCGGTAAATACTTGGTTGTATGGTGTTAAAGCGTTTGCCATTTCCTTATTAAGAAAAAAATCTAATAATAAAAACTCACCTGGCCTCTATTTCACTAACTTCACAATTGTCAGTTTTCAATGACAATTCGGTGTCAAATGCTGACTTGAAGAGCTTTTGTTTTAGCGCGCTTCATACTGTCAGAGAAATGTAGTACGAATTGTCATATAAAACTGACAATTGTAAAGATAGTGAAATAGGGGCCAGGTAGTTTCAGTTCAGTTTAATGGTTTTATCAGGATCAAAGGACCATGAATTAGTAAAAAGAACTAATTTTTACTATCAATGTTTGATAGCGACGCTCGCTGTATTGTATTTTGTAGACGCCGTGAAAAGGGTTATTCGTGCACGGATCAACACCCGTGCACAAATAAATGTCGTGTCATTAAATCGTAACGCTTATGTTTTCCAGGAGCCTACTTCAGGCCGCACCCGGGCACCAAGCGACGGCCTGTGTTCAACTGGATGCACTGGCTGGTCGGGAATTCCGCGCACATCCTTGGCAGTAAGTTTATTAATTTTTAATACTTATTATATGTTGAATAATGGGGATGTTGGATTTGATCGGTTCCGTTAGTAGGTATGAAGTTTCTATTACAGAACTATGGCGTCACCATTTTCAGTGATCAAATATCAAACTGCCTCCTTTTATTAGTTTTTGTTAAATTAAAAACAGTTTTAATTGCAGTAATAAGTGAGGCATCGGTTTTCTACGAGGATTTTCGGAAGCTTGATAAGTGAAAATGTAAAATGATTTTATTTTAACATCAGTCAACAACCCTATTTGCTTATACTGGGTGGCATATTTAGATCGGTCAGTATGGACAAGTTTGTTACTTCATAATGCCACAAAAAAATCAAAATTCAAAAAAAATCTAAATTTTATTCAGCAAATAGGCAGTTGAATGCTCTTTTACACGTGATTTTTTTTTAATCTACCAGCTCTTTCGGAAAGACCATGATTGCCAACAAAACTGCCAACAAAATTGGTAACAACAACGGCCCGTTCATATGCTACCCATATCTGTCTGTGTTATAGTCGTCCAAAGATAACTCTGCAACGAACTGACAACAGTAGAAATCTAAAGTTTGTTTATGGCAACACTGATTTATAGTCATACAACACGTTTTGAACTTTTGATTAGATTTAAACATAAACAGGTCATCGTTCATCCACCATTCACCATTAAAATACCTCTCAAATTTCGTTTTATAGATTTTTTTACCGTACAACGACAAAACCTACTAAACACTGGCAAAATTGTCCTCCAAAGGACAGAGCCATATTTAAAAAAAAAACAGCAGCTTTTGGTTACTACCATCATTATTATTTTATAATTAAATAAATGTCTGAATGTCATGAAAAAAGTATTACCACAGCGTGATTTTTCTGGGTTGCCAATTAATATCTTATGCAGAGTTATCGTGGGACGATTATAACATGCCCCGTCTCTCCCCAGTCGCGACGATCTTCCTGGCGGTGTACCTGCAGAAGGCGCAGCTGCCGGCGTGGGCGGCGTTCGTGCTGGCGGCCTTCGTGGCCTTCCACGTGCTTGTGCACCTCGTGCTGTCGGTGAGTGCGGCGCCTGCTGCCCGGCCGTGCCCTGTGCCCGACCATGCCCTGCGCCCGACCATGCCTTGTGCCCGACCATGCCCTGCGCCCGACCATGCCTTGTGCCCGACCATGCCCTGCGCCCGACCATGCCTTGTGCCCGACCATGCCCTGCGCCCGACCATGCCTTGTGCCCGACCATGCCCTGCGCCCGACCATGCCTTGTGCCCGACCATGCCCTGCGCCCGACCATGCCTTGTGCCCGACCATGCCCTGCGCCCGACCATGCCTTGTGCCCGACCATGCCCTGCGCCCGACCATGCCTTGTGCCCGACCATGCCCTGTGCCCGACCATGCCCTATGCCCGACCATGCCCTGTGCCCGACCATGCCATATGCCCGACCATGCCCTGTGTCCGACCATGCCTTATGCTCGACCATGCCCTGTGCCCGACCGTGCCCTGTGGCCGACCGTGCCCTGCGCCCGACCATGCCTTGTGCCCGACCATGCCCTGCGCCCGACCATGCCTTGTGCCCGACCATGCCCTGTGCCCGACCATGCCCTATGCCCGACCATGCCCTGTGCCCGACCATGCCATATGCCCGACCATGCCCTGTGTCCGACCATGCCTTATGCTCGACCATGCCCTGTGCCCGACCGTGCCCTGTGGCCGACCGTGCCCTGTGCCCGACCGTGCCCTGTGGCCGACCGTGCCCTGGGGCCGACCATGCCCTGTGGCCGACCATGCGCTGTGGCCCGACCATTTTTAAAGTTCCATAGCTACCTCGAAAGGAAAAAAATAATCCTTATAGGATCACTTTGTACATTTTTATTTACCAACACACAGATTCACAGAAAGATATTATAGCAAAAGGTACAGTAGGTATGAGGCAAACAGGGAATGAGACTCAGCGAGCCCGCTGGTTTTCAGTCTCCAACCAGGACTATGATTAACTTAAATATCTAACTATTCTAAGGAAAGGTAAGTTCGCTGCCAGAGCGACAGAATATTAAGTTGATAGACCTTGAAGATACATTATATTACATTTTATGATTAGTATGTATATTATTATATTAGGCTGGTAGTTTAGGGGCAGATAACAAAAATTATTTCATTAAATGTAGTTCCTTCAAAAAAGTAAATAAATGAGTGACAAATAGACTTGGACTGACTCAAGGCAACTATAAGCAAATCTAGGTATTTGTTTTTTGTTTAGACAGAAGCCATTGCTTACTTAATCTTTTAAAGCTGTACAAAGATTTAGCCTTCTTTATAGGTGGAGGCAGGTCGTTCCAGCATTTAGATGCTGCGAACCGAAAGCTGCCCCTAAACGCGACTAGTCTGCGTATCCGTGGCATTCCCACAGAACCAGTCCTACTATCATCATTGCGCCACAAAAGCTTATCAAATAAATATTTCGGGAAACCACTCCACTTAAAATTGAAAACAAGCGAACCCAACTTAAATTTGCGTCTATTTTTCATGTTAAGGACATCATATGTATTTAAGTAAGGCGTGATGTGGGAGTAACGGTGTATATTATAACAATATCGCATGCACGAATTTTGTACTCTTTGAATTTTTTTCTCGGTTTTCTTATAAAGACAAGGACCGTATACCACGTCACAGTAATCCAAACCCGATAAAACCAATGCCTCCGTTAACCTTAATCTTACTCACTACTTAATCGTGCTCAGAAATGGACGTATTTTATAATGCGTTTTAAGAGCGCCATAACACTTCCCAGTCTTAGTTCTAATATGCTCTTCAAATTTCAATCTACCATCAAATAGCATGCCAAGGTTTTTCACTATTAATGACTCTTCTATCTGTTCGTCATTAATCATGATAGAAGGCTAAACCCGACGAACGATGTAGATTTGGTGTTTCGTCCCGAGAACGACGTATTTACATTTCTGAGCATTCAAGACGAGTCCGTGTCTTTTCGACCATAATCCTATTGAAACTAAATCCTTGTTAAGATTTGTAACTGCACTCAAGATATCCATTTTATCGGGGTTAGCGCGAACGATCACTTGAGTATCATCGGCATACATGTGTGCCAGTCCGGAAGTCGTACATTCAAGAAGGTCTGCTGTATAAATTGAGTAAAGCGTAGGACCCAAGATTGATTCCTGAACCACTCCTCTACTGACCAACAATGGCTCAGATCGACTTTTCACCCCATCAACACTCCGACATTCGACCAACTGCATCCTATCCCGAAAATAACTACTAGACCAAGAGCAAACACCCACATCACAATCGTAGTAGTCCAGTTTTGCCAGCAGAACATCAAAATTTATACATTCGAAAGCGCGGCTATAGTCTAATAGGACAAGGATGGATGCCTTATTTTCGTCTGATGCGTTCAGAACTTCGTCTACAATGTGTAAAAGCGCTGTGGTAGTACTGTGGCCCTTTCTAAAGCCAGACTGGTCTGGCGGCAGGATGTTGTGAAGTTCAAGATAGGAAAGCAACTGACGATGTACCACTTTCTCCAACACCTTGGACAACACCGATAGTAGCCCAGTTGGTCTGAGGTCGTTTTCACTCTCAATTGGATCCGTCTTGGGAATGGGTTTAACAAGAGCAGTCCGCCAAGCAGTAGGAAAGCGTCCCGTTTTTAGTGAAGTATTGATAATGCACGCAATTGCCGGAAGCGAGTATGGTAAGGTCAATTCTATCATATTCAGGGATATTCCATCAATACCCGTAGCGTTTGAGGAAAACGAGTTAATTATTTTTAGCATGTCATCCGATGAGACCTCTGCAAAACTAAATGTATCGTTAAGTCTCTCCCTGTTGGAATACACTGAACATAGATCCGGATCATTGAGCGTCTGTGGAACTGTATCTAGAAACGATTTATTAATCTTGCAAGGATCACAAAGGTGAGATGGTAAGGAAACCCGCGTATCAGTACCCAAAGATTTTTTGACTTCGGCCCACATTCTTCGAGGGTTGTTTATGTGGTTATTTACTTTGTTAGTGAAGTAGTGATGTGTTTCAGTGCGTGTAGCATTGTTTACTAAGTTCCGAAGAACTTTGTATGTTTTAAAATGTTCCTCTTTACCAGTTATCTTTGCTAGACAACAAGCCTCATCTCTATCGTGTCTCATGGCCTTTATGCTATCAGTTATCCAAGGTATTGGAGGATTTTTAAAGGTCTCTGTCTGTTCCGGAGCAAAATGATCAAAAAGCTGCAGAATCAAAAAAGTAAAACATGCCACCATTGAATCTACATCACTGCAACCATTCACCCAGTCCCAGGGTGTTATTGATGAGGCCATTTTATATGTTTCAAGGTCAAACTGAGCAAGTGGTCTAAATGTTACAAATCGTTGAGGGCGTTTGGGTAATTTCATATGAAATTCAGCTGTAACAAAACCATGATCGCTTAGGGCGTCATTGTGTCGTATTCGAATATTGCAAACTTAAAGTTTTACGTTACAGCAGATAACATCTATGAGGGTACGACTAACAGTAGTAACACGGGTAGGTTCGGTAACAACTTGATTCAGACCATGTTCCATCAACAGATTACTAAATTCCAACTGATTGTTACAATTGACACAGAGTAAATCCAGATTAATATCACCGACAAGAAAGACATGATCATACGTTGGCCCAATGTCTGCTAGGATATCTCCAAGGCTATCAGTGAATTTTTGAAAATTAGTGTTGGGTGGTCGATACACTATTCCAATGCACGCTTTAAATTTCTTTAATCTGTTCAAAGTCGTATTCAGTAATTTTAAGTTTATGGACAGTAATATCACTCCGGATATAAGCGCCAACACCTCCTCCTCGTTGACCTCTTCCACGAGCTTTATTAATTAAAACATACAATGACAATGCAAAGAAAAATTCGTTAAGCAGCTGGACTTGAACCAGCAACCTCGGTAATCCGTACCACGCTCCACCAATTAAGCTATACTTAACGTTGGTGTACCTAACGAATTTTTCAATGCCTTAATGCAATTAATTAAACGGTAGCCAGGTATATTAAAATATTTTAAGTCAGAGGAATCAGCCAACCAGGTTTCAGTTATAGCAGCCACATCCGGAGTTTCCATTGTCATAGTTTGTAAAAGTTCATCCCTGCCAGTACTCAATGACCTTACATTCAACAATGATATCCTCAAATTAAGACTCTTAACAACCATTTTTACTTATAACAAACACCTAGAGACGATTTATATCACTTATACTAATTACACGCGTAATTTTAGATTTGTCAGCCTGACGGACTAAGATTCTGCAATCAAATACCCAGACATGTTTATAGTTTAGCTCATTTGCTCTATCTTTTGTCAAGCCAAGAAGAAGCCGGTTCGCAGCAGTCAAATTATCAGAAACATAGACTCTGCATGGTTCACCAGGAAATCCCAGTGCCGTGGTAGTGATTCCCGCTACATTTCGCCTATGCTCCTTTTCGGCTGCCATGAAGTTCATCTTTGCTTCATGATGGCGGAAGCGTACGATACGACCTGGATAAATTCCTTTAGGAGCTGCGGCAACGTCTGCAAAAGAAACTCCTGAGACTTCTGCGGTATCCGACGCCTGTTCATTTTGGTTGTTGGAGGATTTGATGCGATACATCCACTCTATATCATCCTCAGCCAGGGTTACACCTATAGAATCCGCCAGCTTGCTTACAATTGAGTTGACGTCTTCGTTCGGTCGCAGTGGAACACGGATATCTCCATATTGTTTCTTCGCTCTTTCTGGTCTCTTTCGTTCAGTGCAGCCTCCAATTTCTCATTCCTTTCCATTAAATCGCTCACTGGCTCTCAACCGTGTCAATTCTACTCGCCTTTAACTCTAAGGCAGAAACTTTGCCTTGAAGGTGGTCCATATTATCTTTTATAGTATCGAAACATGTTTCCAGTCTTTTAAGCGACGCACGATGCTCATTGAGTTCCTTTGTAACAGTATCGCGAAATGCTCTAAACGCCCTCAGCAAAACACTGTCTGCGTCCAACGCCGGAGGTGCCACATCTTCAATAGTGTCCGTTGGCGAAGCAGTTGATGGGATTGCAGGCCTAGACGGCACACGCGTATTGGTGTTATCGCCCCTTCTTTGACTAGCGACGCATACCGGGCACTTCCACGCAGCTCTTGATGTGGTCGAGTCAAAGTTGACACACTCGGAATGATACAGATCGCTGCAAGAAGCATTCGTGCAATTAACTCGTTTTTGAGTCACACCTATGCTTGTTTTACATGCATCACAAATTACTGCAACCATTTTCTCTTTCTTATGTTTTATATTGTTTGTACAAATTTATATAAAAAGTCCTCGATACTGTCCGGAAATTCGAACGCACGACCACAGCGCACGACTCGCAAGTTTCTGCAGTTTCATCACTCGGCCACCAATGATTGTAGTGTTAAAAGCGAAATTAGCGATCAGTCCAATACGCGTTCACAATATCCAGGAGGGTAGAATAGAATAACTGTCTAGCGAAATTCACTAAATGACACAGAATCCACTAGTGCACGTCACTTATTAATTTCACCTAAACGGTTTCCAGGACTTGTTACTGCTGTATTATACGCCACGGAAGTATTTAAGTTCCAGACAAACACTGTTCAAACACGTACATTAATGAATTTTATCGTTTTGCAATTAAATAATATTTTTTTAATGAGCAACACTTTCTTGGTGTACTTAACGCAATGGCAGCCAACTACCCTCCAACTAATATCAAATACTCAAGCCTGCAGTCCCTTAAAGCTGTGAAAAAACTTCTAAGTCAACGCAATTAAAAGATACAGTCTTTAAAAAGGTTGTTTCCATATAAATTGACGTACTGTGAAAACCTAAAGGGTACAAACTTCCAATTGTCCTAGAAACTTGAAATTTGGTATGAAGGTAACTCTTAGCACAACCACTCAGAAAAATCTCAAAATCTTAAATTTTTATGTCTGTCTGTATAATGTCACAGACCAATATAAAATGACTCCACACTGCGTACATTTTGCTTGGGAACAGGGCTCGGCTAATACTGGACAACTTAAAACACTGTGAAAAACTGTGGAAAAGCAGGGGAATCTTTGTACGGAACCTTCGTGCGCGAGTCCGACTCCCCTTCGTCCGGTTTTTTTACATAACGAGCAAGTGGGTCATCTGGGTCGAGTTTTATAAAGCTACAAGTTGTAATTTACAAGCGGAAGTCTCTTTCTAACAAAAGTTGATAGAATGAGACTTCCGCTTGTAAATTGTAACTTGTAGCTTTATAAAACACGGTACGGGGGGTTTGCAGATGCGTTGCCAACCTGGAAGGCTAAGATAAAATGCCCCTTGTGCCTGTGATTTGCCCGGCTGTCTTACTCTCCACACCGGAACACAACAGTGCAAGCACTGCTGCTTAGCGGCAGGATTAATTGTAAGATAGTGTAGCGATCCGGACGGACCTCGCACAAGGTCAAGAGTTGGATGTTGTATTTATGCAGCCGACTTTAGAAACTTCGTGAGCGTGATTTGGAACGGTAACTTTAGAATTGATCATATCCGATGACTAGATGGCGCTGGGAGTTGCTACAAGTTCTCCTACTGGATCACAGATGGCGCCATAGGTAGCGACATAGCTCCATTTCCTTTTTGCCAACGGACTTCCAGGGGGGGAGCGTCTTCACCCATGCGTTTTTGGCATTCCGTTGGCCCGCACGAGACGGTTTGCTTCATCGTTCCTAATGCGAACTGCTAAGGAATGGAATTCGCTCACATCGTCTGCATTTCCGGATGGGTACAATCTAGGGCTCTTCAAGGCTACTGAACCAGTGAGTTAGACCTTAGGCCTCATCTGCACCTTCCATCAAGTGAGATAGGGCTCAATCACTGGTCAGTTTATAGTAAAAAAAAAAAAAAAAACAAACGTCCTCTTTTTTTCCAGTTGACAGTGTGCGTAGCGGAAGGCAAGATAAGTCGCAGCCCCGTGAACGTGTTCCCCATGAAGGACATGATGGGGCAGCCGCGGCAGGCCACGCAGCTCGACCGAAGCATCGATGCGCCGGTAAGACACTGGTTATGTCACAGATTGGGGGGCAAATCAAAAATTTCTTAAGCCGCGATATAAGATCTTCAGGTTCGAATTTCAAGTAGGTACTTTTTTTAATTTTTGGGCTAAGATGAATGATGAAAAAAGCGTTTCTGAGCTGGTGAGGTGAAAAATATTAATTAATATACTATTATAGGTATTATCGATTTTTTTTTTAAGTTTGATTGTAAGATCCAGGGGTCCATAATTATTTGACAGTTTATTTATTTTTTTGTTTTTGACATATGGGTATTTTGGTAATAATCGTAATATTATTTAAATCATTAGCACGTCTGCATGCAGGCTGAATACACTGGACAAAATGCTGTAACATCTCACATCTGTACAACAAACTGTATTCTAGCAAATAAACATTTATAAACTAAAAACAATTACTTTGCTACCCGCGAACACTAATGACAAATAGTTATATCTGTGCGGCAAATGTATGTTTCCATGCAACACCTCCGCCTCCACTGCTACACGAATTAACACATGCCACACAGACCCAACTATCACCACCACCACTAAACTAAACGCTGACGCGTTTCGGCACTCTCCACGAGGCCATTTACGAAGCACAACAACAACCGCTCAACATGCCACCACTTCCACTACTGACATATGTAAACCATGTACTCAACTTAGTTAATGACAAAACCAACGTACCCACTAATATTTTATAAATTCCAAACTACCCTTTTATGTAAGTTCTAAACTACTTACCCTTTTTTAAAAATGAATTCCAAACTACCCTTTTTATTTTTATTTTTAATTTACGCCAGGTACCCAGTTATTTTTAACCGAGTACGGTAAAGCGGGTGAGCAAAGTAATTGTTTTTAGTTCATAAATATGGACCTCCGCAAAGTAACGCCTGATTCAATAAATTAAATAAACATTTCTTTCTTTCTTTCGGGGGGGCTGCCCCCCCCCCCCCCCCCCCCCGTTGCTCCATGCCATGAATGTTAACACGAAAGCGAAAGGGACTGTACTTCGAATTTCGGGCTATGATTGATTATCCTCACCTCTCCAATTATTAACACTCCATTCGGTTTTTCCAGTTCTCGAGCTTCAGGAGACTCCTTCTGGGAATATACGCGGCCATAGTGCTGATATTCGTGGTCGCCATGATCTGTCTGGTTGCGCTGGCGCCCATCGGAGAGACATACAACAACATTATGGGTGCTTGAAGCAACTCAGTAGCAATAACATTATTATTATTTTCTGTCACCCTAATAGTTGAAATGCGTACTAAGCGAGCGAAGTTGCTGCACGACACGAGTCCTTTTTAAACCCCGACGAAAAAGAGGGGTGTTATAAGTTTGACCTGTGTATCTGTGTATCTGTCTGTGGCATCAGAGCTCCCAAACGGATGGACCAATTTCGATGCGGTTTCTTATAATCGAGATGGTTCTTAGCCAAGTTTCATTAAAATCTGTTAAACCTTTTTTGAAATATTGCACTTTGAAATGACAATGTCGGGGGATTTTCAACTTTTCTAAGTTGGTTATGTTTTTAATTATGACTTATTAGGGTTCCGTACGTCAAAAGGAAAAACTGAACCCTTATAGGGATCACTTTGTTTTCCGTCTGTCTGAAACTTTCTCTGGATCGCGTGGAGGACGTTAGGAAGTTGGCGTTAATAAGAAATACTCAAGCTTGTAATCCCTTGAAGATGTAAAAAAATAAAACTTCTAAGACCACGCAATCAGAAGATACAGACATTATAATATAAGGGGGGTTTTCATACCTAAACATTGATGTGGTATCAAAACTAAAGGATACCTATTTACAGTTGTCCTAGAATGTCGATATTTGGTATGAAGGTAGCTTCTATAACGCGTTCAGTTTTGTTTTTAAAGGCATTTTAAAAAAATACATAAGACATTAATACTTATACAAATATAAATGCAAATATTCTTTATTGAAAACCACAAAACAGTACAAGATTACAGAAAACAGGTATGGTACTTATCTATTTTTTGTGATAGCAACAAGATTAGTTGTTTCAAATAATTCTATAATTCTACAACACTTAAGTCAGTAAGTCAATAAAATTAAGCACAATGCTGTAATTTTAAAATCCACTTGATATTATTAGATGTTTAATTCTATGTTCTTCTTAAACTAATAATTATTATTATTTACATGTATAGTAAGAAACAGTATTTAAGATTTCTTGTTCCAAGTGATGGTGCATTTGAATCTCTAGCACTAAGTAAAGTGTCATTCTATGGAAATTGCTAACTATGTAAACAAACCACCTTAGTAAATTCATCATTCAGAGTTGATTCAGAGACGATTTCAATATGGCGGTTTGTTTACATAGTTAGCAAGATAAGTACTTACGTTTTCCGCAACTTGGGACGAGGGGGCTTTACTTGTGGTGAAAACGAGTCAATGTGTGCGTGAGAGCGGCTAATGTCACGGAAACATCAAATACAAGTGAACTGACAGCTTTCAAACACATTGCATTACCACAATGTAGGGTAAATTACCCAAATCTTGGCTCCCCTGCCAATACTTTTCATGTTCACTCATAATAAAGCAAATAGGGCGAAAATTCGATAAAATCTGGGTGCCAAAGATTGAAATTATAGTGTCGAAAATGGATTGACCACATTTAAGGTCCTCGCCATTCCAAATTGCGGGAACTAAAATTAAGTAATTGTTGTACCTACTCAGAGACATCAACTAATTGAATTGGCGTCTATGAGTGTAACCGTAAGTGAACCTTTGTACTTAATTGAAGAAGGAATATAATACAAACTGGTGTCTAATATAGACACTGCCATGTTTTCACATTTTAATTTTATTTGAAAATGTCAGACATTTTATTTTTAAGATTTGATCATTATGTAAATATAGTTGTTTATACAAAAATTAAAATGAAAACTACAGCCTAATTGAGTTTTATTATTTACTAACTTACATATACAGGGAATACTTACAAGGAATAGCTACAAAATTATGATAGCCAGCAATATTTGTTATCTAAAGTATACTTATTTTAAAGTCAAAGTATCAAGAATTCAGAATTATATTTAAACAAGTAATTAATAACAAAAATTCCACTTAAATGTTAACATGTTAAAATCTTTTTTAATCCTTAATGCAAATTATGTATCTTCTTTCGGTATTTGAGAATCCTCAACAGTCTTTGACGCAGGCACATACACCTTAAATGAAAACTCGGTCCTCGGAAAAGACCCGGGGTTCATAACTTGGCAATCCTGAAAAGACCTTGTGTATGGTTGAAAATGATCAGCCACTACAACTAGATCCGGCATCGGGTACAGGCTTAAGGCATCTGCATGTCTCCAATAGACTGGTTGAACCCCTAAGGACAAAGGTGAGAGAGTACACTGACTTAGCAAGGTCTTCGTTAAATGATCAGGTATGTTACCAGTCTCTGGAAAATGTATGGAGTTCCTACACATCTTCGTCACTAAATCTTGGCGCATTAGAATTATTTCTTGCGTACAATACTGTAAGCGGCATGGGTTTGTTGTGAAAATGACTGTATCACCCATTTTGTTCTTTATTTCTTCTGTTATTGAATTCGGGATAGGAGGTCTTGGTAAAATGTTAGCTGCCGCAGGATCACCTCTCCCAGGTACAAAGATAAATTTGCAGGTCTCTCGTAATCTTGTGAATGGGTGTAGCATGTCAGCTAAACTAATTAGAGCAGTTTTAAGCTGTGTGCTGTGTTCGTAACCATATGGGCATGAAAGGAACTCTCCCATAAAAACAATTGCAATTGGCGGACACTCATTATAAGCAGTAAAAAATGTTTTCAGTTTGCTCATGACTTTGAGGTTATCAAACCAAACATCTGATAGAAAAATGATTGTTCCGTCTTCATTCTCTTGTTCAATTTTGAGCAAATTCTTTGAATTCTTCAGTAAATTTTTAGATTTGCCTCCAAAAGTATTCAAATTACCAAAATATTCTGATGAGGTTGATCTAGCCTCAGATGGAGGCAGAACGAAGCCCATGACATGGAACACCTTATCATCATAATATCCCTCTGCTAACACAAAACTGCTTTCAGTAAACAAGCCAGAGTGATATGTGGTTTCTGTTATGTCTAACACCACACTTCCCGTTGGATCTTCCAGATAAAATGTCCCTTCAGTAAGCTGTGTCAACAAACCTAGGCATATAACATCATCAATCCTGCTCGAAGAACTTAATAAAACTTCTATCCTTCTCAATGGAAATCGCTTTTCGGTTTCCATGGACGGTACGGCATCTTGGGCAAATAGTTTGTGCCGTATAGTCCTTTGCCAGATAACCATATACCTATCAATCAAGTACCGCGCTTTCCATTTAGGTTCTGGATACAAATGACGGTCGTTACTTACGCTTTTAGTGAACCTTTTCCTCTCATTATCATAGCACAACTTGGGAATACTAAACGCGTCTATAACGCTCAGAACTGTCTCGGTCTCTTCAAGACCCGACGACAAACACTCTCTATATGCAACTTCTAGATGCTCTTTCTCTAAAATAGGCTGAGAAAGGCACTGGTGCAGTAAATGAGCTGTTATTTTGTCTATCATCTTCTGTCTTTGATGCGGGGTGAGGGACGATAATTGTTCTGCGACAAATGTGCTAGCCTCGCGGCGAATCGTGAAGCCGCTGAGCTTAAACGCATTGTTGACTTCTAGACGTATTTTCTGTAGATCACCCATGATTTAAAACAACTTAATCTATTAAATTGTAAGCATTTTTCACAAGTACATTACTCGCGCCAAAACCTAACCAAACCGACCGACCGAACCAAGAACTTCAACTTTGTCAAAGTTCAACGTCAACATGACGTTTAAATCTCAAAGCTGCCATTGCATAATTACAAAAATTCTAAATCTTAAAAAGTATCGTCGTTAGTCATTAGGACTTCTCTGTCGCATTAGGTTAAGCCTGTAATGATAGATGTAAGTGTGTTTGAATAAATAAATAAATAAATTAATTAATTAATTAAAGCAATAGTACCCAAGCTAAGTATCTAAAAAAATAGTACAGATATGTCAATTTCAGTATTTAGTCTTCTGAGTATGCTTATACAACCTATAAAACCTCTTATTTTCATTTTCATTTTCCTAAAATAAAAACAAAACTTACGAAAAGTTGATACTGGCAGCATTTTAGCTTACTTGAGATACTGTTTTGAACGCTGAAACATGCTAAATATAGCTTCTTAATATTCTTGATTTATTACTTCTGTCATTCTGTCAATGTCAAAACAAACCATTCCCTTCGGGCTTCGGGCCTTCGCATCTTTTTACATCCGTTCTCTGCAAGGCAAGGGAAAGAGTTTTCGAAGGAAAATGTTTTCATTTCAAAAACACATATGAGAAATAAACGTGTTTGTGTTGAATAAGTTTATGATTTGGTTGAATATTCTATCCTTTAGTGTGGCTTTTGTTCGACTAGTGTCGGTAAGTACGTAATGCTACAGTTATTTCAAGAATTTACATAATTTTGTGTTATGCCGTTAGTAGAGTACTGTTAAAGCTATTATGTTATGGATTACTTGCAGGGAAAGCCGCAAAACATGGATATCTTACGACAATTTCAGAGTATTGCTTGGTATGTAAGAATTCCTTATTTTTGAAAAGCTTTTATTTTTAAAACACTAACAGAAACGACGTCGCAATTTGCGCTGTATGCTAGAATTTACTGCGGAAGCGGTGATAACTTTGTAATCACTTCGTAATGACGATGTTTATGGCATTTAAAAAGTTAAAACATGGTTTTAGTGGTAAATTTAGGTATGTAAATAGGTAGTCACTTTTCACGACTTTTCATATATTATTTGTAATTTGTCGCTCTGAATGCGAAATAATCAGTTAAAAAAAATGGTGTCAAATCATAACTTTTATAAAAATGGAAAAAAGATCATATGGGTCAATAAACTTTTTAGTGTTGTTATTCTGTCCTGTCACTCAGGAGACAACAGTGATACAGTTGCTTAGAAAAATGGTTGTCATGTATACTACTAGCATGCTTACGAGATAAGGCATGAAAGAATAGGCTTATAACTGTTACAACTCCTAACTTTTAGTGGATTTGTACCCTAGAAAATGATACTTTTAATGAGTGACCGAGGAGACGTCACCATGGCAACCAGCAACACTTAAAAGTTGATTGATCCAAATGTAGCTATAGCGAAACATGGAAAGCCTGTACATAATTATATACCACTTTACAGTCACTGACATAATTTTGAAACCTATGGAAACATTTCTCTTTGTCTCATTAGTTGCTCCTCTCTAACACAAAGGTTGGCTGATAAGGATACTTTAAAGGAATAGGTTCACTATCACACTTGTATCTTATTCTTTTTTTTATCCAATATTTTAATGAGGCTTGAGTGCATTCTTTGTGTAGCTTGTTTCCTTTTTCTTGCACTATAAGATTTTTACTTTCACATTTCTAGGTGTAAGCCAGACTGGTGCTTCCCGTCCATGAGTAAGGAGACCAATGAGCTACTGCAGCAGTGCATTGGTCTGCCCCGGCTGGAGTATTCTGACGATGTAGAAGAAGCAATCAAGAGGAGCGAGGCATTCCCCATAGAGTTTCCTATACACACTATGAGGTACAGTTCGCATCCAAAGCAGCTTGACACTACTGTACCGTTGAGGTCTAAAATATATAATGTGTTACAGAATAACCCATAAAAATGTAGGGTTAGGGTTTGCATATTGTATGAAAAAAAAATTGACTTTAGATTTCTCTTTCAGACTAAAATCTTTAAAAATACATAGGCCAGTGGAAAAACTGAAGAGCAACATAGCCTCAACTTACCCACTCATACATGAGAGGGTACTGTTGTTGATGACACATTTCCTAATTTATAAGAGGTGAGTAATGAAAGACCGAGTGTTAACCAATGTAGCTTTTAATTAGTGAATTTGCCAATTTGTACTGTAAAACTTGAATAAGATCTTGACATTTGTATTATCCATAGTGTTTTAATATTTATTTATATGTATTTAATTTTCATATGAATATAGTTATAATTATAAGTTACTGTGTGTGGACTTTTAGTGGTCTGAAAATGATTTTTATTTCATTTATTACTTATATGTGATGCTGATGATGATGAATTCATAACAGTCGCAAAGTTATTTCGTTCGTTAAGTTACCGAGAATATTAGTATTAGTTGTTTTTGTTAAAATAATTGTGGTAATAATGCCATACAATCAAATTTATTACAATAGTAACCTACCTTGAAATTAGTTACCTACAAACAATAAAGAGAATAAGCAAAACATTGCAATAATACTACAAAACACAAGGGGTTTTCCCATATGGAAATTTTTTATTGTGATATGAGTAACTACTACTTCAACTTAACCACAACCTTTAATTGCAAATTTAAAGTCTAAGTTTAGTTTTCTTTGCATTGTCATTGTATGTTAAAGTCTAACTTCAACTGTTTTCCTGTGCTGACTAATTTGTCCACAATATCCAAGATAAGACGTGTTTTACTTACTTTAATTATTCAATGACATATTTCAAATTTACAGATTAGATTATATTAAATTGATGAAAAATCGGCTGTTCTGATTCTCGTGAAATTTTATGAGTAAATTCGATAATTTTATGGTTTTTGTTGATCGATTCAGTTTTCGGAAAAAAATTCAAAAAATAACGAAATATGATCAAAGATGAGCTCGCGAGGTATACAGCTCACAGAACCTCGCCTTTGTACATTTGCTTTTGTCCTATTACCCGTTAACTAATTACTTCATGTCACCTGGTAACTCGTCTAAAATAAGATTTTCTAAGGCATCACTCCATCGAACGTTAGGAGTTTCGACTGTTGTATGCCAATTCCTTCATGCTTTATCTCCTAAGCATACAAATCCTGACTTTCGGGGGAGTGGGGTCTTAGTAATATTTTTGATGAGTTACCCAGGGGACATCTTCATGGCAACGAGTGGCAATGAAAGGTTGACTGATCCACATACATAACATACATACACCACTTTGTTCCTTTCTAGAGAGTTTGGGTCTCCCGTTGAGAAAGCATTATACAGGGTGATGACGGTGCCCCAGCTGATCGATCGGATACTGAAGAAGCGAGCTGTCACGTTTATGGACAGCCAGGACCGGTACAAGCTGTTGACTGGTGAAGAAGAGTAAGTTAATTAACTAATTAAATGAAATTAGTTAAATACAAAACGTTTTTTGGTAAAAAAAACTGCAATGTTACATATATGTTTATAATGTATGTGTAATTATTTAAGTATGTTTATACGTTGTCGAGTAAAAGTCTGCCAGCACAAGTCTGCGATCCCAGGATCGCCTAATGTCGGTTGAGGTACTGACTGGCCTACTGGCCTGTGGTTGGTGGAGAATGACAGATGACCTCACTCGACACTAGCGGTCTTAGCGGATTTTTGACTCGCAGTAGCCTTTATTGTCCCAAGATATTTATTTTTGACCAAGCGAGCGTGAAGCGCGAGCAAAGCGTCTCCGTTTCAGCTTGGATAACAAAATATTTCGTACGTCCGGCTGTTCTCCTCTACAGGTCGCATTTCTCAACCGATTCTCGTGAAGTTTCGTGACTAGGTTCGATAATTATATAAAAAAAAAATGGAATTTTTCAATTGAAACATATTCTAAAATTATTCAAAAATGAGTTTGCGATGTTTACAGTTCACAGAGCCACTAGTTTATGTATCTTTATGTATTTAAACTAGCGTTTTGGGTGGGGGAGTGGCCCGCGGAGGGCTCCCTGCCACCTTATTTTTTAAACGTTTAGAACCTTTTTTTTCTTTGTGCGTTTGTGTGAAGTCGAACGCAACCTCTAACTAAAGGCTACTAAAACAACAGTGAGTCTTACAATAGGGAAATCGAAAAATTAATTCTGGCGTTGGAATCTGTGGCCTTGAATAGCCCTAGATGCAAAATTTCAATCAGATCGAACAAAAAAAAAATTTCGCCATTTTGAATCCGCCCTCTTGGAAAAAAATACTTAATGTCATAATTCAACAGTGCAGGTGGGTGGGAGGCGGTAGGCACGCTGCAGCAGAAGCCTCCTCTCACATTGGACAACTGCCTCAGCTACGACGAGCTCAAGCTGTCCTCCATGGTGTACGTGAGCGGCCACACCGAGTGCATTAACGACGGCGGCCGCCACAACGCGGGCGCGGTGCAGGCCGCGGGGGTGGAGAGTGACGCTGTTATTATAGGTAAGTGTTTAAATTTAAACTAGTTTTATAGTGGGCCACCTGATGGTAAGATAATTAACTAAGATAAGATCAAAAATTACAGGTACAGTACTACAGTACAACAAATAATGTAAATGGGTGAATCAACATTTAACGAGCAACTCTATGACGAGGTCTCCTCAATCACTCGTTAAAACAGTGATTCTTAACGGGTGATCCGCGGACCACTGGTGGTCCCTGGAAGTATCTGAATTGGTCCATGAAGCCATCCAAATCGAAACAAGTCGCAACAATTTACTGTGTATTACCTTCAAATAGCTGGAGGTCCATGGCAAGAGAGAAATTTTGCCAAATGGTCCCGGATCACTAAAAGGTTAAGAACCACTGCATTAAAAGAACTATCTTCTAAGGTACAAATATACCAAAAGTTAGAAATTGTAACAGCTAGTTAGCTAATGCCTATTTCTTCATGCCTTATCTCCTAAGCATGCTTGTAGTTATACACAATGACAACCATTTTTCTAAGCAACTGTCTTATTGTTGTCTCCTGAGTGACGGGACAGTATAACAACACTTAAAAGTTGATTTAGCCAAATGTTTTACAGAAAATCTGCGTAACGCATGTGCCTGAACTAAGGTTTCTAGTTTTTAATGAACTCTGTATCTAAGGCTTAAGGCTTAACCAGCTATCATTTAAAAATGAAGAAGACAGTGCATACTTAAATTATACAGTCATAAATAACATGGTAAGGGATCACCGCTGCCTTTGGAGCACGAGCCAGACCCGAACCCGAATCCTATTTTTAAGTTCTCAGTTTCAGTTTCTTTATTAAATAAAAAAAAACTGTTTCCATTGTGTATCAATATTTACATAAAAAATCACATTTTTATATCACGAGTTTAAAACTAAGAACATAATAATTAAGCATGTCAATAATAAATGAAAAAAAAAAGAACAGTAACATAGATTATACATACTCAAGTTCTCGAAAAAAGGTGTCCTAGTACAACACGGCATTTTTCGATAACAGCCATACGTCATAGCGCTGTCGTTCGACCAAACTAAGACTGACGCTCGATTAGTGGTCTTTTGGTTTTCGGACGTTTTCAAGCGCTGACCCTACGTCCATGGTGTTGGTAACTCAATGCAAGGAACACTTAAAAGTTGATTGACTAACATTTATGCAATTTATGGTTAGAGAACTTGACTTCGAAGCCTGAGGTCCCGGGTGCAACCCCAGTTGAGGCAGACATCTGTATGGTGAATACAACTGTTTGTACTCGAGTCTTGGATGTTTAATAGCGTAACGGGTATCTATATAAGGTGCTGATGCTAACAAATTAGTGACCAATATTTTTAGAGCTAATAGTATTCGTCTCTAAGAGTACACTTAATTATAAAGCATTAAAAACGTTATATTAGTATTTGGGGAAAATTAGGGTAACAAAGAATTGTACAGATAACATTTTTAATTTATTTATTTTGTTCAGAAAATGAAAACGAAAATTTCGTAAAAAGTTTTCTTAATTTATATTTAAAGTTCATTGTTTTGATGTAAGGTAACATCGAGTAACATGTCTAAAAGTATCGGTACAAATTAGTGTACTTGTATAAGCATGTTTATACGTTGTCTTAGTATTCATGGCTTTTGCCTACTTTGGGATTAGTCGAATGGGTGTCAATTGTTCTATGATTATTTATTTATTTATATTTATTTAAGGTATAATCGGACCCAGATTTGAACGCAAGTTCCGCATGGAATACGAAGACATACTGATAACAGAGCAACAGAACTGCCTCGAGAACGGTTACGGGGAGGAAGTCACGCCTACCACGTGTCTGACCGTCCTCAAGACCACTTACGTGAGGAACAACCAGTCGGCGCGGCACATGTGGAGGCAGATGTGGTCGGAGTTCTATCAGGTAACATTTCTTTTTAACATTCAACACTAAATACCACCACCGCTCAACGGTTCGCTTGTAGAGATAAAGGGATAAGTCCGCCTTTGTACTAGAATTTAATTAATTTGTTAAATCAGGCGTTACTTTACGGAGGTCCATATTTATGAACAAAAACAAACAAGTACTTTGCTCATACGCGACCACGGTGAGCAAAGTAATTGTTTTTAGTTCGAATTTAATATTGTTTGTATCTTGTTTTTATCCTGCTTTTTTTTGTACAATAAAGTGATTAATAGAAATAGAAATAGAAATATATTTTATTCGCATTAAATGTAGTACAAAAATAAGATGTTACATTATGTGGATAGTTTAGATTCATACATTTAAACTTAAAGAGTCGTGCAAATATTGTATTTGGCTACTTGATACATGCAGGTATAATTATAACATGTTAATTAGAGTTTATCTACATCTTATTCAAGTATTCCTTCAGAGAGTAGAAACACTTCTTTACCAGCCATCGGTACAGCTGAGTTTTAAAGGATCTTAAAGGGAGTACTTTCATGGGTTCCGGTAAATTATTATACAATTTTATGCACATAGTGTGACTATTTTTCTTTTTCATAATTGTATGCATCTTAGGTAAAACTAATTTATCAGGATATCTTGTATTAAAAGAAACTGTGTCACTTTTCTTTTTAAACTTTTCAGGATGCAGTTTGACAAATAAACAGGCCTCATAAATATAAATAGAGTAAACAGTCAGTATCCCATACTCAACAAACCAGGGTCTACATGATGTACGGCGGCTGATATTACTTATAGCTCTTATACACTGTTTTTGTGCGATAAATGTTCGATTTACTTGTACAGAGTTACCCCAAAGCAAAATCCCATATCGTAAGTTAGAGGCAACATAGCCATGATATGCACTTAAGGCTGTCTTAGTATCAGTTATCCTTGTTAAACGCCACAGTGCATAGGCAAATCTATTTATTTTTGAGCACACTTTATCAACATGCAATTTCCAGGTACAGTAATTGTCCAGTGTAAAACCTAGAAAAGTAGTGTTGTCACTTTCAGCTAGAATTTCATTATTGTGAGTAATATTAAGTATTTCTTTTTTACCTCTCTGTTTATAAATTGCATATATTTTGTTTTACTTAATTTTTAAATTATTATATGTTAGCCATTGCAATATGTCAGTTATAGTATTATTAATAATGTCATTAAAATTTTGATTTTTATCATAATAAATAATAATTGAGATGTCATCCGCAAATAAAGTGCAATCAAATTTAGTAATTAGAGGTAAATCATTGATGTATAATAGGAATAATAAAGGTCCCAGAATACTTCCCTGAGGAACTCCAACCTTGTTAACTTTGGTTGTGGACCTATATACATTTTCAATTAAATTTTTATCAAGTCCTGTGATTTCTACCATCTGCTGCCTATCTCTGAGATAGCTGTTTAGCCAATCAAAAACCAGACCCCTCATTCCATAATTTTCACATTTCTTTAATAATAGATCATGAGAAACAATCAAAAGCCTTGCACATATTGAAAAAGATGGCAACCGTTTTATTCTTTCTATCAACATTGTCGACGATTCTGTTAATCAGATTGAAAGCAGCAAGGGTAGTAGATTTGCCCCTTTGAAACCCATATTGCTGAGAACACAATATTTCATATTTGTTCAGAAAGTTCATTAAGCGGCTATGCATTGCTCTCTCAAAAACCTTCGACAGGACAAGGACCAATGTGATAGGTCTATAAGCATCAGGTAAATTCACATCGCCTGTTTTGAATATGGGCTTTACTATAGAAATTTTTAGTTTTTCCGGATATGTACCCTGCTGGAAAGACATATTGACCAAATGTGACATTACCGGAGCAATAATATCCGAAGTTAACTTTACTATATTTGTTGTAATGTCATCATATCCCACAGAACTTGTGTTGTTACTACCTTAAATACGCCCAATTACCTACCACTAACACTCGACAATGGCACGTGTAACAGTTTTAAATTACAAAATTAAACAGGTTAATTGCATGCATCATGATCACGGGCAAACACCCGCCCGCCGCGCGTTTTGCCCGTGATCATGAAGCATGCAACTGCATCGAAATATCGGGAGCTCATCAAACCTATAAGGTAATCGCGGTCAATATACCGTTTTCACTATGTCTAATTGTACGTGTATACATATGTATGTGTGTCGCAATACGTGCCCGACTAGCGGTCCTGCAAATATGGTGATCTATAATATTTCATTCATTATTCATCATTGGACTTTACAGGTACACAGTTACACATACGAAGAGTTGACTTCCTACGTCAACATACAGGAGAAATCGGAAGACAAGCGTTATGTCGACCGCTACGTCAAAACGAACGCTGACGAGATATTTGACAACGAAGTGTATTACAAAAGAATCAGCGTGACGGCCGAGTGCGTGCTGTTAGAGGGAGAGGAGAGAGGCCGCCAGAGCGGGAGGGATGTGTTTATAAACGTCATAGGCGCTGGTGAGTTCGATATACTACATTTAGGATGACACATAACAATATATACTCAGAGGCACAATTAATCGCCCACCCTATTTCTATAGGCCGCGTGATGGATTAAGATCGCTCGGCGAAACTGGTGGGGGCAATTTGGTGCATCTGTACAATTGCGCACAAAATTATTAAGTTCTGAGTGTATTTCTTTGAAATATATTTTTCTTATTTCGCATTTTTTTATACCTTTAATCACCTAACATATAACACTTATTTTGCTAGTATGTTTATTCAGAATCTTGGTAGTATTTTTTACGTGCTTTTAATTACCCATGATTTAATTAGTTTCCTTTTTAACATAACAATTCACGTCATAAACCATTTTTCTGGCTTGCCATGTTCAAACTTTATATTTGGGCATTTTTTTCACTAACTACGACATCATAATGTACTTACTACTAATACAGTAAAACAATCCGTGCGCAACAGTACTCAAGAGACACGTGACGCGTGAACGAAGCGAGGGAGGGGAAGACTTGATCTACCAATAACGTGTCGGCGCCAGCGCGCACCCTCCCCTCACCCCTCTGCGCAACCAAATAGACCTAAGAATTGACTTCTGCGCATCCCCCTTCCACTATCGACAAGCGATCTTAATTTGCCGCGCGACCTATACCATTTGTTTTAAAAGTATTCTTTATTTAAATAACAGTTTTAACCTTAATCAAGGAAAAAATGGTGGGCGATTAATTTTTACTCTGAGTATAGTTAGGTGGGTTCGAACCCCGGCTCGCACCTGTAACTTCAGAATTTATGTACGAAATTATATTTGTAATTTATCACGGGATTTTCGGTGAAGGAAAACATCAAAATTCAAATTCAAAATTTTATTCAGCAAATAGGCAGTTGAATGCTCTTTTACACGTAATTTTTTTGAGTCTACCAGCGCATCGTAAGGAGACCTGCACAAGTTCTATAAGTGAAGAAACTATGTAGCCCAAAAACTCTTATTATGTTAGCAGGCACTAGCCCAACGGTCAATTTGTTGTGTTAAATTAAAAATCGTTTAAATAGCAGTAATAAGTGAAGCCTTCGTTTTTTGCGCGTATTTTCGAAAACTTGATCAAGTTTTAGTGTAAAATGATATTATTATGACATCGGTCATAGCTCAACCCAATTTTTTTTATGGTTAATTTTTGACGGAAAACACTCATTGTGTAATAAAAAAAAATCCAGGTATAGATAATGTAATTTTTTTTTTCAGGTCTCGGAGTTTGGAAGATATCGCCGCACCAAGCCGACGTGTACATACTGACGTTCCTAGAGAGGGTGCGGTCCTTCCTCAAGATGGGCGTGTTGAATCACGTCACCGACGTCAATTTCGCGTACATAAGACCAAGTGCCAGTATTTTAGGTGAGCGGTACTTAGTTATTTTGACTAAATTCGTTAAAAATAAGTGGTTTTATAAGTCAATCGACCTTTAAGTGTTGCTCGTTGCCATGGCGACGTCTCCTCGGTCACTCATTAAAGGTATGTTTTTTTTTCTAAGCAACTATCACTGTTGTCTCCTGAGTGACGGGACAGAATAACAACACTAAAAAGTTATTGACCCCAAATAATGGTATTGAAAAATGGTAATAATCGATAACGATTGTTTCTGTTTTCAGGTTTATTTACAAATAAAACTGACGGTACGGAAGGTGCTGATGGTACTGAAAAAAGGATATTCTTTGAAAGCAAGAGGCATCCAAAAGGTTAGTAATGTTTTTATTGGAGGCAATGGTCAGGGTTTTTTCCTGGATCAATCAACATTTAAATGCCGGTCGTTGCCATGGAGATGTCCCCTGGACAACTCATTAAAACTGGTGGCTGTCATTTTTGAATTTTTTTTTAAAGAAGGAATTAAGTAGCATATGACTATCACAACATTCGCAACTCTCAACTTTTGGTGGAGTGGTGGCTTAGAATTTTTTTAAGAGTTGTCCAGAGGACATTTCCATGGCAACGACTAGTACTTAAAGCCTTCTGCTGCTGACCCGTAGTCAACTGTCAAGCGAGAGCCTCTTTTAAAAGTGTTTGCAGGTGTTGGTCGAGCCTCTTCGCTGCGAGACCGTTTGCAGATACGACTATTGTTATTATTTCAGGCGGCATAAACGTCCAGTTAGAAAACCGTGAGCCTTCCGCGAAACTGACAGGCGAACACGCGGGAAAGCTACTAGTGCTGACCTACCCATGGGACGGGAACGCGTTCCCTGGAAACGAGTTCTGGTAAGTTTTTTTTTTTAGTAGAAATAGGAAGACAAACGAGCAAGCGGGTCACCTGATGGTAAGGGGTCAGCCATTACTTACGTGATGCTTTTTTAGTGACTTTTAACGGAGGTCCTGGGTTTGTGTCCCAGTTCGTTTCAGTTTGAAATTTGTGAAATTGTTTCTATGGAGATGTCCCCTAAGTAACTCGTCTAAAATAAATTTTTTGATTTGCATGCTTAGGAGATGAATCACGAAGGAATTGGTACATAACAGTTGAAAATCCTAACGTTTGATGGAGTGGTGACTTAGAAAATCTTATTTTAGACTAGTCATCCAGGGGACGTCTCCATAGGTCAAACAACTCTTTATTGCAACGAGTGGCAATAAAAAGTTGTTTGAGCCAAATAACTAGCCATTTTCAACTGTTTAAAATGAACGTTCCCGTACCCAGGCTAGGCTCTCTGACCGGTTCCGGCGACCCGGCGGCCGCGTGCTCCACACAAGTCGCGGAGCTGCACAACCCGTACGTCAACCCGCGGGTGGAAGGCTACAGCGCGCGCGTCGCCGGCCGCGCCGGGGTCACCTCGCTAGCCGACTACTGCGCGAGACTTTCTACTTAGACTAAAAACAAGCTAGCCAACTTGGAAAAGTTTGAAAACCCCCGACATTGCCGATCGAGTATTCGAGGGTTTTTCAATTAGAAAAAAAAAAAATTAATGGCAGCCCAGAAAAAAATAGGAACTAAATTAGGCATCGTCCTGTAAAAGGTGCGCTAGCCACTAAAGTAAATAGTGGCTACCTAGATTTAAAAAAGCAGATTATGGTCACACAAAAATAAAAACTACTTAAATCGCATTTTTAGCAGCTAACGTCGCAAAAGTAAATTATGCTTTATTTATTTATCGCTTTTATCGCATACTTTTATAACAGAGAGCGAGATGGATGAATGTGGTGTTCGTTCACTTTATACTGATTGAGGTAAATATTAAAAATAATCTTATGGTGGGACAGCGAAAAATTTATAAAGCAGTATAAAATTAGATGTTGTGTTGGGAGCATGCGCAGAAAATAATGCAACTTTTCTGAAATAGTGAAGGTCTGGCCGTCGCGGGCTCTTGGGCTATTAACACTTGTAGGCATCTAATCATCATGTCTCGAAATATTGTTTTTTTTATTATATTTCTTAGTCATAGTGAAATAAACGGATCACTTACTAAAGGGATCACTGACACCACACCAATCGATGAATAATCGATCGATGGCAGAATGGAACAGTCGACGTCGATCGATACCATCGATCAACATCGATCGATTAATATATCCGTCAATCAGCCAAAGCAATAGATCGCAATCGATTGGTGTAGTAACACCCTAATGTCAGTCGAGTATAGCACGATATGTTTCGGACTAATCCATAGTTCTTCCTCTGATCGTTCGGATTAGTCCGAAACTTGTCGTCAGGATATACTTTAGTGACATTAGTGAGTGATTCGTTTCATGTTAAAACTGTTTCTAGTGCTCGAATAAGAAAGCTCTTCGTACATGCGAAAATGCAATATGACAAATAAAACTACTTTAAGTTGTATGTATATCCACTAGTGGAAGTGACAAATTGTTTAGTTGTATAAAATGTACATATATAATATGTCGTCGGTTAAAAGAAAATTGGTTCGTAAGAGACATCGTCCAAGCGACAAGCAATTGTAGGAAAACAATGTCGCTTACGTGCTTTTTCCCATTTTTTAACTGTCGATGCGAATATAGTGAATGTTTAAACAGCTTTGTAGTTAAAAGCTTAAACAAGTTAATAATAAATGGATATACGTATATGATTTCGATAATTATTTGATGATTGATGATACGTATTTCAATTAGGAAAATTTTGGCTATGAATTTGTATACTGCATTTATATTAAAATATTATGGAGTGAGGAATTTGTAACCGGGCATTTTTTTGGGTCTGCATTGTGGCATTGATGACTAAGGGCCAATTTTTCAATCCCCAGATAAGGTCCTATCCCATAGATAGTGTATTATTATATAGTGTATATTACTGAAAAATCAGCCCTAAAAGTATTGGAAATTTTCTATAAAGCTGATTCGGCAGCTGTGATTCCCATATAAATTTGGTTTTTTTGGGTTAAAATTTGTATTGAAATTACAAATGCCAAATTGGCTACATGAAAAATCTCCCTCTGTTATGTATGAATGAGCGCTTAGTTGTAGTGAAATAAAACGGATCACTCACGTGTATAAGGCGAGCAGAGCCGCGGCGCGTAGTGTGCGTCCCGCTGCCGCTGAGACGTGTGCTCCCAGAGGAAGGGCTACGAGGAGGGATTAGTCCAAAACACGTCGGGCTAAACTCTACTTTACTCGTATAAACGTGAATGATCTGTTTTATTTCACTATGACTGAGTCTCACGGTAGTTTCATGTTAAGAAAGTCGCCTGATTCAATTAATATGGCATCTCCTTAATCGGTCGCAACAATATGAGAATGATAAAGTGCAGAAACAGAAAGATAGTACCAATGAAATCGCTTCAATTGCCCGTCCTTGCACAACTCAGTGATTTCATTGGTGGATTTTTCCTCGATTTGGAGGGAAAATGTTAGATTCTATATTAGGGTTTAAAATTGTTGTATTCGGGTCAATCAACTTTTAAGTGTTGTTATTCTGTCAGGTGACTCAGGAGACACCAGTGATACAGATGCTTAGGAGGTAAGGCATGCTATTATTGGCTTGTAACTGTCGCAACTGCCGATGTATTTTATGGTTTTCTATAATACATTTAAAAAATAATGCATTCAATGAGTGACTCAGGAGACATCACCATGCCAATGAGCAGCAGTAAGAGTTGATTTAACCAATTGCATCTTGAAGTGTTTTTTTATGTAGTCTATTAAAACTATTAATTAAGTTTTCTTATTTGAAATACCTGAAATCACTTGTCATAAATGCTTGCTTACGAACGTTATGTTTAAAATAATACAATAATTATATATACTATTTAGCTAATTGTATAAACATTGAGCAAAGCAACACCATTGATTGTGGTTGATAGAAAAGTAACATTTGCCAAAATGTGACTTAAGTTTCTCAGTCTGAGTAATTTTGTAAAACTTTTTTTTTAAACACTTGTATGCTATGCATCCCACTTCTGAAAATGATTAAATAATAATAAAAATCAATTACAATCGATGTTGCTGCCATCTGTAGCTTTAACTGACAATTAGTAGGTAACTACCTATATTATCGATTTCCCAAGGGATGTATGTAGACGAAATGTTCTCAAATGTACAATGTAGTTTGTAATAGCTTTGCTAAATACTGTCCTTGATATGATATTGTTACGTTTAATTTCGTAAGAAATATATTCAGCTGTTTTGTATTACTTGTTTGTTTCTTTTACCCACGACTGACTTGCTTTATAATAATGTGACGAAGCCATGGTAATAAGACTAATAAGAATTACATTTTTTTTATTTGGTGGACGCATCAAACGAATGACAGGCGCGGATGCAGACCAAGTTTCGCCGTCTGATACTTTTCTAGTTGTCAAAATGGTTGTCAACTTTTTATATGAGCACTATGAAGGGCGGCCGGGGGGGGGGGGGGTGTCATTAATTATTACCCTCACCCCTTGGACCGCCACTGTCAGAAGATCCTTAATACCTATTGTTTTGTTTATTTGGTTCGTCTTCACATCACATTTACTGCTAGCATAGAACGATAATGTTAAGTACATGTGAGTCAAAGGATATCATGAAAAAAAAAAGGAATTTAAGAAAGGCAACTTACTTATAAGAATGAGAAAACTTATAAGAAATGAGAAGATGTTACCTAGCGTCTTGTAACTTTCGGGTTAAGGCAACTTCAAGATAAAATGTAAAAAAAAGCAAAAAAAAAAAATAACAGTAGGTAGGTATAGCATGAGTATATTCTCTTTGGCTGACTCGTCCCGCTCACTCTCGTGTTAAATAATATTAGCTTGAGAGGGACGGCACGATACGAAGTTCGAATTTTGCACTTCGTAGACGGGGGGGCTGAAAGGTGAAAATCCTTTTGACACATATGTCCTTGATGAATGAAGGAATGGTTTACTTTTGCAATGCCAACTTAGCGGACAAAAAGCGCGAAAATTATTAAATATTACTTCCGGGCGATAACAGGATTGTTGACTGATATCAAAATAAAATCATTTCATATTTTCACTTATCAAGCTTCCGAAAATACTCATAAAAAACCGATGCCTCACTTATTACTGCAGTTAAAACGGTTTTTAATTTAACAAAAACTAATAAAAGGAGACAGTTTGATCACTGAAAGTTATGACGTCATAGTTCTGTAATTCAATATAAACTTTATACTAACGGATCCAATCAAATCGTTTTGACATTTCATAAAAAGTTGCTGATTTGACCAAGAGGAAACATCCATATTTGCTTAACTTGAAATCTTTTCTACTTAGATCAAGATTAAAATTAAAATTTTGTATTAATAAAATTCTCTTACTTTATTTATTGCTTGGCTTATTAATTTTTTTTAACTATTTTGTTACATCGTGAAGCTGACACGTTAATTAAAAATTGTAAATTAAAAGGCGGGAAAACGTAAATAATAAAGGGACACTTTTGCCGCAACTTCGGCACAAAAAGGCACTAGTATGGCACTGAAAGTAACCGCGTAACATTATCAATCGTTTGCCAAAGCTTAAAATGACTAATTATTCAAGTCCATGACACGATAGCGGTGCATGTTAATTTACGCATTTTTTTTAGTTAGCTACTTAATGCAAACTGGGCCATGTTTTATAAAGCTACAAGTTACAATTTACAAGCGGAAGTCTCATTCTATCACCTTTTATTAGAAAGAGACTTCCGCTTGTAAATTGTAACTTGTAACTTTATAAAGCACGGCGCTGGTGACTACTTAGTAAGTAACCATAAAGTACTTAGTGTTATTTTTTTAATTTTTAGCTGGTTCGATTCTTAAGCTTGTCAAGAAATCTCTGAATGCAGTTTTGTTTCATCTTAAGAATTTAAGGTAGGTACCTAGTTCTCTTCCAGGGCCCATATTTTTTTTACCGTGACCCATTCACATGGATTTTTCTTTCTACGCGCGAGAATTCTGTGTTGATGGAAGCAATCAACATTATCAACATGAAGCAGCTACGTTAATAACAAGTTTTCTGTATACGTTCAACCGACCTTGGGACTGTTATATAATCCGACAGCTATGCAGATACGTATACACTGCGCATGTTTTTTTCTTATCATTGTCAAAATATGACTGTTTAAACAACAAACAAGAACACAAAAATAGCCTAGAGACCCTGACTATGAAGCTTGAGGTCCCGGGTTCAAATCCCGGTCGGGGCAGATGTTTGTATGATGAATATGAATGTTTGTTCTCGGGTCTTGGATGTTTAATATGTATATAAATATGTATTTATCTATATAAGTATGTTTATCCGTTGTCTAGTACCCACAGTACAGGCTTTGCCTAGTTTGGGACTAGGTCAATTGGTGTCGAATTGTCCCGTGGTATTTATTTATTTATAAAACAAATACAAATAACAACAAACAAATAAGAACATTTTTTGGTTGTCTAATTTAAAATTTACTTTTTTACAAAGTTTAATCTGCCCTTTAAATTGTCCGTTGCTCAGATAATATCATCTGGCAATTGACTGGAAAGCTGTGAATTGAGTAGGTCTTCAACTCTTCACTTACCCAACTGTACTGTGCTATTGTGGGTGCTGAATAACTAATGCAAGTAATACACCCGAAGAAAGGCAACGAGGGATCGATCATCAGTATTAATTTGAAAATATCTTATCCCTAAATAAATTACTTTTCAGCAACTTTATTGCTTAAGTATTTTAAGGATGCCGTGCCGTGCCCTTTCTAGACTTTGGATATAACCAAGAAGAACGTTGCAAGGTTTTGTTGACCATTTATCAAGATGTTTAGGATTTCATTTCGCCATAACGGTACCACTTCGCGTCATATAGGATTTACGGTTATCCAAGGCTTGATAAAATTTATTTACTAGTTGCACGTCATAGGATAACGTATCATTTTATTTTATCGGCTATACAACTAATAACACGTCAGTGCACAATTTTATTAATGCTTGTATGTACGTAATGGTACAATAATGGTTTGTTTCTAGAATTGTGCACAACAAACGGCCTAAGTACCTGTTTGACAAGATACTCTGGGTTCGGAACATACACGATCGGAACACTCGAGGACGGGCGTCGAACAAAGCCGTGATACCCAAGCATCATACAAAGGGATGCAGAGGTGGATTCAAATTTGCAGCATCCAAGATATGGAACGACCTGCCACCCCCCCTTCGTATAAGTATGTCCCAACCAACTTTTAAACACAAGCTTAGAGCAGTTCTCTTCGCAGCACAAATTGACAACAGCTGCAACTATAACTAGCTGTGTTCAGTGTTATTCTCAAACGCCAAACGTTAAATCGTTAAAGTGTTTTCATGAACCTTTTTGGTTGTTTTAGTTATAATGTTCATTTTATTTAGGTTTCGTGTTCTTTCTCTTTTGTCCGCCAACCAACCCGCTGCATACGCTTTTCTAGCACGAGTCAACAGGGGCGGTCTGAAAACCAGCGCTGGCAGCTTCCACGCAAGCGCAGCATTAGCTGAGCCTGTCCCTTTTGCCGCAGTATGGAAAGGCTATGTTTTTAGATATAGAATACTCGCTATGTTTTTAATTTTAAATGTTGTCTGTATTTAGTTGTATCTTTATTGTTATTGTTGGCAAATAAATCTTATCTTATCTTTATAAAGTGACCTCGTCAGTACATACGAACGCTTCTAATTATAGAGATTGTGTCTTGCACTGTGTGTCATGTAAACTAATTTTGTCTGGATGAATTGGCATGAGGATTTTGGACCAACCAAATTGCACAATCTGTTATTTATGTATTTCATTTTTTTTTATTGATTGGGTCCATATCGAACGTTTTGTATCTGATTTATTAGTAATTTCAACACGATGCACTCACCAACTTGGTGAAACTGAAGCCACCGTCAAACCTATCTCCTTCCCACCAGCGAAAACCCTACCCGAATCTACTATCTACTTTAACAAGTCACGCGTGACTGTCATCCCAAGAAGATCAACTCTCACATAAGTTGATAACATTGTTTCATACAGACGCATAAGATAATTGGCCAAAGCAAGACTCACATTTGGATTCACGTGAGCCTGTTTTGCGAGCTAGTTTGTTTTGTTGTTGTTATTGCACTAACGGTTCTGAAAATAGGCTGTGCATGAATCTTGAAAACTGACAGTGTTTTGAAAAACAACTGAGTAGTTCTTCGCCTAATGTCGTTGTTTTCTTCTAACCGCTTGACACGCTAAGAAATTTCCTTGCAACGATAGGAGCACATAGGAGTCATTAACCCCTCGTAAGCTTAAGTTACGGATCCGTGCCAAATTTAAGGCAATATTTTTATATATATTTTTTTTGCGATCTCCAAAATTAGTAGGTAGTTATTAAAATAAAAGAGACTTGAATGCTGTTTTTTTTACTTCCCGCATACGATGGGTTAAAAGTTTTTGTTAAACATTTCATTTTTAAAACAAACTCTTTGCTGACTGTACTTGCGTGGTCATCCATTTCACATATTTCACATAAATCTGGTATGCCAGATATCAAGTCAATCCGACCATTGGACGTGGGTCAAATTTAATTTACTGGGTTTAATCACAAACCGACTGACAGGTAGACAGACAAACACAGGGACCGATGAAACTAAATAAGAGCTTAATAAAATGAAATAGACGTATCGTACCTAGTTGTTCACAAAAATAAAGCGCACTATGAAACAAATAAAGTGTAATTTTAACCCCTACGCAAAATACGTGTGTTATTGTATACATATAAGTTTAAAGTGTATGGGTGTAACTGTGTGGTATCTGTCTGTGGCATCGTAGCTGCTAGACCTAGACAAATGAATGGATTTGGACGCGTCTTTTTTAACCTAAATAAACTAGCTTCATTCAGGGGGTTCTTAGCTAAGTTTCATAAAAATCGGTTTAGCTGCTGATTTACTTAATGAACTCTACCCAACTACTTTTTAATATGCATATTCTTCTATAGCGAATACTTTAGTGCAGTAAGTAAGAATAGGTTTTATCAAATTTGCATTTTGAAGATGAACTAAGTAGGTACTTAAAAAACATGTCCTTTTAGGTTCGAACTTTTCTGTAGTCAAGTTAATTTTTCACACATATAAAGCTTTCTAAAATAAACAAAATGGGTGTGGCATGTGGTGGCGTGATTTCCTACGTAAGAATTTAAAAATATATGCCTACAACGTAACGCGATAAAATAGGCCACAGTAAAAATAACTCCAATCGCAAGTTTTCAACATTCGCATAGTTAGGATGATGTGGTGTTGTGATAAACTAGTCCCATATTATGTATAAATCAATGTAGATACTGTAGGGTTGTGAATAAAAAATCAGTAAGTCATCGAAAGATCTATTTAGGTGCAGTTGCACCTGAGAATCTACACGTAAACAAATGTTCGCGCCTTCAAACATAAAAGGTCGTAACGATGTTTTTAGGCAGCGGCGATTACTAAATCTGTATTCATTTTAGGAGTCGCGTAGGTATACATCAACTGCGACCGAAGCGTAAATTAAATTAGTTAAATTAGTTACTTAGTGTCGCCCCTTCTATGCTTTCCCTAATCGTTATACGTGCATGCCTGGGGTGATACAGATACACAGAATAAGGGCAACAAATATTACTGCTTATCTCGTTAATACAGGAGATACAGAACATGGAGTGTGCAGGATGATTTCTTATTGCAATGGCTTCACAAGATATGTGATGACAATGATTCCTAACGCAATGTGGCTATGCCACGTTTCTATCTCGAGCTAGGCATAAATGGCAAGCTTAGCTCACGATCGATTTACTCCGGTTTAGGCACAGCGCTATGCCCGGGTGCCTCATTTCTTAGGAGAAGGATCCTGGGCCTACCAGTGATCCTAAGTCCAATCGCGACCGATCAGTAGGCTCCTGGTCGGTTCAGTTTGCCTAGATCTAGCCTGGCACCCACCGGACGTGGGGGCTTTGCCCCCACGAGGACCTCCACCATCCCCTAATAGTCCTGACCTCGGTTGCTCCATCATCATTTCGACCGTTATTGCTGGGCAAGAAATGTTTGCTCCGTGTCCAGTTTATGCGCCCCACTGTCTATGACATTATCCAAGTGTACATTGTACTCTAGCACTTACTGAACCCTTGTGAGGAATCTAACCTATTCAATGCGGACATGCCTACACACTCCATGGTCATAGCGATTAATATCACAATATGAGTGTTAACTCACCTAAGGTATCAGCCGGGTTTCAGCAACTGACCTCTCTCAAGCAGGGTGTGTCTCAGCTCCTTCCTTCCGCCGCTATGTTTTCGCACACACTTTGGCGCCATTCCACTATATCGTAGTGCCAATACACAAGGTTAGTAAATAAGCAGTGTGACCACATTACAAATGGAATAAGCGTACGGCTGTGACACTTACCGATTTTTATATGGCGACTCGCGCTGTGCGCGACACTCCCACTAGCGAAGGAAGTTTACTCGAGCACGGTCAACAGGTGCCGTGTCCACTCCAGGATTTTCTCTCTTGCCCTTACAGCCGCGGCACGTCTTTCTTTGCCTGCAGCACTGTCTTGTTCCTGGACTTCCAAAGAACCCGCTGATTCCATAAGGGTAACGTCTTCTATTGTGGAGGTACTTTCTTCAATGTCTGGATCTGTCACTTCAATGGCGTCTACAGTTTCTGATTCCTGAGGAGGTGTCGGTCGTTGCGATGCGGTTGAACTATGTAATGGCCCGTCGCTGGCTGATTCCTGGGCCTTAGTAATAACCCCCTTTGAAGTATCTTCAGGTATGGAATTACTTTCGACTTTAACGGGTAGAGATGTCCTATGGATCGTATCAAAATGGAGTCATCCACTTTGACCTTTGCTACTCTGCATTTTCCGTCAGCACCTTTCATCATATCCACAATTTTGCCAACTTTCCAGTTATTCCTGTTTTTACTTTCAGCCTTAATCTGTACCAGATCACCAACATCTGGTGTTTTGTGTGATATGACTCTAGGTTGCTTAGGCTCAGACCGGAATTTCTCTCTTAGACTTACAAGATCTTCTTGGGAGTATTTCTATTTGCTGAAAACCGTCTAATTGCCAGAAGGCATTCTCCAGCGGTCAGGTCGTTCACGACTTCTAAATGAATTGCTCTTACCGTTAGGCACGTGAATAACGCAATCCATCTTTTTTCCTTTCCGCTTGAGGAGCTAACAAACAGTGGCCCAAAATAATCAATGCCAGTATATGAAAATGGTGTCGCGTATGTCACTCTTTCTACTGGTAGAGCTGGTGTTGGCGGCAGTTTGTAAGGCCCACCTCCATGTTTGACACATTTTGAACACCTTCGAATGACTTTCTGCACTTGAACCATGCCTTGCGGTATCCAGTATTTCTTTCTTATTATGCTGAGTGTATGTGGAGCGCCAACGTGGTAATTGCTTTCATGAGTTTCTTTAATTACATTATTTGTAAATTCTGACTCTTTGGGTAAGAGAATAGGGTACTTCATTTCATAGCTCCATGATGTATTTGCCATTCGTCCTCGTGACCTCAATATACCACTCTCGTCCATAAATAGATCTAAATTCTTTGTCAGGTGCGTTTTCTTTCCTGATAATTCTTCGGGAAAGTGTTCTCTCTGAATCCTTTTTATTTCAAGAATGGTTTCATCCACTGGAGCCATTTCTGTGTCTTGAGAGGTTGCCTCTAGTTCGTCAATCTCCATTATTTGATCCGAGAATAGGGCTGTGTCAGATATCTCTTTTCTACCTGATGGATCTTCACCTGGACTCTGGTCCAGGACCTCCCCAACTGAAAGGAGAGAGTCATGATGGTTTTCGTAGTTTCGGGATTCAGGCCACTTCGTTTCCTCGTATTTAAGAAATTCGGGTCCGTTGAACCATAGGTCCTTTTTATCTTGCCAAGTCTCGGGTCTTGTTGCTACGTCGGCTGGGTTGATCTTTGTATTAATGTAGTACATTTTTGCTTCTGGTACATTTTCTTTAATTTCCTTCACTCTGTTTGTCACAAATGGAGGTAGAAGTTTATTAGATCGCATCCATCCGAGAATGACTAGACTATCCGTCCATAGGTAGACCCTACTCACTGGCAAGTTTATGTTTAACTTTATATATTTAACTAACCTGCTTGTGATTAGGAAACCGAGTAATTCTTGCCTTGGGATATTAATATTCTCTTTGTCTTTGCTCTGTACCACATGAGATTTTCCCATTACAAACGATATAGATGTTCCTTTTGGTCCTGACATCTTGATGAATACTACTGACGCGAAGGCTGATTTTGAAGCGTCAGCGAATCCGTGAAGCTCATATACAGTGTCAGGATCTGATGTAATTTTCCCAAATTGTCTTGGGACTTCTACCTTAATAGAAGCTTTCCAGGTCTCAAGAACACCTTTCAAGGTTTGAAGAACTTCAGCAGGTAATACGGTGTCCCATTTCAATTTTCTATTGCAAACGTCTTGAAACAGAAGTTTCATTGGTAGAATTAATGGGCATACAAAACCGCAAGGGTCGTATATTCTTGCCAGTATCCGTAGAAGTTTTCGTTTTGTATCAACCGGAGAAGTTGGCTGTAAATGATCTTCAGTTATATTTAGAGTTAATGTATCTTTATTTTCGTTCCATATCAAGCCAAGAACCTTAACTTCATCTGTTTTACTTGCTTGGTGTTGCTTTGGAATGGATTTCAAGAATTGCTGATAGTTTGATACCCAGTCTCTGATATTCATGGACAGCTGACTAAAGGCTGTTCTACCTTTCTTGTAGATTTCTCGTGCTTCTTTTATTGACTCAGCTCCAGTGACCAGGTTATCAACATAACACCTTTCGGCTATTGATTTGATCACCTCATCTTCAGATTGGTTCATATGATGCTTAATGGTAGCTGTCAGAAGGAAAGGACTTGCTATTACTCCGAAGGGTACTCTGCGAAACCGAAGACATAATATATTGTCGTCTTTGGGTTCCTGATTGATGTTTTTCAACCATAGGAAACGTGTCACGTCCCGGTCCTCTTCTTGTAGTCCCACTTGCAAAAAAGCCCTTTCTACGTCAGCTGTTATCCCTATATTCTTGGTCCTGAATTTAATCAAAAGGGTTGTTAGGCTCTCTAGCATATATGGTCCACTGTAGAGGCATTCGTTGAGACTTCTGTTTCCTGATATCTTGGCTGAAGCGTCATATACAATCCTTCCCTTCTTACCCATTTGTCTAACCATATGGTGCGGAAGGTAGTGTATTGGGTGATCAGGTTCTAGGTCCGTTTGTGACTCTACTACTTCTATGATGCCCAACTGTAGTTGTTCGTTTAAAATGTCGTTATATTCATTTAGCGATTCTTTATCTAATCTTCTCATAAGTGATTTTAATCTACCCATAGCCAGTCCAAAGTTAGATACTAATTCTGGTGGATGTTGGATCCACGGCCATTTCACCTCATATCTATTTTGTACGTATTGTACAGTGTCATTAAACTGATGTACTGCTTCCTCCTGATGGGTGGTCTTAGGAGAGTCCGTTATGCCTAAGTTTTCTAACGACCATAAAAATTTGATATCCACATTTCTCAGTGGTAAATCTGGTTCGGAAAAATAGGGACAGCTCTGCGTATGACACTGGCAATATGTGGTTACAGACAGTACCTCATCATTCTCTTCAATGTAACAATTTCCAGAAACAATGTATCCAAAATCTGTATCGATGAGGTACAAGTTACTTGAGATCTCATGTTTCTTGTTGCGCATGAATGAACAGTAAAAGTCGTTACCAATGAGCATGTCAATCCCCTCACCAATTGAGTCATCGTCTGCATGTACATCAACTTGGGAGCAGTCAAGTTTTGCTATTGGCACTCTGTCCGTTATGTGTGGTACGATGTTTACCTGTATTGTGCTTCTAATGTTTCGTTTGGTAATGATTGTCACTGTAGTACAAGGACTAGCTGTTTCTTGAGGAGACGGGGATCCGAAGGTGTAAATGACTAGTTGATCTATTGATGTTATAGGTAATCTGAGAGCATCAGCTAGTTTCTTTGTTACATAACTTCGTTGACTGCCGCTGTCCAAAAGAATTCTAGCAGCCTTAATTCGCTGATTGTCTTGAGGATGTTCTAATTGCACCACAGCCGTCTTTGGCCTTTGTACATAGCCACTGGATGTGTCCCTTTTCCCCACAGCGGAAGCAGGTTATGGTTTTACGGCACTCTTCCGTTTTGTGGTTCTTGCCCAGACAATTTAGACAGCGACCAACCAGTCTACTCTTACGAGCATCCACCGTAGTAAACTTCTTGCAGTCCTTGCTTGCGTGGTTTCCTAGTCCGCAGAAGATACACGAACGTCGGGGTTTTTTAACTGGCAGAGCAGTAGCCACTGGTCCTCCTTTGCGTTTAAGTTCAGACCCCTTTTGCGTTTGCCGTTTCCAATTTCCCTTTTGAGCTCTGATATGTAGCGCTTCCGTCGTGGCCACAGCAGGTACAGCCTTCATGTACGATGTTTCGGTACCTGTCGTCATAGACGATGACTTCTCCATTGCCGTAATAATTTTATCAAGGCTCTTTCTTATAGCTGTTAATGTAGTTCCCTCTGTGGCCTCTGCTAGGTGGTGTTCATGCACCACTTTGTCCGGGAATTTTCTTAGGACCGTAGCACGGAAATAGTTTCCATTCACTGGCTCGCCCAAATTTTCGAGAATTCTTAAATGCCTCTCAATTTCATTTAATGTATTTCTACAACTCGTACTGCTATATTCTGCTCTTTGTAGGTTATTCAGTTGTGTATAGTGTGCGTCTATCAGAGCGTCTTTCGATCCGAAACGATTTTTGAGAGTATCTATTGCAATTGTATAGTTATCGTCGGTCACACCTAAACCTGATACTGACTCCTTAGCCAGTCCGCTTAGGCTACCCAGTAAATATGCCATTTTTTCTGAGTCAGCAATGTTCCTCTCATGGATGCAAGCCCGGAACCTATCCCAAAATTCAGTCCATTTTAGACAGTCTCCACTGTAGGATGGTAGTTCCAGCTTTGGCAATCTTGTTGTAGCGTTGCCGGTGACATGTCCTTTCTCCTCTACAACATCCTGTGTGTAGCTCACTGATGCCGTGATCTCAGAATAGAGACCTTCTGCCTGCATTTGAATATCCAGAGCTGGACTCACTACATCAAGCTTTGGAGTTGCTAGCTTTACAGTATATTCTTTTATTTCTTCATCCAATTTATTTGTCAAGTCTAATAATTGTTTCAACACTTGTTTCGCTTTCTCATAGATCAATTGGTTGCCTTCATACTCCTGCTTTGCTGAAGTAAGAAGTTTCTCTAAGTTGAGTTTCCTCAGCTCTACCCGTCTCTCCAGAATTTCTTCCATTTTGATTTATTTTTCTCAGGTGCTGTAAATGCATTATTTTCATTACCTATAAATATGCATTTAATTGTTTTGTACCTTGACATGTGAGTTGCATCAACTAAATGGAGGGATAAATTAATATTTAGTCATAAGCAGACACCCAGATGTCTGGTACTAATTTTAACTTTAATTAATTTGTTTCAGCTAAGTTTATTCCACTTAGACTGCTTTATTATTATTCTACTAATTTATTTGAAATAATGTAATTGCTTAGAGATCATCCACACTAACCTACCACCCCAACATAAAACTTCAAACCCTTTGCATGCAATTTTATTCTGATTATGTCTGGTTACTTACTCACTTACATAATAGGTATCATTCAACTTTTACTATTTTACAGGCGTGTACCATGTTAGTGACGATGATCTTCACTCAAACTACTTACTAAATCGCGTTAAATGTTACTATTGAGATTATGTTATGTGGTATTCACGGATGCATTGTTAACGTTCTGTTACTAATTTCAATTTTACTTACTTGTTATTCCTTTTCGAAATTTAAATTTGACTAAGTACTACCACGAAGCGTCAACATGACTGTGGTACCATAAAACAACTTGTGTCGCCTTTCGAACTATTCCTTGTGCTTCGTAAACTAGAATAACAAACAAATGAATGATACTTTAACATTCCAATAATTGAACGACAACCAAACAAGACTCAACAAAGCAACCTTGTTATTATTGTTGTTATTTATTAAGTGCAAGCACCAATTTACCTGCTAACGAATTGGCGAGAACCGCCCTTTTCACCATTGAATCTCCATTTGACAATGACTGTAAAACACTTTACTACACTTTTCTTGACAATATACGTGCTCACTCGCAATTCACAACCAAGAAACGTAGTTTTTCAACAAATTTTCGCAATCATAACTTCTCGCCGCGCCGTTGAATTGAACAAATACAGATAAGAAAGTATGAAGATAATAATTCGATTGTTACGCCATAGAATAAGGAACCCTTAATTAAGGTCTGATGCAATATACCAACATAACAACCTCACCGCTAAAATCATGTTTATTAATTAGTTCTAATTCTTAAATTAGCTTGATATTATTCACGCTTAACTACTAAGTTAATATCTGATATACCAATTCCATTTATTGATATAATTTTACAATAACTTAAAGCTAAACAAGGGTAATAAACCGATAACGGATATCGATTTTCTTTATCAAAGGTACGGGACTAGAATCCATAGCCAACGAAAGTATTCCTTTTAATAGGGGTTAGGGTAAAGGAATTTTGCACCTTGCAACTTTATTGGGTACAAAAGTATTTTCGATGGAAGCGTAAAAATAAATTACAAAAACCCTTTATTTTTAATGTTCGACAATTAACGATACCATGAATCAATAAATCATTTATAATTTTATTACAGTAATCTGCAGGGTAATTGCGCAACCAATCTGACACTCAGTTTTTTTACAACTATGGCGGCCAGCTGGTTTTGATACCAAGTGTCAGAATATATAAATTGAAAACGATGGCGACCGGCAGCTAGCCTGACAATAAGCATGCTGCTGCCAACATATATCGGCGATATTATCACCATTCTTTGCTTCGCGTACGAGAAAATATATAGAGGGTATCTTGACAAAGAAATAACCGGAACTAATTAGACTATTCTCTATCAGACATCCCAGCTTTCTCCACCATTTTTGTCGCCCCTTCTATGCTTTCCCTAATCGTTATACGTGCATGCCTGGGGTGATACAGATACACAGAATAAGGGCAACAAATATTACTGCTTATCTCGTTAATACAGGAGATACAGAACATGGAGTGTGCAGGATGATTTCTTATTGCAATGGCTTCACAAGATATGTGATGACAATGATTCCTAACGCAATGTGGCTATGCCACGTTTCTATCTCGAGCTAGGCATAAATGGCAAGCTTAGCTCACGATCGATTTACTCCGGTTTAGGCACAGCGCTATGCCCGGGTGCCTCATTTCTTAGGAGAAGGATCCTGGGCCTACCAGTGATCCTAAGTCCAATCGCGACCGATCAGTAGGCTCCTGGTCGGTTCAGTTTGCCTAGATCTAGCCTGGCACCCACCGGACGTGGGGGCTTTGCCCCCACGAGGACCTCCACCATCCCCTAATAGTCCTGACCTCGGTTGCTCCATCATCATTTCGACCGTTATTGCTGGGCAAGAAATGTTTGCTCCGTGTCCAGTTTATGCGCCCCACTGTCTATGACATTATCCAAGTGTACATTGTACTCTAGCACTTACTGAACCCTTGTGAGGAATCTAACCTATTCAATGCGGACATGCCTACACACTCCATGGTCATAGCGATTAATATCACAATATGAGTGTTAACTCACCTAAGGTATCAGCCGGGTTTCAGCAACTGACCTCTCTCAAGCAGGGTGTGTCTCAGCTCCTTCCTTCCGCCGCTATGTTTTCGCACACACTTTGGCGCCATTCCACTATATCGTAGTGCCAATACACAAGGTTAGTAAATAAGCAGTGTGACCACATTACAAATGGAATAAGCGTACGGCTGTGACACTTACCGATTTTTATATGGCGACTCGCGCTGTGCGCGACACTTAGTTTAGGTTTGTTGATTACTACTGTCGGTGATAAATGAAAAAGCAGTAAATAATAATTTCGTGGTCGTCGCGACAATCTAGTCATTGTAGTGATGCGGAAATAAAATCTTGGAACGGTTACAAAAAGCGATCATACGATATTTTGTTTAACGAGTGGCGCGTTTTCATTGAGTCGCTCGGGAGGTGTGGCCAAAAGCGTCACGTAGCGCAGCGGCGGCCCGGTGTTAGCAAACATGTTTTGATAAACGTATAAAACTTGTTGATAATCAACCGGTTCCTCAGTACTTACTCAAAACTTGCGGCAGAAGGTACTCAACTTGCTTAATACCTTAATACCTAGCAGTTTTTAAGACAATTCAATTTTGACATTTTTGAACATTTGGAAAAGGAAAGTGAATGAAAGTGAAGTGAGCGGAAACAGTTTTGGTGCGGTCGGTCGCGATTGGTAGCACTGCTATCGTCCGATTTTACGTCATTCGCTAACAAAACATCTGTCATTGATTTATTTATATTTTTCGCCGAGGTTTTACGTTTTACGTCAATAATAAACATTTGCTTTGGCCGTGATACGAAGCTGCTTGTGAGAGCGTGATTACCAATCGTCGAGATAGTTCTTTGTACTGTAAAAGTGTAACATAAAGATAATTCGAGCGTATAGCGGCGGACGTGAGTGAATTTTCTTCGCTCAAGATTTTGCCTCGTATATTCAGATAAGATACAGAATCAAGGTGTTTTCGTGAATAAATAAAGAAACTAGATAACATTTTAAGTGAGATTAACTTCAAAAAGCTTTGAAAATGTCTTCGCTAGGCAGTCAGTGGAGGGTCTTAAGACACTACCTATCTATGACGAACCTGCATACAGAAGTTGAGAAATTGGTTCAGAAAATGAAGCCTGCTTCGCCTGAACAGTGGGACAGTAAGTAACGTACATTTTCTACATATTTTCTATATATTGGATGACATATTATTCCAGTATAAAGGTTATTTTCATCTATAAATTACTATTCGAAACAAGGCACCAATTATTTTAAATTGATGTCATTAGGACAGCATACATTAAGCAAATGATTCCTTCAGCCTCTAAAAGGGGCAATGACTTCAACTATGTTTACTGTTCTATATTTATCCATCTGTAGCTGAATAAATTATCCTTTTCTTAAAAGAATATATTGTTTCGGCACATTTTTAAAATAATAAATATTTAAATATTTTTTCTCTAACTTTTTGCTTTTAAACAACTCGTTTTAAGTGAAACTACGTCTGGTTTTAGCTGAGGAAAATTAATCTGTAACTTCCACACTAATATAGAAATAAATTACCTAAATGCTTTTCTGTTGTAATTATTTCGAAATCAAACAAGTGGAGTTTATTAAATGATGTCTTTGAGTAGTTTGTGTATGACCATTACGCTAGCTCTGGCTGTTAAAGTTTTTCTTCAAAATGCATTTCTATTTTCCAGATCTAATAAGGAAATTTGAAAAAGCAGTGACCGCTCGACTATCCACAACTGTAAAAGAAATTGATTCAACAGCAGACCCAAAAGCTATAACTGGCAGTACAACAGAAAAGACCATGGACAAAGAAAAATTAAAAACACCAATTCAAGAAGAAAAACTTAACCAAGAAGGTTTGCAAGTTGGGTCGGAGGCGAAAGAAATTACAATAGAAGGTCTATGGCAGGGTTTGAAGCTGAAAAAGGACACACACTTCGGAAAAATATCAGAAAGCAGTTGGAAATCGAATAAACCTGTTGTTACTAAGGTGAGTGATGGATTGATGTTATAATTTTTGTTTGTAAATGTTTCTAGGAATTGGTACAGAGTAGGTCAAATCTAAAATTTGCTTGTAGGCTTCTCGTCTCAATAAACACCAAACATAAACTTTAAAAATGGAATAAAATAGGAATGAAAAAGAAATGCATGGATTTCTATATCCAAAACATTTGAGACAGTAAAAATTAAATACTTCTTCTTCATAAATATATCTGTAAATGTAGCAATGATAGCTCTTAAGGAGTGATAGGTATTTTTTTAATTTGATTTGTGTCTTTATTTTCATCATCATAAGAGCTATCACTGCAAGAATCACAGTTATCATCTTTGAGTGATGCTGATACATTAAAACTGGCTTTTACTAATTTAATGTATTCCAAGACCATAACAATAACAATAAGCTTACAAAACACCAGTGCAAAGTATTGGCCAGTTGACAACTTAGAAACATTAACAATAGTTAAGTATTGATTGTTCTAACAAACAAAAACACATTTGGCTATGTTGGGTTTATGTAGTTGTTTATTATTATAATAGTGCCAAAAAGGGTTGCAAGGTACCTACTTTATAGTAAAAAAAAATCTTCAACCTGCAGGATTTGAACCTGTGCTCTCTGCTTTTTTTGCCCTGTTTTCTTTAAATAAACTAATTAAAAGAAATATTGCTGCTTTTGAACATGTCTAAGCTCTCTTCATTGGCAACACCTCTGTAATCCCTCTGGTGTTGAAAGTGTCGCTGGGCGGCAGTCTTCACTCACCTCCTCCACCTCACATAAAAAATTGCAGAACAACAAAATAACTTCAGTAGGTCTAGCACAACTCACAGTGCGACTTCTATCTCGCGCGAGAACAGCTGCCCGTCCTTTTCTGTCACTCAAAATGCATGGGGCGGGTAATATAATCTCGCGCGACAAACAAATTCGCGGCTAGTCGTGCTAGTCCTGCAGACTAGACATTACAGTTTGAAATAGAAATAGAAATAGAAAAATATTTGTTTGAATCAAACTTGAATACGTCTGAACAGAAGTCAGTGACTTGTAGGGGAAGCGAGACGCACAGAGACTAACAGTAATGTGGGAGCGGGACCGCGATACCCACGGCCTGAACAACTTCACAGGCACATTTAAATTTGAAATGTAATGTACAAAAATAGATACACTGTCTTCTAAAATAATTGTAATACTATCTAAACAAAGAAAATCTGCCCCAATAAATGGGAATCAGCTGATAAAAGATAATTCTTATCTATGCTAGGGGGTCAATGCTTATCTAACGTTTTAGATAAAAAAAATTATGGCCTTATTATTTGGCTTATTTTTCGTTGGAATAATAGATAAAGCTTCTTAGCATTCCCTTGTTATGTATTTATAAGTACTATAAGAGTACTAATGTGTAACTAATTAATCTTTCTTTCTTAATAGTAATGTGTTTTTTCTTCTTTTTTCTGTTTATGGTTAATAGGTACCAGGTGCCAAAGGTCGTTTCTGGCCCCTATTTCACCAACTTTACAATTGTCAGTTTTCAATTTCAATTCGGCGTCCATTGCTCACTCGAAGAGCTTTTGTTTTAGCGCGCTTCGTACTGACCAAGACAAGATATGTAGTTCGAATAGTCATGACAAACCGACAATTTTAAAGTCGGTAAAATAGGGGCCTGGACTGACTTATTATGGATACGTCATGTTTGTTGTTTAGAAAAGCCATGTTGGAGATAGTGTCAAAAAAGTTTTAAAGTATGTTTACAGCATATTATGTTATCTTTATCTGTCACATATGGTGTGAATGTTATGTAAACATGCGCAGAATGAAAGATAGAGAGACACAAAGAATGCGTGAAACAGTGTCTCAAACAGTGTGTCTGTCGGATTTCACAAGATCTTTAAATGTATGCCAAATGAAAATAACATTAGGATCAAATTTGCATGTTGCTGCCAACTTTACTCACTACTTGTCAATTTTTGAATTGCATTTACGCTAGTGTTTCATAAAGTAAAAGTTATTTCATAAAGATCACCGGCACGCGTTGGTGATGCCCACTTATCGCACTTGTATTATAAATAACTATTATTATAAATCTTAACCATTTATGTACGGTCGAGGAAATGAATTCCTGACCCACCATGGAACCTTTTCACAGTAAACGTCATAGTGACATCGCATAGCTTGACAAGGAAAATCATTATGACGTTTACTATAAAAATGTTCTATGGTGGGTCAGGAATTAATTTCCTCGACTGTACCTACTCTTGATAATTATTTGTAACAGCATTGGTTAATTATGAGTGAGTGAAATTAAAAAAAAAAAACTTTTTTTTTTGCAGACCTCAATCCACTCTCGGACGGCGTACGTGATATCGGCTCTCGTGACGGCGGAAACGACCGAATGCTTGATGAAGAGGACGGAGCATTTCATTGACCATCTCAAGCAGTACCCGGAGTCTAGAGACTACGCTATTAAAGTACGTATAACCATAACCTAACCAACTTAGAAAAGTTGGAAACCTCCGACATTCTAATTTTTTTATATGACAAGGAAGGCAAACGAGCAAGTGGCTCACCTGATGGTAAGTGATCACCACTGCCCATATGCCTCTTGTGCCCGTAATTACACCGGCTGTCTTACTCTCCACACCGGAATACAACAGTCCAAGCACTGCTGCTTAGCGGCAGGATTACTAAGTAAGATGGTGGTGGCGAAACACATTACACACTTGAAATTCACACACACACATGAATTACAATCTGCAACTAAGTTGTTTTCTTTTTGTTAGGAAGGTGCGGTGCGAGCGCTTCTGAGGGTGCAAAGAAGATTGAATAATGAGGAACCGATTGCTAAAGAGACAGTCGGCATTGTGAAAGAGGTAAAATAAAAACTTATATTTTTTACAGGAGATTATGCTTCCCACTTGGTTGGATTGAATAACTAATAACTTATAAAATAGCTAACTCGCAAATTCATAAAGTAATTGTGGCCAACATCATTAGATTAGACCCTAAAATCTTCTTTAGCTGATTATACTACTCACTGTGTACTCTCTGTGAATCAGTACTTTTTCATAATCATAGTTCTGCAGAAACATGGCCACCCCTGCTTTACACAAATAAATAAATATCATGGGACAATTGACACCAATTGAACTAGTCTTAAACTAGGCAAAGTCTGCAAAGAATCCCGAGCGTAGCGAGGGACTTAACATTATGCCGCCTAGGCATTTATCTGCATATTCTGTGGCCTGTTCATGTTCCGTTTTAATATTTTTATAGTTTTGTTACAATAAAATGGTCAGCTTTGCCTAGTTTGGGACTAGGTCAATTGGTGTCAATCGTCCCATGATATTTATTATTTTTATTTTTTATTAGCTACAATATAACACAGAGTATACTTAGCTAATAATGAGATATTCTTAAAATATTTAGTTCATTAATTGATCAAATAATTCTTTACTTTACGTGAACGGAGAGAACCACTATTAAAATAAACGTGGTATCATTATTTCGCAAAATGACATTTGGCTGTCATTCTGTTGCAGTGATATAAATGTTCGACTACAGGTCGTAAAAATAACTCAAACCTCTCGCCCCCCTAGGCCTTAGCGCTCATGGGCTACACGGGCCCCACGAAAGGCCCAGGGCCCAACATCCTGTCCATAGACGGCGGCGGCATCCGCGGCCTCATCGCCATCGAGGTGCTGCGGCATCTGGAGCGGCTGACGGGCCGCCGCGTGCAGGACTTGTTCGACTACATCATCGGCGTCAGCACGGGCGCCATCATCGCTGCTGTTATAGGTGAGGAACTGCTCCAGCAGTGCGTCCTACCCTGTAATTCGTTTTTTTAGCATTAGTAAGCAGGTAAAACAATCTTGACGTCTTTTTATTGATAAAGCTTTTTAATAATAAGTAACCATTGCGTATAAAACTATAATAATATGAATAATTTAATCTCATTGTTATTTGCTGTGACTTATTTTTGAAAAGCGTTTGTCTATAAAAAGACGTCGAGATTGTTTACCTTCTTTCTAATGCTAAAAAAACGAAGTGTAATAAATAATAATGTCAAATTCGAGCTCACCGCCTCCAAATTACATGAAATCGGCACCAATGACCATTTTTAGTGTCAAAAATGTCAAACTGTCATCCGCTGTATTTTATTCAATAAATAATGTCAAATTCGAACTCGTGACCAGTTTTATCCACTAAAATGTCAAACTGTCATCCTTTGAGTCAAAAAACTAATGTCAAATTCGAGCTCACCATAGCCAAATTACAGGAAATTGACACTCATGACCATTTTTACTGACAACTGTCATCCGCCATCTTGGATTGAAAAAATAATGTCAAGTTCGAACGCACTGCAGCCAAATTACACAAAATCGACACTTATGACTTGGCAAACGTAGCGTAGTGTGTGTGTGGCCCTCCGGCCAGGTGGGATGACGATGTGCGAAAGAGAATCATTTCATGACACTTACAGCTGTTCCCAGTATTCAATCTATATCTTGTTTTGATCTAATGGCGATTTTTCGAATGATTTAACAAACAATTCGCTATCTCGTTGACAGATAGCAAGCAGAAGTTGAATTGCCTGCTGACAGTAAGTTTATTGACACGGCGAAATTTAAGATATAGGTATATAAGATATAGGTATATAAGATATATGTATATAAGATATAGGTATATAAGATATAGGCATATAAGATATAGGTATATAAGTTTTTATCGTCAATAGATATCAAAACAAAATATATGGCTCAATGTGCGGCAGGCCTAAGACAAAACTGAGCTGTGGGGTACTTAGAAGGACATTAACATTAAAATTCAAAGCTCGCTCACTTTATGAGTCAAGAACGGCTGGACTGATTTTTATGTTCCTTATTGAATATTGGGAACAACTGGGTCGTGTTTTTAATTATTATATGTATCAAAATTTTATTTATTATATTTTTTACTTGGGACATAAATAATATTAATGATTTGAAATTGTTGTTTTTTCAGGCGGCGGTGTGGGCACGCTCGAGACGGCAAATCAAATGTATATGACTCTTTCGAAAGAAATGTTCGGGAACACTTCTATTATTGGAGGTAAGGCAACTTGACAACAAAATATAGTTTTAAAGTGTAATGCTGAAAATATAGTTTGCAAAAAGAACAGAAAAAGTTTGAATGTGGAACAAAAACCATACTATTACATTTCTTAGAAAAAATGTGCGCCCTCATTTAAATTCGAGTCTTTATTTGTTCAACTGTTTTTCAAATTTGATATTATGAAAATTATACTTTAATACTATATGAACTTTATTGATTTCTGTTTTTTTATTCTTTGTTGTTCACAATATTGCTTGTTAATTTCAGGCACATCAAGATTAGTATGGTCACACGCGTACTATGACACTGATGCTTGGGAAAAACTCCTGCAGAAAAACTTGGGCGACTGCACCCTCACGGAATGCAACAGGCATGATACACCTAAGGTAAGTCAATTAACACTCATGACCATTTTTAGTGTCAAAAATTATACGAAATCGACGCCAATGACTAGTTTTATAGTCAAAAATATCAAACTGTCATCCGCTATCTTGGATCCAAAAAATAATGTCAAATTTGACCTCACCACAGCTAAATTACACGAAGTCGACATTCATGATAAAAATGTCAAAGTATCATCCACCGTTTTGGATTACAATTTAAAAGAAAAAAAACTCACTTTACTCGGCTTTCTTGGCTGTATGGGATTATTATTTGGTCCCTTTAATTTTATTTGTGTACCTAGTCAACAGCTACAACTTTTAAAAAGTTAACGAAGTTCCTTTGCGAAGGTGCTTTTCGTGTTCTATTTTCAAATGGATCGCATTCCATTTTCGAGCATGTTTGAGAAAATATATTCCCTTTTCCAGCAATACAATAAGCAACCACATAAGTGTAGAGATACAAATCAAATTGAATTAACTTACTGGAATAGTTACTTGTCTTAAAACTATTGCGAAATATATTACTATTGTAAACATACATTAACCAAATTATTAATAAACCTATTCTAACTAAAATTCCGTTAAAGTTCGTTTGTCGTTTTTTGTCACATCGACATTTCCGTTAGTAAGAGGAAGACGAAACCCATTTTAAGTAATGGAGGCTTGAGTGACGTTTATGAACAATGGCATTAGTATTTCGCTAAGCCGCCTAGACTGGTGAAGCCTTGAAAGGTTTAACCTGTGTTAAACCTTTCAAGGCTTCAAGGTTTCAAGGCCTGTGCCCGGCGCCCCCAGATGGCGCTGGTGTCGTGCGTGGTGAACTCGGGGTCCAAGCTGTCGCCGTTCCTGTTCCGCTCGTACGAGTGCCCGTTCCGCGTGCGCAGCGTGTTCCCGGGCACGGCGCGCGCGCGCCTGTGGCACGCCGTGCGCGCCTCCGCCGCCGCGCCCACGTACTTCAACGAGTTCCGGTTGAACAACTTGCTGCACCAGGTAAATTGTTCAATTGCCGCACTGGTGCCTGAAGTTATTTGATGAGCGAAAGCCCCAAATATTCACTTAATAATTTATTTGTTGTAACATAGCTCAGAACAACGTCCAGCTGTTTCAACTAATTTTGACAAAGAGAACGAACGAATGGTTATGATCTAAGAATGGACTAAAGAATAAACTTAACACAAATATACAACCTCAATAATGCATTGTATTACAACAGTGCAATTTTTTTTAGCTATTGGAAGTCCAATTTTAAAGTTTATAAGCAAGGAGCTTTGAATTGCTAAAAAAAAAATGAAAAAATAAACGATTTTTTTATACGACAAGGAAGGCAAACGAGCGAGTGGGTCACCTGATGGTAAGTGATCACCACTGCCCATAGACGGAGGGTTCGTAGATGCGTTGCCAACCTAGAGAGCTAAGATGAAATGCCTCTTGTGCCCGCAATTACACCGGCTGTTAAATTGTGGTGTGTGGTCTCAAATTGTCCCATGATATTTCTATTCCTATTTATAATTTATTTCCTTGCCCTCAGGACGGTGGTATAATGGTGAACAATCCAACGGGGGTCGGCCTACACGAGGCGAAACTACTATTCGGTGCGAATGCACTTAAGAATGGGACCGTTATCTCTGTAGGCACCGGGAAAGCACTGAATAAGCATTTGGACTATCAACTACTGAGTAAGGGGCTACAGAAGGAAGCGCCTGGAACGAGTTGGAAGGACAAGTTTAATAAAATATTGGATTCTGCTACGGACACTGAAGGTTTGTTGGGTTATATTAATTTGGTTTTAATTTTAAGAGGTTTGGCGCCTGGTTCGTGACGCTCAAATAAGCTGTTGAAAAAATCCCTAAACTTCCTTTTCGAGTCTTTCAGGATATATGGTCTTGAATATAAAAGTGGACTGTAGATTTTAGCTGTTTTAATTAGGAATAAATTGTAAGAACGCTAGTCATGAATCTCGATGAATCGATACAATGACAAGAGAATGACGAACAGAATTTTGACAGGTAATGTTGCTATACAATAAATATAACAAAAGAGGAACTCTGTTTAACGCAGTTAAACCAATGATTGTACACGATTTTAATTGTAAATTGACATTATTTAACGACTATTCTTTAAATAGCTCTTGTAAATATTGATTTCTTGAATATAAATTTAATAACATTACAATTAGAATTAAGGATTAAAATAAGAATAATTTTAAACGATTCTGTACACTGTATCTAACAAATAAATGTGATGTCATCTCTGTTAGTTCTAACAAAATTCAATATACACTGCTCAAAAGTGTCCAAGGATCAAATGCGTGTGGGATTCTTCCCAGAAGTACTATACGAAACGAAATGCTCAGCTTAAAAATATCCAGAGATTAATTATGTGCGCTCCATTAATTAATACTACTGGTAACCAGTACCTAGATTGCCGTGAAATGCCATGATAGCTTAGTGGTTTGACCTATGGCTCTCAAGCAGAGGGTCGTGGGTTCAAACCCCGGCTCGCACCTCTTGAGTTTTTCGGAACTTATGTGCGGAATTACATTTGTAATTTATTATGAGCTTTTCGGTGAAGGAAAATATCGTGAGGAAACCTGCACAGGAGTGTTCAATGCAAGCAATTCAATGACGTGTTGAGTTTCGAATCCGCACTGGGCCCGCGTGGGAACTATAGCACAAGCCCAAAAAAAACTGGTGATGAACCAGTACCCAGATTACTAGCCCTGATCACCGTTTTTGTTTACAGGTACCCATCTAGTCCTCAACGACTTGCTGTCGCCAGGTAGCTACTACCGCTTCAACCCGCCCCTAATGGACGAGTGTGCAATGGACGAAATAAACCCAGAGAAACTCAACAGCCTAGTAATAGACACCCAGGCTTACATAAGAAGGAACCAGCACAAGTTCGAGCAAGCTGCCGCCATGTTGATTAGGAAACGAAGCATCGCCCAGAAGGTACTTGATTTTGTTGAATACCAAAGCCAGATAATGGGCGTAGTGCAGAGCAAATGACGTATGGCCACTCAGCAGGGTGCTGATGCTTGCTGAATGAGTGATTGTGATGATGATTGGGATTTTGTTGATTTTGTCAAGTCAGTGCGGCTTGGAACTGATTGAATGCTGAACTGTTTTGCAGCGTACCCTATAACCCCGAAGAGAATGGGTGCAGAGAGCGATATAACAGCACTATTGTTAACCGTCCGCTATGAACTTTAGATAGATGTTAGTTACATTGATGTACAAAAATAGACAGATACGCCACCGCTTCGCCGCGCGCGGACAAGCGATTATAGGTGATTGATTAGGTGATTCGGTGGCTTGGTATCCCTTGATATTTGACATTATGTTAGTCTAATGACAGCTAATGAGTGAGGGCCGCATTTTGTCAGCGCTGAACAGGTGCGTGGCCTATCTTTAATGTTTTATATATGGATGGTTAGTTACAAAGGGATGCACCTTCCATGAATTCGTTTGAGACGACTTGTAACATGTATTTAGCGATAATGTTAATTTTAGATTCTAAAATGTTAAAACTGAAGGTTTTTTAGCCGGCTGTCTTTTCGACGGTTGGACTTTGACTACTAGGGACTTGTATGAAAATTAGTCAAAATTTCAATTGCATGACAGGAGTTTGAACCTGCATGGCTTTATGTTACTGGTTCATTGAAAAGTAAATAAATACAGGTTAGGTGCAGGTTAAAATTATACTCGTGCATTTAATAAAATTTCACTTCGAAATGTATTAAAAAAAACGCACTGATGACGATGACGTAAATAACTGAAGCTGCAAGGGTAATATTATTTCACGACATTCGGATATCTTTAAGTAGGTTAATAAAACCAGTAAACTGAAAATGTTATAATGCTCATTATAAGTTTATAAGGTTAAATTTTATATAAAAGTTTGAAAAATAATTATGATGTTATGCGAAAGTACCTGCTACTTTAATTTACTTTTTGTTTTTCATTTAGCGGTAGAGTTAAATTTTAATACATTTTATAAAACACTAATTTTAAGTAGTTAGGTACTGTTAAAGTATATTGCATTTTTATAAATATAATTAATAATAATGAACTATTTTAAGTAGGGATTTAGCTTTTATAGCGTTATTTACCTTTAGGTAAAATTAGTCAGTTGCAAAATTGCGTAGTCTTGTAATGTACGAATCTAGTCACTTATAAAGATAGGCATGCTGCAATTTTGAATCAAAACTCCAAATAAGGAATGATAAAAAAACACACCTACACGTTTTCTTACCACTCAGTGCTGATGTGGCTTCTTACTGGGTTAAAATTTATTGCAAATTGTCATCACCCATAAAGCATGTGGCATGTCTCCATTTATACAGGGTGTCCTGAAAATCTCACGGCAACTAAAAGGGCTGAGCTAGTATGAGATTAATTAAGTAGATTTTACCTTGGTCAAAATTACATATATTTTGACGTATTGCCACTTTTATACAATATCTCGAACTTTTTTTTTTAAAGTCAAAATAACTATCTGATACTTATAAAATGCTTTATCAGTTGTATTAGTTGTGGCGTTGGTTTTAGGGAGACCCAATGATATTACATAGTGAATATATGTTAACTACCTACGTCCCTAGTGAATTGCGTTTAAAAAAAAGATCCGGCTGCGTAACTAGGCACGAACTGGATCGTGTTTTATAAAGCTACAAGTTGTAATTTACAAGTGGAAGTCTTTCTAACAAAAGGTGATAGAATGAGACTTCTGCTTGTAAATTGTAACTTGTGGCTTTAAAAAACACTGTACTGGGGATCGATTTTTGAATCTCACTTGATGACAACTCTCACCAGTGACATTGATATCACTATTTTGCCAAAAGCTGTATTTTTGAATGTCATACCCATCTACCAATGTCATAGACAAGCGAGCCGATATAGTGGATTGAGGTTAGCTGTCACCGCCAGTGGTCAAGAAGTCAGTCAAGTGATCTCGCTTACGAGTGGGTGGGAACATTCGTATTTCATATCATAGACATGAGAATTTTAGTCACCAGTGATATTCAAAAATACGAACTTTTTAGAAATCACTGATTTTATTTCACCAGGTGAGATTCAAAAATCGATCGCCTGGTCGTCACTTTACATTCGTTGAGTTGTTGGAAGTGAACTGTCAGAAAGAGTTGCCAATGAGGGTTATTGCGAGTTAAAAATCCGCTTGGATCACTAGTGCTGAGTGGGTCTATCTCTCATTCTCTATCAATGGGAAACAAGCTATTGGCCTATGATTGAGATAGAGAGAGAGAAACATTTATTCACATCGAGGAGGATAGTATATGGTGTGTCAAAGCCCATACTTCGAATCGTTCCCCGCAGTTATCTTAAAATTCAGGCAATTTCTAGATGGCGCCAAGGTCGTAGCCAGCGGGTCAAATAATAACAAAACAGCGGTTCTAATGTGTCACTCAAGCAAGGTAGATGGCGCTGAATGTAAATAAGAACGATTCAAAGTATGGGCTTTGTCAATCCGTTTACTTTCCATTATCCTTGATTCACATACATTTGATTGGTAACACATCTACTGTTAATATGTTGTAATATCATTGGGGAGGCCCTGTATAGAAATTTTAGGGTGTTACCACACCGATTAGTATATCCGTCGATTAGCCAAAGCTACCCTAATCGATCATAATCGATCGATTGCTGTGGTAACACCCTATGAAAAATCTTTGTAGTAATTTACTGGTTGCCTCATTATTGTAAGTATATTGTTAAGGTATTTGTAGTTGTTGATGTAGCGGATAGCAATATTTAGCTTTTACATATTTGGTAGTTTTCAAAATGTGATAAATAAATAAAATTAATATGAAAATAAAAATTGTTTTGTGTTCAATTTACCTGGTTGGCAATTTAATGTTTGAAGGCTTTTCAAAACGTACACAACGTGCTACTTACTGTTAATTAAAGTGACAGCTTTATGAAATAAAAATTAAGTATGCTTATGATAAAAATCTCGCAAAAGTTAAAAGTATTTATCATGATTTCCTTATATTCAGCCAAAACTGATCAGTCTCAGACTAGCCTTTGAATATTTCGCTTACCTACATTGACAGTATAATTGGAAAATATCGGTGGAAAATACAATTGGATTATGTTTTAATTTCAATTCTGTTTAAATTTAGCTGTTTACATAATAAACAAAGTTATTAAATACCACAAAAATTCATGAATATAATAACAATAAAATTACTAGTGCGGTCCTCTTATTCATTAAACTGTACTTACATCACCTCATACTAAAGTTATGTCATGTCTGTGTAACGATGCATAGCGATTAAGAGTGACAGAGATGGAGAATAAATGGCCTTAGAGTGAGCAGTGCGGCGTGCATTACGGTACTGCATACTTTCACTTCTTGGTCTTGTCATTAGTTGATTATCTTTTAAAAAACTGCATTTTTAACTTAAAATTACGTTAAAAATCTTTTTTATGGACCGCTTTGGCTGAATGTGGCTGGCCTGTTTAAAAAAAAGAGAAGTGACCGAAGCGCCATAAATACGCTGCAAAATGTTTGCATACTAAATTCTGTTTACGAATTTCATTAGCACCCATAAGATTTTCGTAATTATTTTGTAACGGACAAACCCAAACTTATTGTAGAATTTTACGCGACAGGTTTACTAAGTAGGTGACCACCATTCTAGAACCCATTACCACCTCACCTCAGTTTTGTAACCGCTACGCTGAACGTCGCACGTACGCTGGCCGTATACGTCGTGCCGTGGTCCCGTTTTTTTTTTCGAAATTTTGACAAGTGATTTGGCGGGAGTTTTGTACAAAAAATATGGAGTGCCCAAGGAGTTTGTTGTTTATGGTAAGTTTGTGTTGAATTGTTTCTTTTATTAAGTAGTGTTCTTAATATGTGAATAGTTCATCGATATGTGTTATGAAATAAGTTTTGGGGTCAAAGGATGTTGAGACGAAGGTCGGCGATCGATTTCTTCTTTTAAGTGGTTATTATCAATGTTGCCAACGTTTAAGCAGTTTAAAGCTTGTCAAATAAAAATCAGAATATCGAATTGAAAAAAATTAATGATTCAACGATTTTCGCGACTGCGTAAATGAATAACTTCCTCAACTTGAAGCATTTCTTACAAGCTTTTTGTACTCAAATCTTGCAAGGTAAATTTGGCCCGATTGACTTGAAATTTGGTATGGATAATGTTGATTGGATTACAGTACAAGTAGGTACGGTTGACAAAAAAAACCTAAGTAGTTAAGTAAGTATATTATTGTGACTTAAGAATCTACAGTAAAATAATTAGGTCATCGTAATATTGGACAAGTTGTTCGAAATAACAAATCTATTTGCAATAACAGTTTTAAATAATTCGCGGTTAATTGCTTTAGACATAATAAAAACGGGATATTGACCGCGATTGACGAAATATCCCGTTTTCATTATGTCTAAATCCATTTGCTCCGAGATTACTGATTACTTTAACGTAAAAAAAATCTACCTCTGCTTCTTATTTTCATGCTGACTGGACTTTACCACTTTACTTACTTCATTAACTCTTGTCTTCTGTAATGCTAATAAAACGTCACGGGAAATCAATTTCCAATGTTCTGTATCATGTAAGTAAGATCTAAGTATAACACTGCCATTGTTAAGTATATCGCGGCACTGATTTTTATTTTCAAAGTAGAACAACTTTCTCCTTGATACCTATTTAACACCATCTGTATTTTTTTGTGGCACTATAGTTATGGTTCATCTACTCGACAACAGATGGCACTGGTATACATCATAATAATAATAATTATGTTACTGTAAAAGCCCAAACTTCGGTAAATTTTAAAATTTTCCAGTAAAAATTAGGATTTACGAACTTCTATTAATAAATCAAAACAATCAAAACTCCAGGTTGGCAACGCATTTGCAATACTTGTGGTATTGTGGATGTTTATGGGTAGAGCGGTAATGATTTACCACCAGGTGACCCGCTTGCTCGTTTGGCTTGCTCTATAAAAAAAACGTTTGTCTCGCTCTAGCTGTACCTAGAGCGACAAGGAACAGCACTTTTTAACCCCCGACGAAAAAGAGGGGTGTTATAAGTTTGACATCATAGCTCCCAAACGGATGGACCGATTTCGATCCGGTTTTTTTTTAAATCGAAAGCTACTTTAATCGAGATGGTTCTTAGCTAAGGTTCATTAAAACCGGTTCACCGGTTTTTGAAATAGGTATTGAAATTTGAAATGACAGTGTCGGGGGTATTTCAACTTTTCTAAGTTGGTTATAGTTTATTTAACAATGATATGTCGACAATAATGAAGCATGGAATACTGATCTATGACACTCTAGGCTAGCATTACATCATCATCATCATCATGTTAGCCTCAAGACGTCCACTGCTGGCCGGCGGCCTCCCCCGCGGCTCTCCACTCAGACCGGTCTTGTGCTATCCGCATCCACCGCGGTCCCGCGATAGCGTTGATAGCGAATTTTTTATTTTACTTTTTGAAACCGTTTTCTTTCCATAGCTGGTGGTAATGCTAAGTCTGTTCATCACGGCGGATTCTACCGTCCCTCAGCCGAGGGCGCCCAATTTCCAGTATTTTGAGAGGTCAGTAATACAGTATTTATTTTTTCCGCTCGTAATGCGTGGCCCGACGCCCCGCACGCACCAGTCGAAAGAGTTTTTTCCCAAATGAACAAAATATGGACCAGTGATAAAACACAGTTAAGTGTCGCAGTACCTATTGAAATATATTCTGATTAGGAAAATAAATATAAATAAATCATGTACACACGTATCTAAAAACAAGACCCAATATTTAAAAATAAATCTTCAGCCGACAATTACAAAAATACGACTTAGAAGTCACGCCAACTTAATTATTTTATGTTCAGAGCGTTGATTATTTTGTGTTATTCTATCTTCTATAATAAAATACTTGTAAAAAACTAAAAACTTTTTTTTATTATATGTTTCCGCAGATGTGTCCCGGTCTGACAAAATAAATAAATGGTCACGTTAGTAATACTATATGTATGTGTGTATTCTTATAGCGGTAATATAGCTATATGCTACCTATGGTGAAAAAAACTTTTATTATACGCTGTAAGTAGGTTTGTGTTTGACCACAATCACGCCTTATGGTAAGCGAAGATGTGGTCTACGATGTAGCACGCTTGCCTAGCAAATGCATCATTCGTCTGCGTAGAATTCTGTTATCGCTTTCCCTCGGGATCTTCACAATTTTCCGGGATAAGCGATAGCCTATGTATCAATTAGGATATAAGCTATTTCTATGCCAAATTTCAACAAAATCCTTGCAGCCATTTTAGCGTGAAGAAGTAACAAACATAACATACACACTTATACTCCCTTACAAACTTTCGCATGTATAATATTATTAGCCTGCGACTTCGTCGGCGTAGATTTCGGTTATCGCTATCCCGCGGGAACTATACTATATTCCCGAATAAAAAGTAGTCTATGTTATTCCTCAATATTCAAACTATGTTCTTATCAAATTTCATATAGATTGGTGCAGCGGTTTTCCCGTGAAGCTAGGTAACAAATAGACAGAGAGACAGAGATACTTTCGAATTTATAATATTAGTGATGTTAGGATAGTAGGTAGCACAGGATTTACACCCATACCTACTAATTTATGCAATTTCTTCCAGGCCAAAATACAGATACCCGTACTACGATGAAAACGGCAAAGGAAAACTGCTATACGGCTACGGGGGACCAGAGTTATACCAATACAAATCCTACTCGCCCTTGGAAGGGATCCATTGACGTTTGTTGTAAAATGTTAGATAAAACAATTATTTTGAGCTGGCTTCCCACCACGGACCAACCACCCTCTGGACACCAAATGCCAGGGCGAACGTTTCCGAAACGCATATGGTCATTTGCACCTATAAATCTCTCTAGCCTCGAATCGCGGCTCACTTTCGACCAAATGACAAGCGAGATGACAAGCTATGAACCAATCACGACGCATTCCCCCGGCCCGCTCACCGCGCCTTTTTTCGTAATGATTCTCCAAGTAAATTGTAGTAGATGCGGTGTCCAGAGGGTGGCTGGTCCGTGCTTCCCAACAATGAGACAGGGGGCCAATCAATGATATTGTAAGTAAAGATACGTCGTTATGCTCATAAAACAATCGAAAAACATGTTCCGAACATGTTGACATTTGCGCGCAAGTTTGGACCTTATTCCAGAGCGACTGAGGCCAAAGAGGCTATAACTGTAGTAGTCTTCTCTGCGCTTCATTTTCGGCGTGCTGATGACATACCTACCTATTTTTTATGTGTATTTAATATCATCGCAGGGGGCATCACTTGACAATGTATAGTCGAGGAAATTAAGCCCTGGCTCACCATAGAACATTTTCATAGGAAACATCATAACGATTTTCCTTGTCAAGCAATGCGATGTCTCGATGACGTTTACTGTAATAAGGTTCCATGGTTGGTTAGGCATTATTTTCCTCGACTGTACCTGCGATATCTGTGGTGTTGGGGATGTCTATAAGCAGCGGCGATTACTTTACCATCCGGTTTAAACGCCTACTCGATGCCTAGTTTCATAAAAAACCAGTTATACTTTAAGAACTTTAAGATTACTTAAATAATTACTGTAATTAAATAAACTATTTTAATAAGGTTAAGTACGTTTTATTATACCTACCTGATACATTAGTTATGGTTGCATCTTAGTTGTCCTTATAATAGCATAGTGTTTGCAGTATACAAATACCTAAAGTTAGCATCTTAACCTCGCAAGGAGCTATAATATGTATGTTAAGTTTAGTTAAGGTACAGACAGAAGTATCCTTGTACCTACTTTAAGTCTATTCAATTTAAAGAAAAATTAAATAAACCTAAATTAGTATTATTAGTAGTAGTATTCAGTATAATGACCGGATGGCCTAGTGGTTAGCAACCCTGACTATGAAGCTTGAGGTCCCGGGTTCGAATCCCGGTCGGGGCAGATGTTTGTATGATGAATACGAATGTTTGTTCTCGGGTCTTGGAAGTTTAATATTATTATGTATATAAGTATGTATTTATCTATATAAGTATGTTTATCCGTTGTCTAGTACCCATAGTACAGGCTTTGCCTAGTTTGGGACTAAGTCAATTGGTGTCAATTTGTCCCATGATATTTATTTATTTTATTTATTCATCTGAGTGGGTATATCTCGTATTTCCAAAAACATTCACTTGATTTACCTACATGTTTATTTCTCATTTTAATATAGTCGAGAAAATTAATTCCTGACCCACCATACATTTTCATAGTAAACATCATAAAAATTTTCCTTGTCAAGCTATGCGATGTCACTATGACGTTTACTGTGAAAAGGTTCCATGGTGGGTCAGGAATTAATTTTCTCGACTATATTAAAATGAGAAATAAACTTGTAGGTAAATCAAGTAGGTACCTAGGTACCTACTTAGTCCACAAAAAACTTCGTGAAAATCTATTGTTAAGTACTAAGCACCCATTGTCATTTTACCTAGATTTACTTCGAAAACTTTTTCAATTCTATTGTATTGTAATTTATGGCTAATTACTACTTATTTTATTACAATGCACAATAGCATCTATAAAATATTGACACTGTTTCGGTAGATAAGTAGGCAAGTAGCATTATACAAAATTCACGTTGTTTCCCAAGGCTTGCCTCATACTCAATACTTTTTCGCAAGTACGTATTATACCTACAAGTATTACCTACAACAGTTGATGTGAAAAGGTTCCGAAATGGTGTGTGATTCAGCTTCATCGAATGTCGGGCACAAGAGGCATTTCATCTTAGCCCTCTAGGTTGGCAACGCATCCGCAGGCCTCCGGAGTTGCGGGTGTCTATGGGCAGTGGTGATCACTTACCATCAGGTGACCCACTTGCTCACTTGCCTTCCTCGTTGTATAAAAAAAAAAAAAATGTATGGTTGAAGATAATGAATGGCCTATTACTGTGAAGTTTCGATGATTGTGAAACGGTTCCATAGAGGCACACAATTAACATTCTTAGATTAACACACGTGTTAGTGAGATTAAGTAGGTACAAAAGTGGTTGTGCAAGTACACATGTTTTTAGTTTTTGGACCTAGCTACCTATTTCTTTAGACTTTTTAACATGAAACTAACGTGAGACTCAATCATAGTGAAATAAAACGGATTTTAAATTCAAATTTAAATATAAAAGTTTTTTACGCGATTCACGCGGTCCCGAGTATCATGATAATGTAAAACGGATTTTAGCCAGACAACGCACACTGCGTGTAGTGTTCGTGTCGCTGCAGCCGGGTCGTGCGCTCCCAGAGGAAGGGCTAAGAATTAGTCTGAAACATGTCGGGCTAAACTTGACTTATGCACGTGAGTGATTCGTTTTATTTCACTACCTGTTAAACTTTTATATTTTTTATTGTTTGTTCTGCATGGTTTTTTGTACGAATTGCATTACAATTTTGTCGTCATCCAAGACCAGTGCTTAATTCTTTATAATTCAACTAGTGGTGGTTTACTTTTAACTTGAATATACTTCATAAGACTAGTTTAGCCCGACGACATGTTTCGGACTAAAATTATTATCCGTTAATTTCACTGTGATTGAGTCTCACGGTAGTTCCATGTTAAAACTTGATCTATACCTACGTACAAATTAGGCAACTCTGTGTGCATATTACGCGAAAACCACTATTGCACCTTAAGTAAAACTAAACCAACCTTGAATCATGTTAACATGTCAAACAATACCTTATTTACCAACTCACGATCATCTCTTCACTCACAATCGTCACTTTACAGAAATCAGTCACAAGCGTTAAAATAGAAAAAAAAAAAGCTACAATATTGTTTTATAGTCGGCCAGTTCTAAATTACGTGTGAAGGTTGACGTCCCTAGCTCGTCAGGAAATTAAAAAAAAAGCTGTTTACAAAATGTTTATAAAGCTTTGCTTTTTGGCTGCCCTAGCGGTCTGTGAAAGTGTGCTATATTCTAGTTTCTGGGCACCCCTGTTTGATCCTAGAATCTTGAATTATAGAGTGGATGTGACATTTGACCCTAATGCTGGGAAGGAGGGTAGGGGGGATTATAAGAGACAGTTTGGGTTTAGGGGGGACCGGTTGATTGCTGATTTGGGTAACGGGAAGGGACCTAAAGCTGATAATAAGGTAAGGAAAGAACTTCTTTTATACCTATCAATAGCTATTTAAAATTGTTATAGAAAGCTGCAGTGTTGCTGTTTGGCACGAGTACTTGTATTGAAACTTAACTTAGCGAAGGGGATTAGGTTACAAGCAAAGTGGCTGATGGTTCTGAACCAAATTTGCTGCGGAGTTACAAGGTGCAGCACAGATCTTTAAGACTGCACCTTAAGATACTGGAACTTGAAACATATTTTTTCATACAAATTCTGTTGCAATATTAGTAATTGAATACTGCTGTGAGAACAATACATTACTGTTCAGTGTTACAAGCTGTTCTCATAATGTTAATTAATAGTAATTTGGTGTGGTTGTGGTTTTGTGGTTAAGTTTTTCTTTGTGTAAGTAATAGGTAACTGTTTTAGTTATTGACAAGACTTGTGTCCGATTTGCCATTACATATATTTTTTTACGTTTTAATGTTAATGTTTTTGAATATGTGAAACTTTTATATGTATAAATAAATGTATTAATTGTTTAAGGTACTAATCTGTTCTTTTTTTTCTCATATGTGATTAACAAATTTTATTGTTGTAACTTATGTTTTATCCTGTTTTTTGAACAATAAAGTGTTTACTTACTTACAAAGTACCTATGCAACTACTTAACACTATACAGCTTTTGTTTAGTTTCACCAGTTTCATTTTTTTGTCCATGCTTGCAAATATGGTACAGTTAGCGTCATATATACGGTGACATCCAAAGTGATCAAATAGTTTGGCGCACCATACAAATTGTACGGTGTACAAGTAAATGGTAGGTATATGTACCTATTCTTGACAGTATTTTTTTGTTGCAGATTTATAATGATGTGAAGTTTTACTACACATATGGTGCAGATGCTGAGGTTGTTTGATAGCAAATAAAATTACATTATTTAAAATCAGTTTTATTTGGGCAATCTTGTCCTTAAAAATCTCTATTCAACAAATAATTATATCACTGGGTATGAAACCTATTTAAATGATAATTAGAAAAAGGTTTACTAGTTTCAGTTAATCTGTTCAGCCATAATGTTTATCGGTTTATTACTTAAAATAATTTTTTTTAGGCAATCAAATGTGAAAGAAAAAAAATGTCACTAATGAGGTGTTTGGGCGTTTTAATTTAACTTGTGCTGTCAAGCGTTACTCCATTTATTCAATTAAGAAACACAATTATTATAAAGATTATAATTTAGTCAAATAAACATCCCCTTGCCATACCAGGTGCAAATGTGCCCATGACGCTTGCTCATGATGGTGTTACTTATGTCATGTTAAAATCATGTCTTAACGGTTGGTCAGTTTTGTGACGAAATGTATGTGTCTAAGACTCACCATCAGTTTTGTGACAACTGCTAAGCAATAACTAATTAGTTATTCACTGAAAACGCCTGTTTGCCAAATAATACATGGGATTCTTTAAGTATTACTTTATTTTACCCTTAAACCCTAGCTTAGCTCTAGATTACGACTATATCCTTCGTTTTTGAGTGCTGATATACAGTACATTGTTCCCTCGGATGAAAGCGTCTCCATATTTGTTTTTCAGTTGACCATTGACATATTCTTCAGTTTGTTCTAATGCTATGTTCATGTAGCCGTCTAGACAGGCCAGAACACCTGAAAAAAGTGTTATGAAGCCATTAATAAGTTGAAAACTGTTCTTGTGTTGAATGTTAATGTTAACCTCAAAAAACTTATAAAACCACTTACAATAATTGCATTTGCTTAAATATATTATTACCGTTTACCGAATAGTTTATTCCCTTGCTTTATTTAATGTAAAACAGCACGAAATTAATGAATAAAACTGAGAAAACATAGGAAATCATATAGTCAAATTTTAAGAGTTTACAAACAAATCTTGTTTTTTTTTTGATCATATGAATTATGTATCAGCATGTCTTTAACGGAGGCTAAATTATCATGAAAAATATCGTATTTAAATAATAATAAAACGCTTACCTCGGTAATCAACACCGCTGTTCAGTTTCACAACTACGGGGCGACCGTGGATTTGTTGTATAAAAGTTGACAGTGCTTCTTTGCGGCTCATTTTAGCAGATTATTGTATGGGCTCGTTCGGGAGATAGCTCTTTATAGTTGTATTGTTGTTCTGGTATTATAAAAATTGCAAAAAGCGATGCCGCGAACTGAAAGAAGCAATGTTTCTGGTCGAAACGTCAATCACGGTGGTATAACTTAGATAGAACAAAATGTACCCTTCGTTGTCCAGCTAATTTCAGTAGTCACTCAAGTTACATTGTATATAGTACATACTTAAGTAATATTCTATTTGGTTGGGTTATAGACATGAAGTTGTTGTCACACGTCGATAGGTGGTGCTAATATCAATATAGTTTATATTGGAGTTTTAAATTTTGAAATAAATATTTTATTTTCGCTTAATAAATGCTTTTTTAATTATAGTAATGTCTTATCTAAAATATCATTACACGCATGAGTTTTTCTTACGCTAAAATATTATATAGAATATTCTATGGACACTGGTTGAGTTAACGTATCATATCTGCAAGTAAACCCTAATAAAATGGGGCGAAAACTTAGATTTTTAGTAATTTGGTTTGGTTTTGATATTTACTTAGATTTTTTTATTTACTAAAAACAACGTACAGTAAAGGTATAAGTGGAACGGAACGAGTGAATAATGGCTGCGATTATCTCTCTAATCTGTGGTTTTTCACATTCACCGGGTGGCTGAGTTGGAGTTGGAATGCCTGATAAAAAGAAAATGTGTAAAAAATAAAGCACTGAATAATTATCAAATTCATCAAAACGGGAAATTGGGCAATTTCTATTACACCATGTTCTAATGTATATAATAGAACATGGTGTAATAGCAATTGCTCAAAGTAAATTATTTTAACATTTAGGAAACTAGACGTCAATGACGTCATCGCATATTTTGCCGTCACAAAGCACCAGATGTCGCTGTGTGCGAAACGTTGAAGTGACATCTCTATCTCAGTTATAAAAAGGTACTCTGTGATGTCAATGTCAGTTGCGTTTTGTTTTGCTACTTTATTTTTTTGTGTTCCCTTGTACTGTAAACCCTACTTCCGATTTAGTGGTGAAATGGCTGCCTAGGAATTATGACAATTAAGAACATGTTTTAGAAACTGTACTGAAATATTGACTTACTTACTATTTTAACGATTAAAATAATTGCTTTTCAAGAACAGGTATACAATTTGAGTAGGATCTAAGCGCATTTATTTTTTAATCCGATTCCTTGGCTTGGCTAGATAATCATGCTTTATGCCAAGTTTCTATTGAAATAAACCTTGGGACTCTAGGCCTATAGGCATAGAAAGAGTCCCCTGGTCCGATAATAGCAGATACCCCTCGTATGCTTAGTCATGTATCCGTGCCAAATTTAAGGCTTTTCAAATTTTTTTTGCAATCTTTAAAATTAGTAGGTAAAAAAATAAAAGAGACTGGAATGCAGTTTTTTTTACTTCTCACATACGAGGGGCTGATACGGCAATAAAATAAGAAATCAATGCAACTGCTGACCATGGTGAAATAAAACACATTAAAAAAATATTAATATTATTTATTATAATTAACCTATGTCCTTTCCCTAGGTTCAAGTGAGGTCCAAATGTAACCTGTATAGTTGTTAACTTCGTTATCAGTCAGCGGGTAAGGACTGTTGCTAGCTTTGTAGTAGTCGGAAGGCGCGTGCATTACAAATTCCATTACATCTAATTTTCTGGCCAGTTCCTCTTCTGGTCCTGGAATGAAGTATAGTCATCATGAGACAGTTGTATACAACCATGTTATTAAAAATATTAGAAGCAAATAATAATGCTTAATTTGAAAAAATAAATAAATTGAGTATTAACTTTTATGAACTGCAAAGAAACACCACAATACATTTTGTCATCCCTTAACAATAGTGATTTGTTTCATATTACATGAATGTTCAAGGAGAGGGCAAAAGGACTCAATGACAGGAGGTGGATTTCCTCTAAGACAAACTAGACATGCCTACAAGGGGTCCGGTTAGTTATTATATAACTACTAGTTAAAATTTATAAATTTATGGCTGTTAAACGGACGCTGATAAGGTGCTTGCCTAGGGCGCTCTTGACATTTAATTTGCCTGTGACAGGAGATATTAACAGTACAAACTCTTAATTTGCCTGTGACAGGAGATATTAACAGTACAAACTCTTTTTTAAAAGAAAGGACATGGAGGGATTAATGTTGTGTTGGCCAACCCTTTGTCCAGAGATGCTGTCCAAATTTACAAATTTGTAGAGAGCTCCTTCACTGCTAGGGAATCTAGCACTGGAGGCAGTGCTTCGTAAACTATTAATACCTAGAGTCTCCCCGAGGCTGACATTGTCACACCAGGTGTACCAAAGCCTCAATAAAATATAAGATAAAAAAAAGATAGGACAATGATTCGTAAATGAGTCACATTGTGTGCTTTAGGGTTTTGGTATGTCTGAGCTGCAACTGGTAATAATATAATTATTATACTAACCAATAATATAAGTAGCAGGATCAAATCCACACTCGGGCGGGGGGCTGGCTTTAGTTGGCAACAGCCAGGTGACAACCGCACTCTTCTCACAATACTGGTCTGTCATGAAGCCTCTGATCTGAGCATAGTATGTACCTCCGTCAATGTCAATCATTGACACTATGTCACCAACTTGCATATAGTTGCCCTGTAAATAATTTATTTTAGGCTTGCTTTACAATTATTAATTAAACAAACATAATCTCTAAATTCCTGTTCCTGTTTACTTGACCAGGACTTCCTACACACTAAGCTCAAAAGGTAAGTTGTATAAACGCTACGTAAGTTGCAATTACAATATTCTTAACAAATGAGTTTCACTGCAGCTTCAAATTCTTTTCACTCACCTTATAAAATACGGAATCACTCGTCACAACCGTAGCTGTAGCTGTCGGCGCTTTCAACGGCTGCCTCTTAAAGATGCTCCTTCGTCCTCTGCCACGAGGAGCAGTATTCTTAGGAGCCACAGACGCAGGCGTTTTTGGTTTGTATCTAGTGGACCTAGTGCTCTTTCTAGTCCCCTTCCCTGTGGCTTTAGCGGGCGTAGTTTCACCCTCAGGCTTTTCTTGTTTTATCTCCGGCTCCTTTTCATCCTCACGAGTCACTTCCACCTCAGTTTTGAACGTAAAAGTCGGGCTTCCTTCCTTAGGAGCTGTTTTGGCGAGATGACATTCGTTGCAGATTTGCCCGTTTTCCGCGCTCCGCCAGAGGAGGGAGTCGTCGGTTTTGCACTGTACGCATGTTGGTTTTGGCATTTTTGATGTGTTTTCACCAGTCAAGTTTAGTTTAAAGGCTCATTTAATACATAAACATAGTGCGATTGAAACTCGAAACTAGAAGCCAACTAAAAGCCACAACAGACAGTAAAGTTCCGATCCACGCATCACAGTCCAGTCCAATTATTTTTTTCGAAGCTACTGAAGATGATTATTTAAACGAAATAATCATTGGACAGTGTCAATAAATTATTTCAAGTTTTTTAATTACTACGATTTTCAAGATGGTTGGTTAGAAGCATATTCGTACAAGTCAAATAAAAATATGATACGAATTGTTGCATTCAATCCAATTTGAAAGCGTAATGTGTGAAATGGAGCGGCTTGTAAACTGTCAAATTAGCGCCATCTCTTGACGAGTAGCATAACTATAGCAAATGTCATAGTTTTTTTTACGCCAGAAATTCGACAATAGGTGTCGCTACAAGTAGCAGAAGGATCTTCGTTGAACAACCGTTTCAATATTTTTTTGAGTCACTGGCACCAAATCATCGATTATCGCGTTATAGGCTGGGTAAATGAATTATAGTTACATTGAGAAATGTTTTTACATAATCAAAATCTTTATGACCTGGACATAAAGATTGATTTTGGCCTGTCCTGTGGAAAAACTTTTTTCACTATAATCTGTACTTTCTTCGGTAGGTAACTTAACATAAAAAAATGCAGATATTTCCACTTTGCCTTGCTCGTTTTATTTTGACATAAGCATAATAACTACAGAAATCTCATTATGGTTGCCTGGTAGAGATCGCTCTGTAGCGATAAGGCCGCCCATTGCTACCTTGTATTTTCTTTGTGCCTTATTTCTTGTTTTGACTGTTATGTGGTGTTCAATAAAGAGTTATTGTATTGTATTGTATTGTAAATCTAAATAAACCCCTTTTTTTAGCTAACCCTGAGTAACTATAGGTAATAACATGTTACTTAACCTGTCACCTCAGATCGAAGGGTGCCAAAAACTTCCGCACTGTGACAAACTAACCATTTGGCCCGTTTTCACAAACCTCACAGCAACATTTGCCAACAAAATTTAAGTTAGCAAAATGCATCAAGCTGACAATTCGCAGCCATAAAGCCCGAAAGCACACAAGCCTGATAGGCAAACGAGGCTTTCATGCTAATTCTCACGCTCCGCATTACAAACGTTTACAGCTATTTGTTTCACGTGATTTATGGTTCATGGAGCTGGTTCTGGTTGCGTTTGGTTGTATTTTCATGATTTAGCACTGTCACTATTGACTTAGAATATAGAATGGCGTCCACGGACCGGGAGACGAGCTGTCGGTAGGCCTCCAACAAGATGGAGCGACGACCTGGTAAAGATCGCGGGACCGCGGTGGATGCGGAAAGCACAAGACCGGTCTGAGTGGAGAGCCGCGGGGGAGGCCTATGTCCAGCAGTGGACGTCTTTCGGCTGACATGATGATAATGGTGATGATAGATTTATACGTATTATGGACGGGCCCTTCGGTACTCTGTTTTTGTTGTCAGTTTTGTGGCACTAATTAGTGCCAGCGACATGGGCCGCGCGCAGCATGTCGCGCATGGGTTGACGGGCTCGCTCTGAGGGTCGAGCACGACTTTACGAATGCTGCGTAACGTTACGGTTATCGTATCCAGATCGAGAAACCTAATTCTAAATTTTAGTTTCAAATACGCTCACGGGCGGGCGCTGATCCAAACGTCATACAAACTCGACAACGTTTACTATTCGATTTTACGTTACGCAGCATTCGTAAAGTCGTGCTCGACCCTCTGTCGTTTCTGTATTCAAAATGTTCCAAAGGGCATACTTGTAAGTAATCCATATGTTTATAATCATGTTTATATCAAGGACTATAGCTTGTAGGTTTAAAGACCTAATTGAGAGCAGGCGCTTGAGTTTTTTCAATGTTTTTAATTTGATCAACGTGAGTTTGTGTAGGTACTTTGTAATGCCTTTTTCATTCATCCCTCCTAAATATTCTTTCGAAAGCGGTCGGGAATGTAAGAAGTTTTCATATAATTTATTGAATTAGCCGTCACTTTGGATGGTAGCGAGTGTTCCAATTAACTGTTTTTACTTCATAAAAACTTTTCGTTACGTAAAAAATAGTTTTAAATACGAGCTTATTTGCTGAGTGTACTTTTTTTATCGAAATGCTTGGATTCCACACGAAATAGCGATGATCAAATTCAACGCAAACGAAATCGCGGCAGCATCTAGTTAATTATGCTTGTTATGTAGGTATTAAATCATGGCCAATAAGTATCTTTCAAGGCGGCCAACTTCTGTCCAATTAAAAGTTACAATCCATACAAATGATGCTTCCGCGGATCAACTCTTTGACGGCAACTTTTAACGAGTCCAATCCGTATAAAGTTCGGCATTTGGTCCTTTTGACAGAACTCCGATACGTTAGTTAGAGTTTTGTGTGTTTTTAAATTTAAAGGAAATTAGACGGAGTCCCACACACTCGAAGAAGCGACCAGGAAGACCTAGACGGCGATGGCGGGATGAACTGGACTCCTTCTTGAAGGACTGGCCGCTGATTGCTAAGGACCGAAAGCAGTGGAAGTATTGGGGGGAGGCCTTTGCTCAGCAGTGGGACAGATCAGGCTAATAATAAATAAAAAATAAGACGTACCTAGTAGTAGGTAGGTAGGTTTTATTCACGACTGATCTAAGAAAATGAGTGTACCTATTGTTTTCAGGAGATCGATTTTTGAATCTCACCCGGTGACTAAATTCACTGATTTCTAGAAAGTTCGTATTTTTGTATCTCACCGGTGACTAAAATTCTCATACCCATGTTATCAAATACGAATGCCCTCATCCACTCCAAAAACGATTCCCTAGCTTTGTCACTGCCAGTGGTCACTCAGTGATCTCGTTTACGAGTTCAAAAATACGAACTTTTTAGAAATCAGTGAATTTAGTCTCCGGGTGAGATAAAAAAATCGACCCCCAGGGTTCATGTAGGTAATTGATGATGATGATGATGATGATGATGTGTGGGGACGCCTGGCTGGATCAGGCGGGCTGTCGGTCGTCTTGTGCGTTCATTCAGCCCAGTTCCCCGTGGTTTGGAGCCGACGGTTACTGCCCCAGCGGCGCTCCCACGCAGCATCTCTCCTCGAGTATCCTCGTTCTCCTGCTGAACATAAGGACATCTTTTAGGTTGACATCCTTAAGTTCGTCTTCTTTCAGCTCATCGCTTCCGAATGCCTCGCGTAGCGCAGCCGCATACACGAAGCACTCGGCTAGGACATGCTTGCTCGTCTCCTCCTTCCCACAGTGTGGGCAGGAGGAGTCGCTTTTAATTCCCATGATACTTAGGTGTCTGTTTAATACATTATGTCCAGTGATTATATCTGTCATAAGTCTTAAGCTACTCTTACCTAGGTTTAGTAGATACCTGGTTCTTCTTTGTAGGTAATTAGGTAGGTACCTAACTTATTTATTACTTTATTGGCCGTTGTTATCGAAACAACTTCGGCATCAAAAATGCTAAGTTGATGAACTCCCATAAGCTTAAGTACTAACTTAAGTAATCTTAAAGGCTAGAGTACTAAGTGACTGGGGAAAGCACTTTCTCTAACACTCTCTTGATTAAAGTCAGTTGGCGCACCGTTACCTATTTTCGCCGAAAAGCAGAGACACCTGTCGGCGATTATAGGAAACGCCAAAAAAATTTGATGAAGTGGGTAGTTCGCAAAATGATTTCGAAGTGGGTTGTTCGTGGTGTTGTTGAATGAACTCCCCTGCTGAGGTTTTCCCAACAACTTACAAAGGGTCTTCAAAAGAGTAGGTAGGGTTATTGTAGGGTCGGGAACGCGCGGGTGATACCTCTGGTGTTGCAAGCGTTCGTAGGCGGTGGTGATCGCTTACCACCAGGCGACTCGGATGCCTGTTTTAGCAAGCGAAGCGTCGCCGTTTCAACATGGACATAAAATGTTTTCATGTGTGTATCTACTCCGAATACTCATATTATTGCTCAGGCCGTATCGCGGTCCCGCTTGCACATTCCCGTTAGTCTCTGTGCGTCTCGCTTCCCCTACAAGTTTAGTGACTGACTTCACTCAAGGCGCGTTTAAGTTTGACACAAACTGTATTAGAGAAATTAACGGATCATTCACAAGTCACGACCACATACATACATAGAATACCTATCATCAATTTCAATCCCCAACCTTAAGCCATTTTCTCTTTGGAGTAGGCAACAACTTGAATTTGAATAAAATAGTCTTTACCTTATAAAAAAGTAGGGATTAGGTGATCAATAAAAATACAATTTAAAATGTGTCAAAGTTTTATTTCAAAATCGCATTGTTAAGTGAATAAGTTAAGCTTAATCTAAGTGGAATGTCTTAAGATGAGTTAAGTACTTAGATTTAAGAAACACTTAAAAAATACTATTTTAAAGCCGTCGAGTCTTATATTAAATGCATTACAAATGTGGATATTTAGAAATTGATGTGATTATAATAATATTTACATTTTATATGTTAAAAAATGTAAGTGAACTTCAATAGACAAATTTGACGCAAGCTATTCAAGAGATGCGTGTCAACTTTGACTAAATGTTCTGGTATTAAGAGTAGGTAGTTTCAAAGTTTAAGATTTATTGGATACAAAACTCTATGATCTCTGATAGATTGAGAATAAAATATCAGCAAATACAAATATATAAATTTGTGTGAATAACAAACAGTGCCAAAAACAGTGTCTCTTCAACATGTCAAAGACGATGGCATTTTAATAAAATAAAGCTCTCCTTTAAAATAAGGAAATTAACTTTAGTCCATGTAACATACTTTTCAAAACCTCAGAGTGAGACCTTATGATTTAATTTATGCCAAATGAGTTTTCCGCTCCCTACGTCAATTTTAGACATAGCATGGCCCCCGTGGAACTTTTTTATTTTGTTCTTCCACACGGTCTAGATATTCTGTTTTCTCGCCTGTTGATTGTAGACGTGGTCTAAGTGCGGCTAACGCAAGTGTCGCAGCTGACGAGGCAACGCTAGTAGAAGATATAGCGGCACTGCGTCTCCTGCGCCGGTAAGTGTAGTATCCGCAGCATTGCTCATTACTTGCAGACGTAGGCCACAGTGCGAATGACGCAAGTGTCGCAGCTGGCGAGGCAACACTGGTAGGAGATATAGCGGCACTGAGTCTCTTACGCCGTGCGGTGTGGTATCCGCAGCATTGCTCACTACTTGCAGATGTATCTCTCAATGCGGTTGACGCAAGTGTCGCAGCTGACGAGGCAATACTAGTAGAAGATATAGCGGCACTGAGTCTCTTACGCCGTGTGGTGTGGTATCCGCAGCATTGCTCACTACTTGCAGATGTATCTCTTAGTGCGGCTGACGCAAGTGTCGCAGCTGATGAGGCAACACTAGTAGAAGATATGGCGGCACTGAGTCTCCTACGCCGTACGATGTAGTATCCGCGGCATTGCTCGTTACTTGCAGATGTGTGTCTCAGTGCGGCTGACGCATGTGTCGCAGCTGACGCGGCAGCACCAGTGGAAGCGACAGCGGCACTGCGTCGCCTGCGTTGCTCGGACGGTATTGTAACCACGTCCACAGCACAGCGTTTCGCAGCCGTTTTCACCTGTAGACAAGTTTATGAAAATAAATGGATAAGTAGGTATAATATTGCCAGCATCGCGGTGGATGTGGATAGCACAAGACCGGTCTGAGTGGAGAGCATTTGAGGAGGCCTGTGTTCAGCAGTAGACGTCTTTCCGCTGACATGATGAATATTATTGCATCTTCATGAACTCTTCGTGATTTCATCTTTTCTGATTCGATAGATTCGCCGTTGATGGTCTCGTCAAAGAGGATATCATCATCATTACTTCTTACCTCTAGAAGTTCTATTGCAGATCCGTCCGTGGGTTCCCAGGGATCCAGAGGCAGGGTCGGGCTCGCAGTACGAGGGGGAAGGTTCCAGGAACACCAGCTCCGACTTGCGGGGCTGCCGGCCCGCCGCCGTCGTCTGCTTGTTTCTGAGGACAATCGGTTAAGTTTTAATGTCTGATGCAATCAGAACTTGAAGATGACAATGATGATAGTCACAATGATGATGAAGGCGATGACGATAGTAAAAACAGTGACGATGACGATGGTGACGCGCGTCCTAACGATAGTGCTAACTATGAATCTAAAGTCAACAAAAAAGAAGACAGAAAGTTAGAAGTTCAGAGCAACAACTACTGCTTTGTACTGCGTTTCACTGATTCGAAAAAGTAAAGACGACAACAGTGTAATAATAATGATAACAGTAGTTACATCGACGACTATGACGATAGTTACAAAGAAAATGATGAACATAATGACAACGTTGATGGAGACAATAGTGACGCGTGTCCCAATGATAAATCTAAAGATAACTATAATGAAGTTACCTCCGTACTACGAGCAGAGACCTCGGTTGCGGTGCGACCAGCTTGGCGCGCCGGTACTTGTCCCTCAGGGCCGCGGCAACTGCTTTGTACTGCGGCAGCGCTCGCCAGCAAGTCCGTAACGCGCAGGACCCGGAGACACCGTGGCATTTGCACTCGCGACGGACCAGGTCTTTCACCATCTGGAGAAGAACACCAGTGAGGATGGGAGGGAATATCTTAAGTTACGGCTACTCCTGAAGCCTGCATTTTCCTGTGAAACAATGAGGGTTATGGCGAGTCAAAAATCTGCTAGAACCGCTAGTATCTAGTTAGGTCTATCTATCAGTCTCTACCAATGAGAGAAACTACTGGCCTATGATTGGTAGAAATTGACAGAATAGACCTTACAGGCCCCTATCCAACATTACAATTTTCGGTTTACATTGACAATTTTCGAACTACATTTCTTTGCCAATATGAAGCGCGAAAACAAAAGCTCTTCAAGTCAGCAATTGACTCCAAATTGTCATTGACAAGTGACAATACAAACAATACAAATATTCCTTATTGAAAACCACAAAACAGTACAAGGAGATTACAGAAAAACAGGTATGGTAGACAATAGCCGGTCTTATCGCTTAAAAGCGACCTCTTACAGACAACCAAAATACAGAAACCAAGATGAAGAGGCTAATTTAGGTGGCAGAAGTGACATTTGTAAAGTTGGTGAAGTAGGGGTCAAACAGAATCGAGCCCTCATTCAATGGACTCTGTGAAGTTTTCAATCCGCACTGGGCCTGCGTGGGAACAGCCCAAGCCCTCTCATTCTGAGAGAAGGCTGTCTCTAACAGTGGGATGTAAAAAAAAGTCTGCTGAAAAAGCTGAAATTTTGCATAGAGTTTTCCTTGTTGAAATTCCCGCGGGATGGAGAATAAAACTGAAATGTTGGATCCATCACCACATTACTTAACAATATCAAATGTATATCTATCCCGCCGATTTCGGGCACAGCGACTAGGATCCGATTATTGAGAGCGTCGCTCGTGTGCTCTCAGGTGACTAACATAGCCAATTTTTGCACGAAATGTGCGTTGACATTTGGTGCAAGTCAGCACCCCTCCGACATAGTGATAATTGATGGCCGCTGGTGATCGGGCCTTGAGCTCGTCTCGCTTTGCATCAAGCTAATCTCGTCTTCTCCTTTCAAACTCAGACACCTTAGAGTTCTCTGTGTGCCTCCTAAACGGTCGGTCTCCTGCCATAGCCTCCCACTGTGACGGGTCGAGGTCACAACGTTTCATATGCCGCTTAAGCACATCTTTGTACCGCAGGAACTGGCCGCCTGGTTTTCGCTTGCCGTCCTGCAGTTCCGAGTAGAAGATGCACTTAGCTACTCTGTCATCTGACATGCGGGGACATGGCCGGCCCACCGCAGTTGACGCCGCATCAGATAGGCCTCGATTCCGCCGACATTAGCCCTTCGCAGGACTTCCGTGTTGCGAACACGATCGGACCAGCGAATGCTCATAATGTCTCGTAGGCACTTTAGGTGGAATCTATCCAATGTGCGAATATGCTTGCGGTACAGGCACCACGCTTCGGTGGCATACAAGAGATTTGGCAGAACGACCGCCATGTACACAGCTACTTTCGTAGAGAGCTTTATGTCGTGCGACCGAAACACCTTGAGGCGAAGTTTGCCATAGGCTGCGGCAGCTGCTCCAATTCTGCCGTTGACTTCGTTGTCAAGGATACACCGCGCTGTTATGGTGCTCCCCAGATACTTAAATTTGTCTACCTGCCTAAGCGAGTCGCCACCGAGCTTGATGTCGACTGGGGCCCCATTCGGTGCGTCAAGAGCCATTACCTCGGTCTTTTACACACTGATTTTGAGTCCAAAAGTGCGACACGACTCATCAAGACTCGTCATAAGCCGTTATAGACCATCTGAGGATGCCACCACAAAACATAAATCGTCTGCATACATCAACTCCATTACAGTAGCGTGAGACACTTTGGTGCGAGCTTTTAGCCTAGCAAAGTTGAAGACTCCGCCACCACTGGTACGGAAACGAATGCGAATGCCATCAGACGAAGTCTGCAGGGCCTCCCGAACTACAACTGCAAAGTAGAGAGCGAAGTGAGTTGAGGCGAGCACACAGCCTTGCTTTACGCCGCAGCTCACTGAGAAGAACTCTGAGTCCTCGCCTTGCACACTGACACAACACTGCATATTATCATGCAGGAGACGAATCATCCTCACAAACTTGTCTGTGCATCCAAGCTTCGTCAGCACTACCCACAGAGCTTCTCGAGGCACGCTGTCGAAAGCTTTCTCCAGGTCAACGAAACAAAGGTACAAAGGCTGACCCTGCTCTCGACTTTTCTCTTGAAGTTGTTTAACAGAGAAAATAGCCTCGCATGTGCCACGGTGCGGACGGAAGCCAAACTGGGTTTCTGGCAGGATGTCTTCGGACAAGGGCATCAAGCGATTCATTAGTATTCGGGCAAAGACTTTTCCTGGAGAGGTAAGCAAAGATATGCCTCAGTAGGAGTTGCAATCCGATCTATCACCCTTGCCTTTATATAGGATGCAGATAAGCGAGACCCTGAAGTCATCAGGTATCCGCTCTTCATCCCACATTCGAACAAAAACTTTTTGTTCAATATCAAATGACTAAAGTAGCAACCTAACTAACAAATAAACAACTGCTTCTAACCGGGCAATCATCTTTATAATCCACAGTCGACATTTATCCGCGAGAACGGAAACAACTCGAAACAGGTTGCACTCGGCCAGCAATAATAGACCACCGCCGTTGACACTGATCGCCAGTGATACCGCGCATTAAGCTCAGAAAAGCGCAAATAACTGAATGCATACTGCACTTACATTCAATGAAATGGTCAGAGAACACGGTAATTTTGTTACTAATGCCTTCGACATTTCTCGGGCGCCGCGGGGCCCAATTATGGTATTGTGCGAAATGACCGGTTGCAGGTAATTATGCCTACAGCGTTCGTGATTCGGTGTTTTTGAGCCGTGTGAGCAGGGGTGCTTGGGAATGTGATGGATCCCTGCTGTGCTCAGCCACAAATACAGGTATGAGTGTGTAATTATGTCACAGGAATCCATTTAGTTTCGACTTTGGTAATAGCCTCGATTGCGTTGTCAGTGTTGCTATAACATTAGCGAAATATACATCGTATGCTTTTTTAAATTGATCCGACGAGTTATTTTTTTATTGGTCGGAAGAGTTTTTTTATTATCAGTTGATTATTGATATCCCTTTTGCCAGAATTGCTAGCCAATGTTGCCAGGAAGGTTAGCTCGTATGACTGAGCTTAGCTTTATCATAGCTATCTATCCTTTTGTGATTAATTCTGGACTAATAATTGACAAGCGATATAAAATTTGTCAACCGGTCTTTATACAATCTTTATCTATTTTATAATTCATGATTTAAGTATTATGTGATTCTGTTTAGCAGTTAATAGCAGTTTTCTGCTAACTAGAATGAACCGGGTATAGTGCAGGTTTGTCATGTCATGAGGTTATCTCCTAGTTAATTGATAAATTGATGATTTAAAGCATGTTTTACGTAATTTTCTATTATAAATAGTTACTTAACTATGAACCAGTTTCTCGCTTCGAAATTTCTAAGTTTTTCGTTTAAGTAATTACCTAACATTTAAACAGTTTTAATGAAGCGTAACTTATTTGCAAATGTTCCTTTTATGTTTTATGGTCACTTTATCTTGTGACCAATTTATTACCCATACACTTTTACGTTTTGAAACTTTATCTGCGGAACCTATTCACATGGGCCTGCTTTACTTGAATTACCTATACGTTGTTATGACACGTATAATTCGAAACCAGTGAGGTGGTACTTAAGAGAGATATTAACGCATCCAGAACTAGTTTTAACCATCGACACATATTTCTACCCGCCATTTTGACGCTACCATTTTGTTTTCAACTTTTTTAATCGCGCGCTCGCATGCAACGGCCAGTAATCATTACGTTTTTTAAACGCACTTAATGATGTCTTTGTTTTATGATTATTATTTTTTGTCTGTGGTCATGAGACGAAATTTTTTTACGAAATGGAGATGCGCTTTTAAGACTCGGAATGTATGGTCGTAATTAGAGAGATATAACTTGTATTTAAGTATATCTGGGATGGAATTGAAGATAATACTTTCACATTTCATTTCTTTCTTTTACGAGAAGCTTATATTATCTAGATCGTAGCTCATTAACGGATGGACCGATTAGAACCATCAGCTATTTATTTGAGCTAGTGACTCTAAATCCACTCACTTCCTCTTACAGCGCTAACGTTGTGCAAGTACATATCAAGAGTAAGAAAAACCCAATGTACTATGTGAAGTACAAATTGTTCAATGATAAAATATCCTTAAACATGTTAAAGAACAATCAAAAACTGGGAACTCGCGTCTCGGTCTAGGCTAATTCAGTCGTAAAAAGTAAGGAATAAGGATGTTGTGTTACCACATCAATCAATCGATTGCGATCATTTACCCTATTGTTCATAAACCTATTTTAACTAAAATGCCGTTAAAATTCGTTTGTCCTTTTTTGTCACATTAACATATCCGTCAGTAAGAAGAAGACAAAAGTGTGTTAGCTTTGTCCATGATCTCAATTGGAAATCATTTTGTATTTTTTTCACTGCAAAAAGTGATAAAAACGAGTTGAAATTTGAATACATGGAAAGATTTCGGGCTGTACCTAAATACCAATTCTGGTGTAAGGGTATAGCACGCGACCCGGAGTGTCGAGGATCCGGGTTCGATTCCCGGGGTTGGTATTTTTCTGTTTTTTTCTGTGTATTCATGTTTTAGTGAGTTTATCAAAACTTAATTGCGTTAGCTTTGGTTGATCGACGGATACACTAATCAATCGATGTTGTTGATGTGGTCCAGTAGAAACTATCGATCGACGTCGACCGTTCCATTCTACCATCGATCGTGTGGCAACACCCTAGGCTAGAAGTTGACGCGTTAATTCAACAGTCCGCAACCGCGCGCAACCGCTACCTTCAACCCACCTGAGGCATTCAATGTCCACCCGCCAGCCCTCATACCTCGCTCACCTTCCTCCCAACGCGGTTGTTGTGCAGATTCATGAGCCCCCTTGCGTCTGCGTCCAGCTCTCGCGCGTCGAGGAACCGCCGCGCGAACCGCGCGCCGTAGGCCGCCTCGCCGCAGCCTCCCCATTGGAACTGCTCCGCGGCTGACCGCCTCCTGAACACGAGAAATTATTCACTCGCTAATCCTGCCGCTAAGCAGCAGTGCTTGCACAGAGAGTCGAGCACGACTTTATGAATGCTGCGTCACGTAAAATCGAATAGTAAACGTTGTCAAGTTTGTATGACGTTTGGAACAGCGCCCGCCCGTGAGCGTATTTGGAACTAAAATTTAGTATGAGGTTTCTCATTCTCGATACGATAACCGTAACGTTACACAGCATTGGTAAAGTGGTGCTCGACCCTCTGTTGTGTTCCGGTGTGGAGAGTAAGACAGCCGGTGTAATTACGGGCACAAGAGGCATTTCATCTTAGCTCTCTAGGTTGGCAACGCATCTACGAACCCTCCGTCTATGGGCAGTGGTGATCACTTACCATCAGGTGGCCACTTGCTCGTTTGCCTGCCTCGTCGTATTAATTTATGAAATTTTACCTAATTTTATTAAATTACGATTGAATCTTCGGCGATGCAAAATTATGGGAAATGAGTCTTATGCGAAATAACTCTTACGCCAAGTACATTTTATTAATTTTATGCAAAGTAATTAATTACGCCAAGTGAGTTTCGGGCAAACAAGATCATGTCAGATAAGGGGAACCCATATTCGAGGCCATCCAGGGCAAAGCGGTTGTCTTCCGTGGATTATACATATACTCCTCTTATTTTAATAATTTTGAAATTTAACGGTCAAATTGAATGATTGCTTTGGTTGTCACTGACCTGTTGGCCGCGCAGCCGCAGCCAGGCAGGTCGCCGCGCGCGCAGGCCGTCGACAGCGCATGCGCGACGCCCGCCGACGTGATCGCGTATGTGAAGGCTGCTTCGCGGGTAGCTGGGGGGATGGAGAATTACAGGTTTTTGTTAAAAAATCATTTCACAAGCTTAACTTTACAAGTTTAACTTTTCGATTCGAGCCCAATACTCGAGTTCTATGTTAGGTATTCGAATGATGACTCGAGTCCAGGACTCTATATAGTCCAGAACTCGACTCCGTTTATCAAATGTTTAACATTCCAAAAAAACAAGGATATACTTAAGGAGGTATGATACCTGTTCCAGACTCGAGTACCGGAATCGAGTCCGGCGTACTCGAATCAAAATAAATTGGTAAGTACTCGAGTAGGCGAGTCCAAAGCAGGAATCGAGTCTGATTCGAGTCAAGCCGTACTCGGCACATCTCTAGTAGGAGGGTGCTTCCCATAGTAATTCAGACGTAAACGCGAACGGGATCGAGATGTTTTTTTTGGTTGTTGATTACACTAGAACTAGAAGCTCTGAGGATCGAGCACGACTTTTCGAATCCTGCGTACGGTTATCGTATCGAGATCGCGAACCGTCATACTAAATTTTAGTTCCAAATACGCTTACAGGCGGGCGCTGTTCCAAACGTCATACAAACTCAACAACGTTTACTATTCGATTTTACGTGACGATAAGTCGTGCTCGACCCTCTGGTACCTCGAAATAAATCTCGCGGAAAAACGATAAGCGAGTTCTACATTCCTAATTATAAAGATAAATATTTTTGCGTCTAATGTTTGTTTTAATTTAATGTAAGTGCGCGCGGCAATGGTATAATTTCACAATAATATTTACATTTGCGAGCCCAGTGACGGCTGATTGAAATGTAGCCTCTGAATGAATGAATAGCATTAATGTTAGGGCGATGGTGCATTATCGTTCTTGAGCTAAGTGTTTGCTATACTCGATGACTTGGCAACCTCTATTCTGCCCTTACGAATAAATATTGCGGGGATAAAAAACACAACCTCCTAGGAAATGCCAAAACAAATATGACAGACAACTACTTAGATTAACGTATTTTTAACCGACTTCAAAAACGGTGGTGGTTCTACGTTCCACTGTATATACGTTTTTTGAGAAATACTTGGGTAAGCATTATAATTTAAAACTATTCCAAATTTCAATTCGATAGCATTAGTACTTCCTGAGATAACCAGCTGTGACGGACAGATAGACAGCCAGCACACCATAAGGGTTCCTTTTTACCAAGTAAACAATTTATTGTACAAAAACAGAGGATAAACACACAGTACAATTTCGGACTTATCCTTTAAAGGGATATGTAGTAGTCAACCTTTGAGTGGTGGAGAGGAATAGTTTGCTAGGGATCGACCAAGAATTACTTCATAATTTAAAATATCGAAAGCCATAATACTATACATGAACGACACGATTATACAATCCAAAAACTCGTACAAAAGCTTACCATACATAATTATTACATTACAATTTTTGTTCGGAACCCAAAAAAGTATAAATAATTTCGAATTTCTTCTTACTGTAACGGTGGACAGCAGCCCTAATCCTATCTCCTGACAAGCCGCGTGGTAGGACACCCTAATACGTCAATTAGTCGACTGCAGATAAACCCGTTTCCTGTCCACCAACTTTGATGTACTGGTGGAAGTTGTTTGTGAAATGGAGTGTCAGGACTTGGGCGTGATGATTTCTAATACCTTAGTTACGTAATTGACTTATTAGATTGACCACATGGCGTATCAGGAGAAAGACTGCTGTCCACGAAGCACCAGCTATAAGGAGTAGCACTTGAGTCATCATCATTATAATGTCCGCCGAAAGACGTCCACTGCTGGACGGCGGCCTCCCCCAAAGCTCTCCACTCAGACCGGTCTTGTGCTTTCCGCATCCACCGCGGTCCCGCGATCTTTACCAGGTCGTCGCTCCATCTTGTTGGAGGCTTACCGACAGCTCGTCTCCAGGTCCGTAAAGCCCATTCTGGTCTAAACTGGGCTCTCTATTCAGACCAGTCTTGTGCTTTCCGCATCCACCGCGGTCCCGCGATCTTTACCAGGTCGTCGCTCCATCTTGTTGGAGGCCTACCGACAGCTCGTCTCCCGGTCCGTGGACGCCATTCTGGTCTAAACTGGGCTCTCTACTCAGACCAGTCTTGTGCTTTCCGCATCCACCGCGGTCCCGCGATCTTTACCAGGTCGTCGCTCCATCTTGTTGGAGGCCTACCGACAGCTCGTCTCCCGGTCCGTGGACGCCATTCTGGTCTAAACTGGGCTCTCTACTCAGACCAGTCTTGTGCTTTCCGCATCCACCGCGGTCCCGCGATCTTTACCAGGTCGTCGCTCCATCTTGTTGGAGGCTTACCGACAGCTCGTCTCCAGGTCCGTAAAGCCCATTCTGGTCTAAACTGGGCTCTCTATTCAGACCAGTCTTGTGCTTTCCGCATCCACCGCGGTCCCGCGATCTTTACCAGGTCGTCGCTCCATCTTGTTGGAGGCCTACCGACAGCTCGTCTCCCGGTCCGTGGACGCCATTCTGGTCTAAACTGGGCTCTCTACTCAGACCAGTCTTGTGCTTTCCGCATCCACCGCGGTCCCGCGATCTTTACCAGGTCGTCGCTCCATCTTGTTGGAGGCCTACCGACAGCTCGTCTCCCGGTCCGTGGACGCCATTCTGGTCTAAACTGGGCTCTCTACTCAGACCAGTCTTGTGCTTTCCGCATCCACCGCGGTCCCGCGATCTTTACCAGGTCGTCGCTCCATCTTGTTGGAGGCCTACCGACAGCTCGTCTCCCGGTCCGTGGACGCCATTCTGGTCTAAACTGGGCTCTCTATTCAGACCAGTCTTGTGCTTTCCGCATCCACCGCGGTCCCGCGATCTTTACCAGGTCGTCGCTCCATCTTGTTGGAGGCCTACCGACAGCTCGTCTCCCGGTCCGTGGACGCCATTCTGGTCTAAACTGGGCTCTCTACTCAGACCAGTCTTGTGCTTTCCGCATCCACCGCGGTCCCGCGATCTTTACCAGGTCGTCGCTCCATCTTGTTGGAGGCCTACCGACAGCTCGTCTCCCGGTCCGTGGACGCCATTCTGGTCTAAACTGGGCTCTCTACTCAGACCAGTCTTGTGCTTTCCGCATCCACCGCGGTCCCGCGATCTTTACCAGGTCGTCGCTCCATCTTGTTGGAGGCCTACCGACAGCTCGTCTCCCGGTCCGTGGACGCCATTCTGGTCTAAACTGGGCTCTCTATTCAGACCAGTCTTGTGCTTTCCGCATCCACCGCGGTCCCGCGATCTTTACCAGGTCGTCGCTCCATCTTGTTGGAGGCCTACCGACAGCTCGTCTCCCGGTCCGTGGACGCCATTCTGGTCTAAACTGGGCTCTCTACTCAGACCAGTCTTGTGCTTTCCGCATCCACCGCGGTCCCGCGATCTTTACCAGGTCGTCGCTCCATCTTGTTGGAGGCCTACCGACAGCTCGTCTCCCGGTCCGTGGACGCCATTCTGGTCTAAACTGGGCTCTCTATTCAGACCAGTCTTGTGCTTTCCGCATCCACCGCGGTCCCGCGATCTTTACCAGGTCGTCGCTCCATTTTGCTGGAGGCCTATCGACAGCTCGTCTCCCGGTCCGTGGAGGCCATTCTGTCTAAACTGTTCTCAATAAAGTTAAACTCCCATTTGTTTACACGCGGGTAAATAACCCAAGAACGTTACAAATGACGAAATAAAACCCCAAATTAACGGCTCAACCTTTACAACCTCGCCTCGGTTTGCCGGCTGTCACGTCATATAAATGTAAACAAACACTCAATTAGCGTGCGGTAGATAAATAAACAAAATCTTAATTGACTTGACGTGGTTATGGCGAGCTTCTGGGAATGATGGCGGCTTCCGCAGAAAGATTTATTAATTTAATCCGTGTCATAAGTTTGGTTAAATGCCGTGATAGCGTGGTTTGACCTATGGCCTCTCAAGCAGAGGGTCGCGGGTTCAAACCGCGGCTCGTACTTTTGAGTTTTTCGGAATGTATACATGTGCGGAATTATATTTGTAATGAGCTTTTCGGTGAAGGAAAACAACGTGAGGAAACCTGCCCCCTGCGAAGCAATTCAACGTGTGAAGTTCCCAATCCGCACTGGGCCCTGTAACCTGGGGCCCTGGGAACTGTAGCCCAAGCCCTCACATACTGAGAGGAGGCCTGTGCCCGGCAGTGGGACGTAAAAATCGCGGTGATGATGATGAAGTTCGACTAAAGGTATCGCTCGATTTGGGTATTCATTTATATCTTATCTTATCTTATTCATTTATATATTATTATTATTATTATTATTTTAAGGTTGACTGGTAGAGATCCCTTATAGGGATAAGTCCGCCTTTGTACCGTATCTCACTGTTGGTAACCTGTATTTATTTCTGTATTTTCTGTACAATAAAGCGTTTACTTACTTACTTACTTATATCCTTCATTTTATAGCCCTCTAGTACCTACTTGTACTATTATTGCATTCTTTGCCTCTAGGTCTGAAACGCATCTACAGATCCCCAGGGTTGGGCGTGTCTATGGGCAGCGATGATCACTTACCATCAGATGACCCATTTGCTCGTTTTCCTTTCTTATCGTACATATGTTTTATGTATCCTTTTGTTTTTTATTCAATCAGTTTTTTAAAAGGATTTTAAATCTGTAGAGGCATGAAATAGATATTTTTTACTTTCTGTGATATTTAGGGTTAATTGAAAACTTAGTGGTTTAATCGGGAAGGTTACATCGAAAACAGTGTGTCCGTTTTTGAAATACTGAACTTTGAAATTCACGTATGATTTCAACTTTTCTAAGTTGGTTAGGTTATTAAGTTTTCATGTACTCGTACTTTACAGTTAGAATTTTTTAGAGCTTCTAACCCGGCGTCTAATTTCCTCCTCGAATGTGTGTGTGTTTGTTTGCGATGGCGTCGCACAGCCTGAACCAACAGTCAATTAGCTGCAACGTATAAATCACGTCGTGGGCGTGATACTGGCGTTTATTTGTGGTCACTGCAGCTTTTTATTTAAATGTATGGATGACGCCGGTAGCCATACAAATGTTTTAATACTTGTTTCTTTTAACCGACTTTAAAAAAGGAGGTTCTACGTTTAGGTGTATGTATTTTTTTTACTTTATTTATGTATGTACATCGATTACTCGGTCAATTGTGGAACGATTTTCAAAATCCTTTTTTATTCGAAAGGGTATACTCCTGAGGTGGTCCCATTGTCACCAAGTCATGATCTGATGATGGTATCCCAGGGAAATCGAGAGCAACCCGCAAATTTTATAGGCACGTATTATGTGTTTTATATTATATTTTCTTAGGCTATTCAAGTATTTGCGTCTGGTAGTCATCATCTCATGTTGATGAGCTGATGATGGAAGGTACAACTCCTAAACGGATGGGAGTTGGAGGATAATTCTGAAAATGTTAAATCAACATAAAATTGTGAAATAAAAATCTTTTATAGGGTTCCTTACCTCAAAAGGACAAAACGGAACCTTATAGGATCACTTTGTTGTCCGTCTGTCTGTCTGTCTGTTTGTCTGTCTGTCAAGACCCTTTTACTCTGGAACGCGTAGAGGTAGGATGCTAAAAAATCAAGCTTCTAAGTCAACGCAATCAAAAGATACGGTCATTAAAAAAGTCGTTTCCATACAAATTGCCGTACTTTGAAAACCTAAAGGGTACTTCCGTTGTTCTAGAAACTTGAAATTTGGTACGAAGGTAGCTCTTATAGCACAGCCACTCCGAAAAGTCTCAAAATCTAAAATTTTCATGTCTGTCTGTAGATTTAACAGACCAATATAAGTTGACTCCACACTGCGTACATTTTGCTTAGGAGCATGGCTCTGCTAACACTGAACTTCTTAAAACACTGGGGAAAAACGTTAAAATCCTTCTGCGGAACCCTCTTGCGCGAGTCCGACTCGCACTTGGCCGGTTTTTGAAGGCGGTTTTACTTTTTGTTAAAAGATTTTTTATTCTATTAAAATGTAGCATTCCTGTGGCATCCAGATATCAGACATTGACGAGTGCAAAGCAAGCTTTATTTCTATCCTGTAGCTTTACTAACAAAGCACTTTTTTTTCTTCACATTTCTATTTGCCCCTGTTCTAGATACAAGGTGCTAACAAATTAGGTACAAATACTTTTAGAGATTCCATCAGAACTGTGATATCCACAGTAGAACTAAGGTTACCGGCTTAGAAGTACTCGAACGTTCATGAACTAAAAACATTTACTTTGCTCACCCGCGACCACTGGTGGATGTGGTCGCGGGTGAGCAAAGTAATTGTTTTTAGTTCATAAATATGGACCTCCGCAAAGTAACGCCTGATTCAATAAATTACTCGAACGTTCAACCATCGCGAATATTGCAAAACAGTAAATTATTACAATAAATTTAGCAAATTCGCTGATTAGTTTTCTAATTTATTTTAAGAATCCAAAACTCCTAGCTTATAAGCTGTGAAATTGGACTTCTAATAATTAAAAAACCAGCCAAGTGTGCTTAATAAGTTGACCCCACAAAATTGCTCTGCGAAATCTACAGAAAGACATAAAAAAAACCGATTTTGAGAATTTTCTGAGTGGTTGTGCTATAAGAACTACCCTCACACCAAATTTCAAGTTTCTAGGACAACTAGAAGTACCCTTTAGGTTTTAGGATTTCAGCAATTTGTATGGAAATAGCTTTTTTACTGACTGTATCTTTTGATTGCGTTAACTTAGAAGGTTCATTTTTGACAGCTTCAAGGGACCGTAGGCTTGAGTATTTGTTATTAATTTCAGCATGCTACCTCCACGCGTTCCAGAGAAAAAGGGTATTGACAGACAGACAGACAGACAGACGGACAACAAAGTGATCCTATAAGGGTTCCGTTTTTCCTTTTGAGGTACGGAACCCTAAAAAAACGTGAGGAAATTGCACTAGTGCGGTAAATTGATCTTACGAGGTTACGAGCCGTGTACATTCTTTGAGAGTGAATTTTTGGAGCAAATGTATTGAAAAATAATAAATTGTGCTACCCAGCGGTTCCGATGGACCACAAGTTAATAAATAAACAGTAATCGATCCAGTCCAAGAGTTATGTCCGCGGAGAAGATTATCGTCTAGGCAAAAATGGAGATTTATAGCACACAGATTACAAGGAAAGCTACGGTCTCGGCTAAAGCCTGTTACAAGCTTTTATATAGGTTAGACTCGGCATTTTGTAGGAGAGGGTGGGCCCTAGGTTTAAAGTTGAAAGATTTTTTTTATACTAAAAAGAAGGCAAACGACCAAGTGGGTCACCTGATGGTAAGTGATCACCACTGCCCATAGACACCCGCAACTAAGGGTGGTTTGCCAACCTAGAGAGCTAAGATGAAATACCTCTTGTGCCGGTAATTACACTGGCTGTCTCACTCTCCACACCGGAATACAACAGTGCAAGGGCTGCTGCTTAGCGGCAGGATTAGCTAGTAAGATGGTGGTAGCGATCTGGATGGACTTCGCAGAAGGTCCTGCCACCCTAAGTGCCGTTGTTGAGCGTAATCGATTACCAACAAAATATTCAACAAAAATTATAGTTAACATAAATTTTAACACTGGGTTTGAGAGATTAAGATAGTTGTACGCGCAGTGCTACCTTTGCCAAAATAGTCATAAAGCAAAGTTAGACCTGTAAGAACGATCGTGCAGGTTACAATGCATCAGGAAAAGCTGTGTTTACAGATTCGGACACAACTTTACCAAAGTATTATCAATAAAACCTGTGACATAACTTCCATCAAATCATGAGCTTTGAATCAAATTCGCTTAGTTCTTTTTTTCTCTCTCTCAGTTTATAATTAAAACAAACCCAGTCTGCCTTGATTTGTTATACATATAATGCTAATCGGCTTTGATTTATCATTTAATTTAAAAAGTAATAACGAGTTTTTATATTTTTAGCAAAGGTCGTAAGCCATTGACCTGAGCTTCAGGCTACAAAATACTAGTGTGTATTATACGTATGTATGTGTTAATGTTAAGTTATGATAGTTATTAACTTAACAATATTATTAATTCCCAATCACGATTTCGTAACTGTTTGGTGCAAGTGAAAGGCGGTGACGATATAGCGGCTATTTTCTTACTAAGTACTTTGTTACGTTAATTTCTTTAGGTAGAGAGACTTTTTTAAAACAGTATTTTTCATGCAAGATTATGTACTGATTCTGCTTCATAACTGACACAGATTTATGTACATTATTTGTACACATAAGTACCAAATTTTAAGTCAATTTGATCACTGGGATTTATTAATGTTGTGGGATGTCGACAATGACAGGAAACTCAGATTGACTCTAACAGTAATTTATTTTAATTACAAAGTTTAAGAGCGCAGCGTTCAGGTTCGTAGCTAACCGCCATTCTCTTTCCCTCCCTTTTGCACACTCACCATCCCTGTCACTCACTTGGTGGTTTGGTTCTACAATATTAAGTAAAGTTACAACCTAATACACATAATTATAAAACGTACTGATAGAGGCAATTTGTGTATTAGGACACCTTTGGAGCTGCGTCAAATTAGGTAGATTATTAGGTAACTGTCTTTTAGACGAACTGTATGAATACGACCTTAGTTTGTGAGATCGCCAGATACTTATAAAATATTTTTTCCATTTACCAGAACACCGTGTTGATAAATAAAGTATTTTTCACAACACAGGGAATACACAAACACGTATAAAATAGTGAAACACAGACACATTTGGTGTACAAAAACAATCACAGAATATAAAAGAAAACAGCAAGAGCGACGGAAGAAACTAAAAATAGAGAAAGAATGACGAATAACAATAATGTTGTATTCAACTACGTTGTGAGTGCCAAGTGTTGCGAAAAGAAAGGTGCTGATTCAGCACGAAGCTGCGGAGACCGCAGCGCTGGTACTCCACCAGAATCAGAACCAACAACAAGTGTTGAACAAGATACTTATTCCCTTAATAACCCTTAGGCTCTTGTGCCTTGCTCCAAGCACGATGGGAGGTTGCAGTCACGATTAAAATCTTTTACTGTTCAATAGTTACCATTATTGTTTTTACGATGACCCGTCATTGTCATGCACATAATAGTAGGTACCTAATTAGTGTATAGTAAAGCTTCATTGTATTAAATGGAATAGCTTATGGCTTGTTGTGAATTGTACTATAAAGTGTAGAAGATGCAAGATGTAGGAGTTTTATTGTACATCATGATATCACATCAATAACAATGTTTACGACTTGAAATCATCAGTTACTTATAAGGATTAACGCGATATCTCTTTAAGACACATTTGTAGATTCCGGATTAAGCATAAAATTGATTGATTCTGGTAAATTTGATGATCAACATCTCAACAATAATGATGACAAGACTGTTATATTTTATTGGTTTTTCGCGCGGAAAACATAATTATCCATTAGATAGACGCTTTAGTTGTCTTGTACTCCGTGGTCCCGAGTAACTTAACTGATTTATATAATTTGGCAATTTGCATTTAAAAGGGGAGATAAATTGTGGAGTAAAATTGCTGATATATTGGTTTCATAGGCTTTTTACGAATGCTTGAAAGTTCAACTGTCTGTTGAAACCGTCGGCAATAGATCACTCTCTTAAGTTAGTGCAAAGGAATATAGTAAATGTACCAGTAAAGTTTTATATTGATTCAAATACTTCGGTGTCTATCAACAGATAAGTCGATAAAAAAATGCTTACCCAAGGGCATGACATGTCCGAAGTCATTCCCGTCGCCTACTCCAGAGCAGTTCCATCTGTGGTCAGACAGCTGGTGACGGCATTCGGCATACGCCATTCTGTTAAGAAAAAAAAATATCAGGGGCTCATATTGACGCCAATCGACCTAGTCTCAAATTCACGGACCAACCACCCTCTAAACACCAAATGTCAGGGCGAACGTTTCCGAAACGCATATGCTCATTTGCACCTATTAATCTTATTAGCCATCAATCGCGCCTCACTTTCGGCCAGATGACAAGCGACATGACAAGCTATGAACCAATCACGACGCATTTTTCCGGCCCGCTCACGGTGGCTTTTTTCGTAATGACTGTCCAAGTAAATTATAGAAGATGCGGTGTCCAGAGGGTGGTTGATCCGTGCTCAAACTAGACAAAATTTGTACTATGAGTATAGGTACTTAGACAACGGAAACGGGTAAACATACTTATGTAGATTAATCCATACTTATATACATACTAAACATCGAAGACCCGAGAAAAAAATTTAAGATGATTTTCTAAATACTAGGTTATCCGGTCGTCCAAAATAAGGTTATCTTACGAATGTCAATACAGTAGGTCTCGCACAACTCACAGTGCGTCGACCTGTCTCGCGCGAGAACAGCTGCCCGTCCTTCAGTGTCACTCAGAACGCAACGGGACGGATAATATGAAAAGTACTTATACTTACCTAATTACCTAACTTATAGTTGATGTGTTACTAGTTAGGCAGTGTTAGCTAGTTTGTTTAGATCTTAATTGTTACCTGGTATATCTTAAGGTATAATACTTATGTATAATTATATTGCTACGCCCTTACAGGGTAGTACCTAGGTTAACTTAAGTTAATTTTATGTACGGTGCAATAAATAAATAAATAAATAATATCATAATAAAATCTCGCTCGACAAACAAAGTCGCGGCCAGTCATGATCTACGGGAGAATGGAGAAAATGACAAATAATGTAGCGGGAAATTCGAGACTCTTTTTTAATAACTGGAAGGACCTCTTTTAATTCTCTAACGATATCTCTTGAGGTCTGTGAGGCTCACCCGATATTAAAAGAGAATATATATTAAACACCCTTGACCCGCAGAAAAACATTCGTATCGAACCTGGGACCTCAAGCTTCATACTCAGGTTCTCTGACCGCTAGGCTATCAGACGTCGATTGTTAATGTTCCAGATCTTCAGGGTGACAGTACCTGAGTCCGTCGCCAACGGCGGCGATGGCGGAGGGCGCGGCGCGGCACATCGCTCGCTGCTTATCCGTCAGTCCCGCCACGCGAGCGCACACCAGGTGCGCGCCCAGAGACACGTTGCTTCTAGTGCTGCTGTGGACAAGGAACAGAACGTTAATTGCAACTAGCACCCACGTGGGTGTCCACTGGACGGAAGGGGGAGGAACTGTAACGAGGCTAGTCTACTTATCGATTTACTTAAAAAAAAAACATATTGACTTCTGTTCTTTCTAAATTTCAAATTCAAAATTCATTTCTTGTTTCTGATCCTTTGGCTTTTATTTCATTCGCTCTCCAGTTTTACCAGCGTACGGTCGTATTTGTGGACGTGTGTCTGAGTCCTTACCAGTTTTTCAAGTTCTGTAAGCCTATAGCCAAAAGCTTGGTGCTAATAAGTGTAGTATTGTTACATGAACTTTCGTATTATACAACCTAAGTAAAGTTAAATCTTCTGTTATCTACAATACTGCAAAAGGCACAATCGTGCCTTTTTGTTTTTATCCTAAAATATAAACAACGATTCCATCACCACAACAAGCTTTTATTGCTACGATCCTCAAATCCCGTATTCCCGACGTGACAGAACTAACCGTGGTTTGACCAATCAGGAGTGGCGATTTTGAGCACTGTAATTGGTCACATCGGGTTCCATTCCTGGCCGCTTCGCCTAGCCCCATGTCAGTGGAATTGGAAGAATAAAAAATAGGCTATTTCGAAAAACCATTCTTATTTCACGTCTATGATTGAGGTGGTGTGTGTCATCCATAATTTTAGTTCCAGTGCTTTACGCTATGTCCTGTCTGTAAGGCAGTACCAGTTCTGTTTTCTAGGTATTGAAGATAAGACTATACAAGGAATGCTTTGGTGGATAGTTTCGATCTAGTGAAAGCTTTTGCTAGGGTATGGATTGTAGGGCATGGACATTTTCTATCTAATCTAAACATCCTGCATTTCGGAAAACTGTTAGCATAATTTTATTATATTTTTTATAAACTCACTGAAACATGAATACACAGAAAAAAAAACCAGAAAAATGCCAACCCCGGGAATCGAACCCGGATCCTCGACACTCCAGGTCGTGTGCTTTTCCCCTATACCACGATTGACATACACTAATTGTAATACAATTGACAAAAATAATGTTTTATTTATTTCACATGATGACATGAAATGTATATTTCATCAATTTTTGTTATTTGACATTTGGAGACCATATACATCTCCAGTTTATGTATATGTATTATTATACTTATTATTTGACCGTGGAGGCGTTTTACACCTCTGCTGATTTTAAATAGTTTAAATTGACCCTAGAGACTATACATCTCTAAGCCATTTAGATTAAGTATTATATTATAGTATTAATTCTGGGACCCTATACATCCCTTTGTAATTTAAATTTTCACAGATATTTGACCTGGAGACCCTATACATCTCCTGCTCAATTAAAACGTGCCAGTAAAGTAAAGTGTTCTGGTTTTGCTGTTTTAATAATTACTTTTTACACTTGTTTCTAAAATGCGGTATTTTTTTTTCTCTCTTAATCTTTTAATGACAGAGTGAGGTTTCTTTGTGTAGTTTGTCTGTGGTTGCGTATTGTAAGAGCTAATGTAACTTGTTTTTAGAAAAAATGACTTTGTGCCAAGTTTCTTGCGGCGCATTCTTCTTGGCAATCATGGTCTTTCCGAAAGCGCTGGTAGACTCAAAAAAATGACGTGTAAAAGAGCATTCAACTGCCTATTTGCTGAATAAAATTTTGAATTTTGAATTTTGAATTTTGACATAGAGGAAAAGGCCGAATTTTTTCCATGTATTCAAATCTTATCTCATTTTTATCACTTTTTGCGGTGACTAATAAAAAATATAATTGATATTCACGGGAAAACCGTAAAAATAAAAAAAAACGGGAGAATAAATAAATAAAAGTTTGCGTGTGCTTGTGGATCGGAGCTTCAAAGTCGTTGTTACAAGTTCATGTTCCCCGTAAAATCTGGTGTTCCGCAAGGACGTGTTCTGTCCCCTATATTGCTTCTTCGGAAAACCGGAAAAAGGAAGGTCGGAAGAAGGAAAATGTCATGGCTCCGTAACATCAGGGAGTGGACGGGCATCAAAACAGTGGAGCAGCTATTTAGACTGGCTATGAATAAGGAAAGGTTTAAAGAGTTGACTGCCAACCTTCAGTGATGAAGTGGCACTATAAGAAGAAGAAGATTGCTTCTTCCTCATATTATAATATGATAGACTGCAGACATGCATCTGTATAATCATTTTATGTATTAGGGATACCTTTAACAGCGGTCGTGTAAACAGGCATAATTATGCCATCGTGCTACGACCCACAACCAAAAACGGATCAAACGCAATCCGAATGTCATTAAACCCATTGCAGAGTAAACACTTATAGTACGATTCTCACGATACGCGACAATGCTACACCGCACCGTTATTCGTACACAATACACGAAAAGTTGGTTTGGTAAGATCATTTCATAATGTGAACAAAATTTTAGGGAGGTACGCTTTTTAATACGGTTGATATTTCTTGTTTTGACCAAGCTTTTCTTTATAAATATGAAAACCAAGCCACAGAATAACTAATAGTACTTAATGTACAGAAGGCTCACTCTCGAACAAAAGTCAAGTTTAGGTATCAAAATTTGCCTTCTCTTTCGACCGTTACCTACCCTTGCACGCATAAAATTAAAACTGAAACAGCGTGCTAGGCTCTACCACGACGAAAAACAAGAAATTCCCATGGGAAAACCGTTATACAAACATGCAAAGCCACAGGGCAAATGACTAGAAATCAATTAAAAAAACAATAACGACAAATATTTACAAGCTTCATTATATTAATTACTATACTTTCTATACAATCAACGACACCCACGTACATTAAAAACCAATAACGCTGTGATTATTACAATATTAATATACATGGGTAATTATCGAGTCCCGCCCATGATATATCTTGTAATTAATAAGCCAATCATACTTTCTAAACATACAATTAAACTGATAGCGGTTGTATGTTACGGTTTTTATGCGCTCTGCTACCGACGGTTTTATGGTGATCAAATAAAAGTTAATTTACCTTCCACTATTTTTAGAGTACCAACAAACCGAAAGTTACCGACATCGAAACTTAAGTGGCAGTGGGCGGGGCACATTGCTCGCAGAACTGATGGCCGATGGGGTCAGAAGGTTCTCGAATGGCGTCCACGAACCGGGAGACGAGCTGTCGGTAGGGCTCCAACAAGGTGGAGCGACGACCTAGTAAAGATCACGGGACCTCGGTGGATGCGGAAAGCACAATACCGGTATGAATGGAGAGCCGCGGGGGAGGCAGTGGACATCTTTCGGCTGACATGATGATGATGATAATGATTTTTAGAGTATGGATGACGTTTTATATGAGTGCTAAGGCGGTTGTCAAACTGCTCCGCGCATCGCAGTGGTCTCCGGTGCTGCGGTTTTTAACTTTGTAGTGTAGTATCTTTATTTGTACACAATAACCGCATGGTGTAACGTCTGACTCGCTCTAGGCCGGTTTTTCTTTACTAAAATAAGAAATATACGTTTGACGACCGGATAGCCTAGTGGTTAAGAGACCCTGACTATTAAGCTTGAGGTCCCAGGTTCGATCCCCGGTCAGGGCAGATATTTGTATGATGAATACGAATGTTTGTTCTCGGGTCTTGGATGTTTAATATGTATATAAGTATGTATTTATACATATAAGTATAGTTATCCGTTGTCTAGTACCCATAGTACAGGCTTTGCCTAGTTTGGGACTAGGTCAATTGGTGTAAATTGTCCCATGATATTTTTATTTTTTTATATTACGACTGGGCTGGTCCAAAATCGTTTCCCATGCATTGGGATCAGCGGGATAGTCATCGAAACAGAAGTATAGTTTCATATATTTACTTATTCATCGATTAAGTCAGTTTTTTTAAAAACTCATATCGTATCTCCCAGGGATACACCAAGCATAGCTCTTTCCATTGTCCTTTGAGCGACCTTCAACGGACTAATGCCCTTATTCATAAACGTCATTCAAGCCTCTATTAGCAAAAATAGGTTTTGTCTTCTTCTTACTAACGAAAATGTCAATGTGACAAAAAGGGACAAACGAACTAATATAGGTTTATGAATAACAGGGTAAGAATATAAAGAAAAAAACTGTTTGCTTTCTTTAGAAACTTCGGCGCAGGCGCCGCCCCTGCGTTGACAAACCGTTTCGCGCGTGTGGGCGCTGACAGCGGCCCGTTAATTGGTTCGTCATTACCGACTACGTATTAATGAAGGATGTATTCTGAAGCTTCCGACGGCACAAGTCTTGAAAGACACTGCTCAAAAATGACTAGGGATCAATTATGTGCGGAGTCTGTGTCGAAGTCGTAGTGATCCCTAGACACTTTCGACCAGTGTATTTAAAATAAGTTTTTTATCAAAATAAGCTGGGGTTTGGGACAAAGTTGAGTCTAATCGAAAACTGTACCCCGAGCACGTATATTCGAATCCAACGTAACGTAATCGAGTAGTAACGCTATCGTATTGCCATCGAGAAAATTCTCATTAAATTTGAATTTTGAATTTTGCTTACGGAGGCGCTGTTCCAAACGTCATATAAATTTTCTCGATAACATTACTACTCTATTCTTTACGTAGTATTCGAATATGACTAAATGTATGCTTTAGTCAAGAAAAAGTACAGTCAGTAAAAAAGCTTTCCATACAAATGAAAAACTTGTTTCCAATTCTTTTTCTATTGGAAAATCCAAAACGTACCAGAATAGTGACGAAACGCAAAGTCGCGTTTTTGTGAAAGAGCAAGTCGCTAATAGCCTCAAAACATTATACGTCTCTTACAAATTAACCGACGCCATATAGGTACAGACAGACAGACAGACGGAAGTGTCTTAATGAGTTTTTACCAGTTTCGAATCAACAATTGCCATTTACAGAGGCGGACTGCTACCTACGTTTAAAGTTTACATTTACTTCGTTAAGAGGCCAGATTATTCGTTTTAATTGCAATACAAGGCTTAATGTAACCTACAGTATTCACAAAGACAATGAGGGTCCTTAAAACACGTGTGTGTTTGTATCACACGAGTGTTTTTCAAGGCCTAATTATGTAGAGTTGCAGGCCTAATTGGGCATTTTCAGAAAAGTGTGTACCCTTAACTTTTTTTAAATAACCTAACAAATTTTGGATTATTTCTGCTCAGAATCACGAGGACTATCTACTTAAATAATAAAAAAAAGTGTCCCGCATTTTTTTTGTCCGTTTTGTGATGCGTTTTTACATACATTCTATATGGACCGTCACAAAACTGACAAATAAATTTTCTATGGAAAAATTTAGCACATTTTTGGAAAAAGGGTACACAGTTTTTTTGAAAATGCCCAATTATGTGGAGTTGCATACATTACTTTATCTACTCACATATTATAAGTATTCTAAGATGGGTTCAGAAGCCGAAGGCATAATAAACCTGTCACGAATTTGGCTGTTTATTTTTTAATTGAGGTCTATTTTGAAATTATTATTGGTGTTTGAAGACAAAAATGTACTGTCGTAATGATTGTTTCTGAACGAATAATAGATAACTTACGAGATATGTAGACAAAAGGACATAGTTTGACCACTGAAAATTATGAAGCCATAGCTGAGTAATTCAATACAAAATTCTTACTGAGCGATCTTTTGACATATCAAAAAAAGTTGCCGTTAGTGCAGTAAACTTGTGAAATGGTCTGACTCAAACAAAATCTGTCTTTGACACTACTCCAATCGAGAACCTCCAAACATACTTATATAGATAAATACATATTAAACATCCAAGACCCGAGAACAAACATTCGTATTCATCACACAAACATCTGCCCCGACCGGGGATCGAGCCCGGGACCTCAAGCTTCATAGTCAGGGTCTCTAAGCTACGGCTGTTCGGTCGTCGTTAAAGGGTTAATACGGTAAAGTTAGCTCGTCCAACATACCCTTAATTCATTCATATCCGACTAGCTTATGCCCCGCGGCTTTGCTCCCGTGAAATATTTCAAAATGGGCTAGTTCCCTATCCCGTGGGAATTTCAAAAAAACCCTTCTTAGTGCACCTCTAGGATACTCTCTAGTCTCAAGTAGTCAAGTCGGCCTTAGGGGGGGGGGGGGGGGGGGGGCGAACTGGGCGACCGCCCGGGGCGCCGGGGTCTACACGGGGCGCCGGGGTCTACACAGGGCGCCGCGCGCGCCGGCATTATGTCATCACTCTCTACAAAAGGGCGCCAAATGCATGACTCGCCCGGGGCGCCTAGATGATTAAGGCCGGCCCTGTCTCTAGTCCAGTGGTTTAGGCTGTGCGTTGTCTGTCAGTCACTCAGTCAGTCAGTTACGGTACTGTTTTATAGGTATAGATAGAAACCCGTCAGTAGTCCTCGAACTCCACGCCAATTTTATCAATTACCCGCCTCATTTGTCGAACAATAAATAAATAAAGCACCTCACGGTCCGCTATAAATCAGATTTTAATTGGCCCCTCGCGAGTGGGCGCGTCCACGCAATTCATAGCATTTTCAATATTGCTCTAGCTCATTAATATACGTTTTCAATGTTGTCAATTTAGCGCTGAGGCTGTGCGGAAAACGATTTTCTATTACCGATTGTATAGATTTTATCTACACACATATCATAAGTCCTTTATTATGTGTTCAACAGCAGTAATGATTAGCATTACGATAGTAAATTTTCGTCTTGAAAAACCAATACAGTTAAAAAAAAAAAAAAAAAAATGAAAATAATCGATTTATTGATTATTTTTATGAAACATTCATAGAATGAAATTCAACATACAATTTTTTTCTTTGCATTGTCATTGTAAGTTAAAAAAAATATCGATACGATATTACGTAGTTTGTCTATGACCTAAAAAAAACTAGTTAAATTCGTGACAAGTTTATAATGCTTTTGGCTTTTGAATCCAATCTAAGAGTACTTATAATATGTGTGTAGATAAAGTAATGTATGCAACTCTACATAATTAGATAATTAGGCCTTAAAACATTCGTGTGATACTATTGTGAAACTCGGCTTCGCCTCGTTTCATTAAAACACACTCCTGTTTTATGGACCCTCTTTATGTAACAGTTGCATAAACTACTATTACAATTTAAGAATGAGTGTGTCGATTTTTCACCAATGAAAACGCTCCTTATCAACCACCGACCTATCATAACGTTCCTTCATCTAACTTCAACCAATCAGCTGCCTTTATATCCAGAGATCGTCAACCCTGCGCGGGCGCCACTATCTACAATAAATCAAATAATTATAGAGCAGACAGACAGACGAGTGGGTAACACCGGTTGCCATATTGAAAGATTTGCTAAACCGATTGTAGCGAAATTATGTTTCCTGGTTGATAACTTCATGTTTCGAAATAGGTCCATTGATAATAATGATAATGGCTATATTTTTAGCGATAAAGGTCTGGTTTCCTCGTCTAGATCATAAATTAGAGATATGAAACTGTACTTATTATGAAGTTTGACATTTTTAACATGAAACTACCGTGAGATTCAATCATAGTGAAATAAACGGATCACTCATGTATGTCAGTCGAGTATAGCCCGACATATTTCGGACGTTTGACATTATTCGAGATTATTGTCTAAGTTTTTTGAGTGCATTTTTTACGACGACGTTTTTCAACGAAAGGATAGCCTAAGTGATCAGGGAGCCTGACTACGAAGCTTGAGGTGTAGGGTTCGATCCCCATTGTCATTGAGAAGTACCTTGTAGGTTTTGATTTACATGTGATTGACGGACTGACAGACATACGGAAAACGAGGCGATTCTAGAAGGGTTCCGTTTTTTAGGGTTCCGTACGAACCCGTATAGGATCACTTTGTTGTCCGTCTGTCTGTCTGTCAAGACCCTTTTTCTCTGGAACGCGTGGAGGTAGCATGCTGAAATTAATAAACACTTAAACCTGCGGTCCCTTGAAGCTGTGAAAAAACCAACCTTCTAAGTCAACGCAATCAAAAGATACAGTCATTAAAAAAGCTGTTTCCATACAAATTGCCGTACCTCCAGTTGTCCTAGAAACCTGAAATTTGGTATGAAGGTAGCACAACCACTAATAAAAATCTCAAAATCTTAATTTTTTATGTCTGTCTGTAGATTTCACAGACCAATATAAGCTGACCCCACACTGCGAACATCTTGCTTAGGAGCAGGGCTCTGCTAACATTGGACTTCTTAAAACACTGTGGGAAAAAGCGTTAAAATCTTTACCGGAACTCTCGTGCGCGAGTCCGACTGGTACTTGGCCGGTTTTTCATTTTGGGGTAAAAATGGTAAAACAACGCTATGGTGACAGTGACAGTACAAACTCTCTTGTTGTGAGAGGCGTCCTGTGCCCAGCCAGTATTGAGCATCCATGAATAACCATAGGAACCATCCGGTAACATAATAAAATTATTCAAAAGCTCATTTTCTGACCTTTCAAAATGGATTCTAAATGCCCTTTATATTAAAGCTGTTAGCCCTTAGAGCATTAAACTAACTGAAGGCGTCATACGTACACATTGAGCCCTTTCACACAAGCGATTTTTCTCAGCGATTTAAAGGAGGAGCGAGATCGCGGCGAGCACGCGGCTACCGCGTGCTCGCCGCGATGAAAAAATGGTCTGTGGGAAAGGACCTCTACACAAAAAAAATTACCCTTTCGAGGGAAGGCGAGCGCAACGTCCGCTTAAAAATGAGATGAGAGATTAAATTTTTGCAATTTACGTGTGTAAAAAATTTTTTTTTTTTATAAAATATTAACAAAACCAAAAAGAAAAAGAAAAACAATTACAATTAAATTGGTTCTCCATAAGGATAGTCCTAAGGATGATGTAATTTTTTATATAAGTATGTATAATTTTCTGTCGTAGAATTCTCCGGATTGTTTATTGCTCCAAAGTCGCGCTGTCAAATGATTCCCATTCTCTTATCTGTTTGTAAGTAACTACACGCGTTATACCACTTTTGGTTTAGCCTTATCTCGAAAGAGATAGTGTTAAGAGGGCTCTGTCGGTTCGGTTTAAGGAATTACGGTGGACGTTAAAATATCAATAAAGGTTATTTATATATTTTTTCATCCATTGTAACAATTGTTCAGACAAAGATTACTGCCTGCTGGCAGAGGTTTGTATGAAGAATACTAATAAATAAATAATAATATGTGTTCCGTTTTATTATTTTTAACGTATTGTTGCAACAAAATGGGCAGTTTAAATATTAATGCAGAGTATACTTATACTTTAATTTTAAGTTAACTGTATACTGTTTTGTTATTGCGAAATAAATATTTATTATTATTATTATTATTATTATACTTAGCTCATAATGAGATATTCTTAAAATATTTAGTTCATTCATTGATCAAATCAATCTCCACGTGAACATATTCAAGCACTATTAAAATAAATGTGGTATCATTATTTCGCAAAATTACATCAATTTGGCTCTGTCATTCTGTTGCAGAGGGTCGAGCACGACTTTACGAATGCTGCGTAACGTAAAATCGAATAGTAAACGTTGTCGATAGCCGTGATAGCCTGGTGGTTTGACCTATGGTCTCTCAAGCAGAGTGTCGTATGTTCAAACCCCGGCTCGCACCTCTGAGTTTTTCGGAATTTATGTGCGGAATTACATTTGTAATTTATCATGAGCTTTTCGGTGAAGGAAAACATCGTGAGGAAACCTGCACACTCGTGCGAAGCAATTCAATGGTGTGTGTGAAGTTCCCAATTCGCACTGGGCCCGCGTGGGAACTATAGCCCAAGCCCTCTCATTCTGAGAGGAGGCCTGTGCCCAACAGTGCGACGTAAAAAAAGGCTGGTGATGTGATGTGATGTGAAACGTTGTTGAGTTTGTATGACGTTTGGAACAGCGCCTTCCCGTGAGCGCATTTTGGACTAAAATTTAGTTTGAGATTTCTCGATCTCGATACGATAACGATATTTTTTTGTTTTATGTGCAATAAAGAGATATACATACATACATACATAACCGTAACGTTACGCATCATTCGACAAGTGAATATTAGACATTGATAATACATGTGACTACCATTAAATTAGAAATATGTTAACAGAGGTAAAAGTGACTGATGTAATTTTGCACACCTGCATGCAGGTTGGATACGCATAAACTGTTCTAGATTTAAGATCTTTGTAACCGTGTTCCAGCAAATAAATAATTTTGAATTTGAATTTAGTAAAGTCGTGCTCGACCCTCTGTGAGAGATGAACTATTTACGTACCTGTAAATATTCGACTAGCAATACTTTTGCAGTATGAAGACAAGGCTCCCTTAACGGCACTTGCATTATCATAAGAAATAGCTGCGTACGAGTACCAGGGTAATACCGATGATTATTCAAAGTGGGACCATACTGGATAGTTTAGATATTTCACGGTAAATAACTTACCGACATGATAAAATTATGCCCATTACACACTTATCTTTTACTATCACGAAGGTTAGCTGGAAAGAGCCTCTTAAACGTGAATAACCTAATCAACTTAGAAAAGTTGAAAAACCCCCGACTATGTCGCTTCAAAGTTCAGTATTTCAATATAAAAACGGGTGAACCGATTTTGATGAAACTTAGCTAAGACCATCTCGATTAAACTAGCTTTCGATTAAAAAAAAGCGCATCGAAATCGGTCCATCCATTTGGGAGCTATGATGCCACAGACAGATACACAGGTCAAACTTATAACACCCCTCTTTTTCGTCGGGGGATAAAAGCTAATTTTGATCCTGATTGTACATACCTTGATGTTTTGCGTACAGTCAGCAGCAAAAGTTGCTAAGCAGCCGACGCGTTCACAATGATCTAAGCACGGCTCTATTGTTATAGACATAAGAGCTTGTGCAGATCATTGTGACCGCTTCGGTTGCTTAGCAACTTTTGTTACTGACTGTACAATTATGCTCAACTGAATTGTGATAAGGTTCAACAGTTCAACGATTCAATTGCTTAACTGTATGTGGAGTTTTAACTTGATCCACCCTTTTAACTTAACTTATAATAAAACCAACTAGGAGTAAGTCAATAAAATATATCTAAAATGCGTGTTATTTCAAAGCTTTTATTCCCCGTTTATTTTACTGTGTATTTACAGTAGTAAAATAATTTTACGAGTATTACTATTAGGGAGTTATCTACATAGACCGAGTTAAATTTACTGTTTAGATAAAAGACAACACACACAAACAGACTGAAATTAATACTTACTTAAGTGATAGGTACTTAAAGTTAAGTAGGTATTTAGCGGAAGCCAATATCATCATCAGCCTATTTACGTCCCACTACTGGGCACAGGCCTCCTCTCAGAATGAAAGGACTATGGAAAGCCAATATGGTGTCAGTTAATTATTTATGTAAAGATTACAGGAAAAATAAAACGGCTTAAAATTTTTGTCTGCTGTTATATGTAAGAATAAGAATAAGAAATCTTTATTTCGCAACAACAATATAGTAATATACAGTTAACTTAAAATAAATTAAATATAAGTAGTTGCGAAAAAGGAATCCATTCAGCATTCGTCGGGTCACTAAAGGTGGCTCGACGCTGATATTACGTGGATCCTGGTTGGCATGCGATACAGAGCCGCACGATACGCAATGTCTCAAGCCCACGCTAACACACTACACACAGTACCCACCCAAACAGAAGCAATGTTAACAATATTCATCACTTGTATATGTATATGTATGTAAAGAGCAATATAAAATTACCCAATACATGCGTACATTTTGATTAGAAGCTGGGCTCTGTTAACACTGAAGTACTTAAAACACTCGGAAAAAGCTGAATAAATCTTCGAGACTCGATTCCCAGGATAGATGAACTATTTACATACCTACCTACAGATTTGTACGGAAGTCCGACTCGCACTTGACCGGTTTGTATTTATTAATCTTTACAGTAAAGTATAATTTATCTCAATTTACGTTAAAGCAATATGGTATTAACTACCCTATTATCGGCACTTTATTTAAAAAAAAAAATATCATTGACACCCAGATTTTGGACAGATTTTCATCACATAAATTAACCTTGATAATTATTAAGAGTAAAAACAAAAATAAGTAACATGAAAATAAAATTTTATTACATCGAATAGCGCCTGGAGTCTCTTTTTAACCGACTTCAAAAAGGATTCGTCGGAATATATTTTTAATTTTTTTTTAGGTAAAAGTATACACGTGGTAAGAGTCTCCGCTCTTCCTTAAAACTAGGTACAGGTTTGATGAAAACAGTATTATTATTTTTTATGAGTAAAGATGACAACCATTAAGGCATTTCTTTTAGCCTGATTTGAAATTATTTGAATTCTACAAAATTGTTAATTTAATTATAAAACAATTGACTAATTTAAATTAAACCTGCCTTTCTCTCAACGATTTCTTTAATCATGCTTTCTAATACTCCTGACTATTAACAAAATAGCGGGGGGCCACATCCCTACTGAGTTGAGGTCAATCACCCTAAGGTTGACCTAATTTCTACAATTTGTTTGTTAGGACTATAATTTATTATGAGATCTGAGATGAAATTTATGTCTATTAAACGTCCGATTAAGTTATAAATTAACTTGCTGTAATTATCGTTATTTAGTGTGGCAAGGTGTAATAATGATGTAATCAGAGTGCGATTCCTAATTGATTTCACAGTTGCAGAGATTCATTTTGTTGATTGAGCATTCGTCACTTCCATACAAATTGTAATCTAAAATAAGTGCCAATAATTATAATTTATATGGGAAAGATAACTTCCCGATCGGCTAAACAGAAACCTCTATAACTATAGAAACATGTCTGTTTGTTCCCTCTTGACGCCTCAACGCTTCAACAAATTTTTATGTGGTATTCATTTAGCCTTTATTGGACGTAGGATATCTACTTTTAACTCGTAATATTGAGTAGTTCCCGGAGAATAGTGATATAACCGAATTCCACGCAGACGAAGACATGGACAATAACTAGTGTAGGCACCAACTATCTTTGCACAAAAGTTTATTCCCTTAACTGGTACAAGAAGAATTTAGAAGACTTACTTTTGTAAGCAATGCCTAACAGTATAGTGCCATTGAAATTATATGAGGGGAGGGAAATGAACTTTTGTGCAAAGTTAGCTGGCGTAGGGTATATAAACAGTTATGCCATTATTTATATACATCACTCAAGCCTCCATTCGCTAAAATAGGTTTTGTGTTCTTCTTACTAACGGAAATGTCAATGTGACAAAAAAGGACAAACGAACTTTAACGGCGTTTTAGTTAAAATAGGTTTATGAATAACAGGGTTAAAGTTTACGACTTGTTGTTACCTATGTCATTTTTATTCGAATTTGGTAAGTTATTCAGTGATCATGATCAGACTGATCAGTAAAATGACGACTTTATTAATTTAAAAAATTCCATAGCAACTTACATTCTTATTATCCAATTAAAACCAAAAGTAGATAACCTAAAATATTTGGACCAAACAAAAATATTTCAGGTAACATACCCTTCGCGTGATTAGTGGAAATACCGTTGACAGTAAAAACCATAACCGAATAATTAAAAAAACCAAGAAAACAATAAAGGATCCCAGGTGGTCTTGGAACTAGACGAGAATCTAGGGTTGTTGCACAAGGCTTAAAATGAACTAAGCCACCATGTTTTATCTACATCTGCACTAATATTATAAAGAGGAAAGATTTGTACCTATTTTTGTATGTTTGTATGTTTGTAATGAATAGGCTCAAAAAGTACTGGGCCGATTTAAAAAATTCTTTCACCAATAGAATGCTACATTCTTCCAATTTGACATAGGCTACATTTCATTTTGAAAAAATTAGGGATCCTTGGTAAAATTTGAACAATGTAACCGAAGGTGTAGAAAAATGAGTCTTAAAATGTCTTTCGTCGAATGCGCTGCCGAAACTATTAGCGATAGAACAAAATAATGTACAACAATATTGAAGAACATCATAATGTCTACAAAAAACTCCGCGGTAGCATATGTCTAACTATTGTAGTTATGTCACTACAACAACTTTTTCATTTTATAATTGTCTACCCCGAGCGAAGCCGGGACGGGCTGCTAGTTGCAAATAAAATAATTTATAATTTTATGATTCTTTATTCCGAACTAAAATGGTAAAAAGGAACCCTTATGCATTATGATGTGACTCGGTCTGGCTGTCTGTCTGTCCGTCACACCTAGTTATCTCAGGAACTACTAAATGCTATCGACTTTAAATTTAAAAAATTAAGCTTTATTTACATAATAAAAGCAATTTACAATGACATTAAATCTAAGCTTAAACTAAATAAATTACAACTTAAAACTAAATTAAATCTAAATAATGCCCCCGTGGCATAGTGCCCAAAAGGCTGGCAGCGTTGCCTCGCTGAATAGCGATGCTGATTCTTTGAGAGAGAAAACTGCCAGCCCTTTGGTCACAAGTTGCATCAACTAAGCGCTTTTGTAACTCAGAAATAAGCTTGTAAGCGCTAGGACCCCATGGACCCAAAGTTTCAAACCCGACAGGAACAAAATTATAATTCGGACCGAGAGATTGATACTTAGAATTTTTTCTATTTTCAGCCGTTTCTGCCGCCGCACCAGCTTTTTGTGTGGAATTTAAAATAAAATAGGTTTAAATTTAAAATAGGTTTAGATAAATGCTAGCGCAAGTACGTTGCAAATATCTCCGAAATTTGCATTAACTAAACTAAAAATTATCTATTTTATTGTTATTGCTTAAAATTGTAGTGTTATTTCAAGTGGGGGGTATCATAATAATGTAAGAGCTCTCTTTGAACATTCTAAACATTTTAAAGACCCCATGGTTTTTGAATTATAATGAAAAAAACGTTTAAAAAATACCGTCCTCCTCCTCCCCCTTATCTCCGAAGTTCGATTACAGAAAATCCGAACAAAAAAGTTACGAATAATTTCTTTTAAACAGGTCCCCGTGAACTTTTTCACATCCCTACGAAAGTCCAAAATAGAATTCCTGAGCATTACGTAACAGTCTACGAATATTCCTGTTCCCCGATATTCGATATATTATCATTAGTATGTAGTATTATATCATTAGTCGATATTCCGAACGGTCTCATTAAAATGCCGTCGGTGATTTATTCGGGCCCAATAATCATCTACAAATTATAGTGATACGATGTAATGATGTGATAATTCAGAACTTCGTTCCAGATAGGTTAGACATATTTTACACACACACACACAGTTACAATAAAGTGTAAACTTTTTGTAAACGTAACTTTGAACACAAGCTTTTTTTAGGTAACACTATTCTTTCTATAGAAAAAAATCCGCGTGTTGTGGGGTAGACCTAATATTTAAGAACTTCTGCTGATCAAATAAAAGATCTAAGTGCAGAGTAATGTTCTTTTGATGCATAAACCCTCTACAATTATTCGGTTTAAATTTTTTAAATGTTTTTTCATACAAAACTTTCGCCATAGTTATAGTAAAATGCAACTTTACGTCAAAAGTTGACAGGTTACGAAGGAAATGGACTTCATTTCATATTTTGAATGAAGTATCGGTAGGATGCACCAGGCATAGTTTGAAGGTGGTATTCCACTGCTAGAATGAAAAGTTGAATAATATTGTAATCTTAGTGTTAAAAAATATTTAATAACACGATAATGCTAAAATTGTCTATTGCCTTATCTAGAAGTAGAAAATTGTGTATTATAAATTTCGACTATAACTTAGTCACATATGGAATATCTTTTAACTCAGTATGTTCAATTACTATTATAGTTGTAATAAGATTACATAAATTATGTTTTTTATTAAATCGTTTAAGGCGATTAGAGCAAGTTCATAGATTGCTCCATTAAGTTAATTTGTAGTAGAAAATAGGACTGTAATTTGTGGGATTGGTTTAGTATAAGTTCTTAGATTAGATTATTAGCAAATTAACAGTTTTACTTATGTGAAAGAATGTAATTATGTAGCAACATAATATTAGACATACCTACAATAATTATGCTACATTTTTTTCTTAAAATAACTTAAATGTATTTTTTTTTTTTTTTTTAATAACAGCTCGGCAAAGTTACATGTCGCCTGATGGTAAGCACACAATGCAGTCCAGAAAACGATGTAATAATTTATTAAAAAACTGGATCTCTTTCCTTAATATTTGTACTACTTTAAGTAAAGTCCGTTCATTCTAAGGTAGACGGACAGTCGGACAGTGCCATCTATTGTCCTATATTGGAACTAATGTATTTTCTATCGATTTCTGAAAAACATCTGCTATTTAGAGAAGTTATTAAATTTTTCTGTAATCTTTACATAAACGTCTACGGTCTACTATAATTTCATTTCAACATTTCAAGAAAGTAAGTAATTTCCGATTTTTCTCTATGCAAACTTTGGAGGAGAGGGGGGGGGGGGGGGGGGGCAGCGGTATTTTTTTTATACAATTTCTTAATATTTACAAAATACACGATTAAGCAAGCAATCTAAAACCATTCCTTCAAGGAAGGATAGCAGTACTGGTTCCTAAAATAACCCGCTATGTGTGTCTGACTCATGCCACAAGGGTTCCTTTTTACAATTTCAGTCGGGAACCCTAATAACTTAGTTCATTAGCCCGGCTACCCTTTTCACGCTTACATTCGTAGTTGCAAGTGTATTGTCAGCGCGGCCATTGTCAAAACCATGCAAAATGCCATTAAGATAATCGTGGTTATTTTACTAAACCAACAATCGGGTCAAATCAACAAACATATGCCGGTAAGGGTTGTCACTGGACCCATATTATTATATTTAGATTCCGTATGATTTACTTAGGTAAAAATGGTAAAAACAATTCAAATTACAAAACTAGCTATAAATAATTAAAACTAACCTAAATCTAAATATGGCCCCCGTGGCGTGGTGCCCAAAGACTGGCGGCGTTCCCCCGTCGAACAGCGATGCTGATTCGCGGGAGAAATAGCTGCCAGCCCGTTGGTCGCCAGTAGCGGCGACCAGACGCTTTTTTAGATCTCTAAATAAAGCGTGCGCACCGGGACCCTATGGACCCAGGGTCTCTGTTCCTGCACCAACGAAATGATATGCGGAACCGAGACCCTGGTAGTTATTTTGCCTGCTTTTTATTTTCGGCCGCTTAAGCCGCTGCGTCGGCTTTGTTAATAAAATAAATAAAGTTTTATTTGCAGGCGTGACACCCATATTTTAGAAAACACAAATAGGTACGTAAACATTTACTTAACTTAACTTAATAAGTTAACACACTAGTGTCAAAAGTCAAAGTGTCAAAGGGACCATTACCTTAAAAGTAAATGGTGTCATCAAATCACCCTATTTGCGATTCTCGTTCTGGTGCACAGATAGCCAATACCTAAAAATAGGATTGCCCATGTTGCGGTACTCGGCCGTCAGTATAGCGTTACGAGAGCAGCGCATGCTCTCCCAGAAGGACGCAATGCGCGCCCTCACCACAGCAAAGAAGTCTGGGACTCCGGCTTCGGCGAACATGGTTCCGTGTAGGTGAGACGGCTAGGGTTGAGTCGCATCCCAGACTAAGACCCGACCCATCTTCCACGGAATCAGAGACGTACCATATACAGGATGTGATTTAATGAACCGTCAAGTAAACAGCCAGGGATTGCGTAAGTCTGAGTAGCCAACCCTGTAAAGTTTTTTTTGGAAAAATAAATCATTCATTGCTTCTGCTGGTTATTAATATGTATGGGAGAATGACTTTTTTATCTCCTTAATAGTCCTTTGCACAGCAACGTGAAGCTACGAACAGCCGGTGTAATTACGGGCACAAGAGGCATTTCATCTTAGCCCTCTAGGTTGGCAACGCATCTGCAAACCCTCCGGAGTTGCGGGTGTCTATGGGCAGTGGTGATCACTTACCATCAGGTGACCCACTTGCTCGCTTGCCTTCCTCGTTGTATAACAAAAAAAAAAAAATTCAATAACATTCCCATGACAAAATAATTAAGTGAGCTGACTGACTTTAATTTTTTGTCTAAAGCTACAAAAGGGCTAACTGAGTTAAAATACCTACATACATTTAGATCCTGCCTATAAAAAAAAACTTTAAAAAATTGCTTTTACTCAAACTCATGAATAAACAAAACAAAACTAAGAGTCGAGTACAAATATTCGAATAACGCGTAACGTAACGTTATCGTATCGAAATCGAGAAACTTCATACTAAATTTTAGTTTTCAAATACGCTCACGGGCGAGAGCTGTGCCCTTTAGTGTAATCAAAAAGCACAAAATACGTCGCGATCGCGTTTGCGTTAAAGTGTCAAATAGTATGAGAATTGTTAAACGAGACGTATTTTGTTCTTTTTGATTACACTAAGGGGTCTGTTCCAAACGCCATACGAATTTCTCGATAACGTTTGGTACTACTCGATTACGTAACGCAGTATCCGAGTATTCGTACTCGGGCCTCTGGTATGTCGTGATGATTTTAAACGATTTTGTAACAATAGCATTAGGTACCTAAATAAGCCTCCATAATTATTTTAATTTAGATCAAACTATGAAATCATACTTATTCGAACAAAGAGATTAATGAGAATGGCAGAAGCATGCAATCAATGAAGACGAGAGAAGCTGAGGATTTTTTCGACCGAGATACTACTAGTCTGAAAAAAAAAACTATTAAGTAGGCAACCCTGTATAGACTACTACAGCACGCGGTGCGCGCGCGCCGACCGTGTCGCATTGTCGGCGCGTCCGGTAAGTAGAGGTTTCCATTCCGCGACACAACGAATTCTACCCATTTATTCATTGGAATTATGTACCTAGTAGGTACCTACTGACACTGGTTCATTCATTATTTTAATTATTTACAACTTGTACAAGTCGTAATTAGCCTAGTGGTTTGATCAATGACCTCTCAAGCAGAGGATCGGTCGTATATCTGAACACGTCGGAGTCTTTTGGAATTTATTTGCGGAATATAATTTATTTCAATAAATAACATAAACAGTAAACAAAGACAAACATATTAACACTTAACCTAAAGGTAAAAAATTGGGCCTAAATCGCTGTCAACGGGCATTTGCGAAATTACATTTGTAATTTATCATGAGCTTTTTAGTGAAGCCTGCACACTACTACCAAGAAATGCTTCATTGGTGGTTCATCGAAATTTAACATTATTTACATAAAACCTTAATTTACATAACGGATGCATCCATAAATATTGAAAATATCATGTTTTCACTCGATTAAATATTTCAGTGAAACGAACATTTGTCGAAGGCATACTTTTGTCAAATGTTATTCGCCATTAAATCAGATCCTTAATAATAACAACGTAAAAAAAGTTGAAAACACCTGACGATATTTTATTTTCAAAGTCTCATATCTCAAAAACTGTTAAACCGATTTAAATAAATCTTAGCTACGAACCATCTCGATCAACTAACTTTCGATTAAAAAAACACAGCATCCAAATCGGTCTATCTGTTTAGAAGCTACGACGCCACATACCACATACAGACACGTTACGGGTTTTAACAAAAACACATTATAAGTGGCTATTACAAAATCGTCCTCTACGTCAATGAAAACGTACAACCCAGAGTAATAATATACCATTAAGTTAGTATTAAATTACTACGTTTTTTGTTCAGTAATAACTAGAAGAGTAGTTTTAACTGAATGGAACTGGCACAATTGTAACAGGCTTAAATTCGTATGTACGAGTAATCCGATATTATGATATGTGGTACTGTTATCTGTAATCTCTGTTACAATTTAGTTAGTACGAATGTGGAAAATCTTTACTTTAAATCGTAGATGAAATCAAATTGAAATAGAAAAGAGCGATAGCGTTTGAACATAGGATTATTTTATTTTAGCGATAAAAAGTAAATACATTAGATTTGTAGTGTCGTAGTGTGATGGATGGGTGTTGATTCAATTTCAAAACCGGAGAGGAGCTCGATAATATGGATAAGTGTCAATTCAATGTAAAAGACGGAGAGAAGTCCGAAAGATGGATAAGTGTCAATTCATTGTAAAAGACGGAGAGAAGTCCGAAAGATGGATAAGTGTCAATTCATTGTAAAAGACGGAGAGAAGTCCGAAAGATAGATAAGTGTCAATTCAATGTAAAAGACGGAGAGAAGTCCGAAAGATGGATAAGTGTCAATTAATTGTAAAAGACGGAGAGAAGTCCGAAAGATGGATAAGTGTCAATTTAATTTAAAATACGCAGTGGAGTTCGAAACATGGATAAATGGCGTTTCAATTTAAAAGTCCGAGAGGAGTTTGAAGATGGATAGGTGTCAATTCAATTAAAAAAAACAGGCCAAGAGCGAGTCGGACTCGCGCACGAGGGTTCCGTAGAAAGATTTTAACGCTTTTTCCCAGTGTTTTAAGAAGTCCAGTGTTAGCAGAGCCCTGCTCCTAAGCAAAATGTACGCAGTGTGGGGTCAACTTATATTGGTCTGCGAAATCTACAGACAGACATAAAAAGTTAAGATTTTGAGGCTTTTCCGAGCGGTTGTGCTATAAGAGCTACCTTCATACCAAATTTCAAGTTTCTAGGACAACTGGAAGTACCCTTTAGGTTTTCTCAGTACGGCGATTTGTATGGAAATAGATTTTTTAATGACTGTGTTTTGATTGCGTTGACTTAGAAGGTTGATTTCTTCACAGCTTCAAGGGACCGCAGGCTTGAGTATTCGATATTAATTTCAGCATGCTACCTCCACGCGTTCCAGAGAAAAAGGGTCTTGACAGACAGACAGACAGACAGACAGACGGACAGACGGACGGACGGACGGACAGACGGACGGACAGACAGACAGACAGACGGACAGACAGACGGACGGACAGACGGACGGACGGACAGACGGACGGACAGACAGACAGACAGACAGACGGACGGACGGACGGACGGACGGACGGACAGACGGACGGACAGACAGACGGACGGACAGACAGACAGACAGACGGACAACAAAGTGATCCTATAAGGGTTCGGTTTTTTCCTTTTGAGGTACGGAACCCTAAAAACAGAGAGGTGTTCGAAAGGATTAATTTTGTCAGTAAATCAAATATGAACTAGTACCCGACACTGTCCAAATAGTTGGCACTTTCAATCTTACTTCATATCTATAAAAATAACTTACTTTTACCTTAACGTTCGTATCAAGATATCGTAAACTTATTAGGCTAAAAAACTGTCTGAAAGCGCAGCTTTGCTTATAAAGGGGTGTATTCTACACAAATTCCTTTCTGGGGTGTTATTCTCTAAGCCTTAGAGTCTAAGATGACAGCGTTGCGTTCACAGCTATTTCAGCATAGGAGTGTCAAATTTTCCATACTATATGACAGCGAATTTGACACTTCGACTCTGAAACAGCCGTGAATAACCTTAGCTTAGACAATAACACACCAGCAAAGCTCTAAAACAAACGTAAACCTGTCGACAACAATTTCTTAATGTATACAAATAAAATGGCGGTTTTATAGTAACTACACTAAGAACGAACTAGATTGTCGTAAACGTCAACGTTTAATGACGAAAATTGCACAACTAATGTGCCAAGTACATTAGTGGATCGTAAAAACCGTGGTTTTTACATAAAATTATCGTGTACTGTCAAAGGGAGTAATAATTAGGTAATTCAATTGTAAAATGGATGTAAATGTGGAATATTTGTAAATTATTATTATCACGGACCTTGTGTCGAATTGACTTGGAGATTGACAAAAATTTTATGTTGTTACAGACGTCATTACATAGTCAATTATAAGTGTCACTGTCTACCTTAATTTTTTTTTTTTTACTTTCTAAATTGTTTTTTAATGACGAGCAAGAAAAAACAAAGTGTTTGTTTTTTATAGGTAATGTCAATGTATAATTAATAAATGTGTTACTATCTATGATACGCCTTAAGAATATTAATTATTGCTCTCGATTCGCTAACCGCGCAAGCTCTCCTTCGTGAAGGACCACGGATTGGTCCAACACAATGTTGAGCAAACCTGTACGGTAAAATTATGCATGACAATCTTATTCCAATTTTATTTGAATCTCGCAGTATTTATACAAAAATCTGGCATTATTAAGTACAAAACATGGATTTTAATAAATAAATTACGACACGTACTTTGTGTCTATCTCAAATAAAACATTATCATTATGTAGGTACATTACTTTACAGTAATAGCCCGTAATCTTGTAACGAATGTCTCCATCCCGCCCTCGACTCTATTTAAATAAATACGTTCATGAATCATGCGATAAAGTATCGCGCGATTTGATAATACTATACTTATGGTTATAAATATCTAATTTTGTTCGTCAGGAAAGATGTATATGAAGAGAAAGCTTCAGGTGTTGACCAATAAAATGTGTAATGTCGTGCACAAAAAACAAAAAACCCGAATGCAAAAACAATTAACTTACATTAATCTTATGTCACTCCCACAGCTGAAACGAATCTAATGACACCTCATTGTGTTGAATTTCGTCAAACTGTTTAGGCTGTAGAGCGTGCCAAATAATTAGACATACCTACATACATATGAGGTAAAAGGGCAGAATCATAACTTATTAAAAAAATAACTTTACTAAAACTAAAGCAACACACTGTGCAAAGTAAGAAACCAAAACAAGAAAAAGTATATTACACACAAAAAGTGTGATTAAGTTTCGTGAAGAACCGTTGGCTACACTAATCTACATCTACATCTACACTAATATTATAAAGAGGAAAGATTTGTACCTATTTTTGTATGTTTGTATGTTTGTAATGAATAGGCTCAAAAAGTACTGGGCCGATTTAAAACATTCTTTCACCAATAGAATGCTACATTCTTCCAATTTGACATAGGCTACATTTCATTTTGAAAAAAATTAGGGATCCTTGGTAAAATTTGAACAATGTAACCGAAGGTGTAGAAAAATTAGTCTTAAAATGTCTTTCGTCGAATGCGCTGCCGAAACTATTAGCGATAGAACAAAATAATGTACAACAATATTGAAGAACATCATAATGTCTACAAAAAACTCCGCGGTAGCATATGTCCAACTATTGTAGTTATGTCACTACAACAACTTTTTTCATTTTATAATTGTCTACCCCGTGCGAAGCCGGGACGGGCTGCTATTAATAAGTATAGTCACAAGACAATAAATAAACTACAAAAATGTCCCATACAAGTCAACTGGTAAAGTGTAAACGAAGGCAATCATTATTAATCTTGTGTCTTGTTAATTTCTGTACTGACAGCCTGATGTTTCGCAACCACGTCAAACCAGAATTTATCATAATAATGACACTATACATTCGAATAAAATCAACCATATGGCAGTAAAATGGTAGGGTAGGATACTAAAATTGGCACAAAATCTTCTATTAACTACCCCTGTAAAACAGTATAAGACTTGTTGTATGTGTGAGTAATGCGTGTGAATATAGACATTACAATTTAAGTTTGCAATACAATGTATGTATTGTTGCCAACAGACAGTAAGTTTATTGAGACGGCAACATTGAAGACAGATAGATGTTTTTATAGCCAGTAGATAAATAAGGGAAATAAGGGAGAGATTAAAACATTGGGAACGAATAGTGGCTACTGTTAGGCTTGATATTTGGCAAAAATATTTCTTGAATGTCAAACGTGCACTAGAAGAAATTTTTAAATTAAAGGTCCAGGCCTGGAAACTCTATTATTTACTTTTTACAGGGTTTTTTTTATGTACCCCTGACATAAAAAAAACCCTGTAAAAAGTAAATAATAGAGTTTCCAGGCCTGGCCCTTTAATTAGGAACTATGTTAACTTTAGCTCAGTCGGGTGCCATCGTTTTCTATTTGCAGGCCCTCCGTAGTACGGCACGTATGTACTGCACCTGACTGCGCAAAAGTTAACATACCTAATTCCTAATTAAAGGACTAGGCCTGGAAATTTTATTTTTTACTTTTTCATCATCATCATCATGTTAGCCGAAAGACATCCACTGCTGGACATAGGCCTCCCCAAGGCTCTTCACTCAGACCTGTCTTCTGCTTTCGGCATCCACCGTGATACCGCGATCTTTAGCAGGTCCTCGCTCCATCTTGTTGGAGGCCTACCGACAGCTCTTTACTTTTTACAGATTTCTTATTCTTCCACAGTAGCGACGTCGCGGGCTTATACGAGCTTAAAGTATAAAATAAAGCAAAAACTAAATGCCTTTCCAATCAAATTTTACCAAATTTTTACAACCATTATTAATCTCCTTCTATCACGTAAAACCGCGCTTAAAACCATAATTCCTTTTAAACAGTTCAATCTAATCTTCGTAAAACTTCGGCAGCCTTCGGAGACCGTTAATGGCTTCAGTTTACGACCAACAAAACGGTTTACATGATTCGAAGCTTAAACCCATAATTACCGCCAATCCTTTCAACGGACTATAACTTGAAAGACAGTGTGAAATCACCTTTATCTAGAAATGAGGGCAGTCAAATATTAACCTCAACGTACAAAAAATAAGGTTTAAAACCCTTTAGACGAATACACGGTTATGACAGCCGATCATTTTGAATTTGGATCGCACCGGCTCCGCCTACTCGCCCTTCGATTCCGTAAACGTCTTCGGTGTTTACGCAAAAGTTAACGTTACCTTTTTATAGAGGTTTCTGAGGCGGGGGAACGTAAACGCGAATGTGTGCGTTACCGGCCCAATGGGTGTATGATTAGTGCTGTCAGTCACTTTCCGTGGGTTCGATTGCGTGAGTGATGCGGTAAAGTTGTGAAGTCACGACAGTTGTGTTATGTTATGGTGGTCGATTAGTAACTTTGAGAATCAGGAAGTGGAACGCGAACTTAATAATCCTACTAATATTATAGGTACCTAAATGAGAAAGTTTGAGAGTGTGACTGACTGGGTGTGTATCTATGTTTGTTTTGTCACTTCTTCATGCCGAAACGGCTGAAGTAAATTAGAGATATAGAACCAGTGGCTCTCTGACCTTGCGAGCAAATTTTTTTTATTTGAAATTAAAAAAAAACTAGCTGGTCCATAAAAAAAACTATATACCTAATTATCGAGTCTGATCACAAAGTTTCACGAGAATCGGCTCATTAAAGTCCAATTAATTATAATTATCGAACCTGCTCACAAAAATCAATATTAATAAGGGTATTGCCGAAAAAACCTGTAAATAAATAAATCTAATGATAATAGTATAAATTTATCATAAACCTTATTGTTGGTATAAGAAGTAGACACATTTTGGACGTGCAAAAGTATAAAGTTTTGTTGTGGTTAATTTTATCCCATTATTAAACTAAAAAATAACACTACACTAAAAAAATAAAAAATAAATATCATGGGACAAATATAACACAAAACGAAAACAACCCGACTAGTTTCTATTCAATTGTAATAAAAAAAATCGCAGCAAATTTTCTAAATTCTTAGAACTTGAGATCTTAACAAACTATTATTTCCTCAAAAAACATAATTGGCCCGGTGGGCGTGTTGAGTCCATGAGAAGGATTTTATTCAACGCACGCGTTCGCGTTACGTTCTCAAACGAATAGATATGCGAGTTGGGAAGATAACAGAAAAGTTGCATGAGGTTTAGAATTTATGAAACTGACGATTTTTCGTGTCGTTTTGAGAAGATTTTTCTTATGAACATTAATAATTGTTTTGCACTTCATATTTTACAATTACATTTTAATGAACCAAGAAATTTTGCCAGAACTAGTTTTACAGAAAAGTGAAAAATGCACATAAAGCTTTGCTTCTACGTTTTATAGCAGAAAATTCTATACCGACTAATTATAAGCGAACTTAACTTCTAAAACGTGCAACACATTTAATGCATGTTGTTATTTTCTATCGTTATATGCATGATGACTAGGTATTTCAAGTTTCATTGTCAAATCTGTTGCCATTTAGTACTGAAAACACACACTAGCATCCGAGGCTGCACTAGAGAATAGCACTTCAGCTCATATTTCCGAAAGCTTTCCTGCTCGACTCACCAAATTAACGTTCTCGTTGTTATTAGACAATGGTTTTTATGGAATTAAAAACACGTGTTTGCCTCCAAACACATAAAAACTTAATATAGCCAAAATTCCAACTCCCATTTCATGTTCATTCAATTCATACACCATTTTAAATTTTTAATGGGGCGTGATGGGATCATTTTTGTCTTTTTTTCCCGACTACGGCAAAAGGAAGGATTATGTTTTTTGTTTGTTATTGTATTATTTGTCCATTCGCGGATTTATTGGGCGTAATTATAGTGTACGGATAAATGCTGAATTAGATTTAGTTCGGAGTTCCGTACCCACTAGGTTTTTGTCCTCAGTGGACAAAAAAAGATCGGTATTAAATGTGTTTCTTGTACCTATAGATGATATAGGCATTTTAGGTATGCACAGTTATTAGGTACGTAACTTGAAATAAATAAATAAATAATATCACGGGACAAATTGACACCAATTGACCTAGTCCCAAACTAAGCAAAGCCTGTACTATGGGTACAACAACGGATAAACATACTTATATAGATAAATACGTACTTATATACATATTAAACATCCAAGACCCAAGACAAACATTCGTATTCATCATACAAACATTTGCCCCGACCGGGATTCGAACCCGGCACCTCAAGCTTCATAGTCAGGGTCGCTAACCACTAGGCCATCCGGTCGTCAAACCGGCCCCAAACGGGTCCGGTTGTCAAACTTATTTTGAAATCTTTACCTATTCCTACTTAAAAAAATGTGGTTTTTTTATTATTTATTATTTGGCCAAATTATAGCCTTATTAAAAGTATGTCTATTTGTTTTCTTATAAAAAAGCTGTTATGATTTTGCATTAAAATATAAATATTTCGTAGTCAGGCTTTTTATTTGTAATCGTAAGTTACAAGATAATCAAATGTACGTATTGATTTAAACTTAGACTAATGATAATGATTAATCACTTAAGTTACGCTTTTGTCATAACAATAAGTTACAAAAAGTTAACAAAAAGCGATAATTCCCAAAAAACTGCAACAATAAAAATTGGACTCTTTCTGCATAACCCCGTTTCCACTTGACCATTTTTTACAATCTTTTGCCAATGCCTTAATAAGGTTGATGTATAAAAAAAGAATGATGTATACCTCTGATAATTTGACGTATATTGGAGTAATTTATTACAATGGCTCTTGTTAGCTTCCGACGGTCGTCGTTATGTAATTTTGGTAACGAGATGGTCGTTCAGCCGTTTTGCATAAACACATCATAATGATGGTTAAGAATTTTGAGTTAGGTAGTATGTATGAGCGAAACGAAGACACTTCTGAGGGTCGAGTACGACTTGTCATATCCTGCGTAACGTTACGGTTATCGTATCGAGATCGAGAAACCTCATACTAAATTTTAGTTCCAAATACGCTCACGGGCGGGCGCTGTTCCAAACGTCATACAAACTCGACAACGTTTACTATTCGATTTTACGTGACGCATATTAGAAAAGTCGTGCTCGACCCTCTTCCCAATTCAAAGATTGAGTTTATTTACAACAAGCTGGCTATACGGGTGAGGTGAGTTGGCAATTCCGGAAGATGGCGTACTACGAAGCCTAATTTATTAGAAAACTAAGTTTCTGTAAAAATTTAAGTCTGTGTATTTTTCCGATAGTTATTCTGCTATTCGAGGCTATTCGATACTTATTGAAAATCCGATGACAATGCAATAATCTGGTAGCGAAATTCTGGTGGTGCGGCCAGGATCGTCTCCACAGGAGGGAACTCTTCAACGGTTAATGGCATCGACTTGAAATTTGGTATGGATATGTTAGTTGAATGACAATACACGTACAGACAGCAAAAAGTACAGACGGCAAAAAAAGGATGTTTTAAAAATTACTTTTTATGGTCAAGTTTTTGATGATGATGCAGGTGACTCACCGCACACAAAGCAGCAGAAGCAGCAGCGCCGTGCCTGCGCGCGCGCATACCGACATACTTCACATCCTAATTAGTTGTTGTGCACATGGTCCACTTTAGTCCGCACTAGAGACCGACACTGGGTTCTTGACGGTCCAATGGATGTCACATTCTCGTGACGTTGCAGCTGTAATCTGGAAAAAAAGGTTCAGTTAATAAAGAGCGTTTATTCCTGAGCTGAATTTTTCTTTAGCTTCTCTCATTGGTATACAAAAATAGACAGATACGTCACCGCATCACCGCGCGCAGGCAAGCAATTATAGGTGATTAGGTGACAGTATCCCTTGATGCTTGACAATGACATTGTGTCAGTCTAATGAATTTAAAATAAATTTGGTCCCATAATGCCCTATGCAAAAGAGAACCATTTCTGAGATAATTTAATTTTTTTGAAAAAAAAACTCGTGAACGCATCTTCAAAAATTAAAAGCAGTTTAAATCAACTTTTTTATTTGCTTTTGTACAAGGTAAAGTTGCTGTTCGTATGCAATATTAAATGTAGAATTATCTGTAGGTACACGTTTAAGAATGCGAGACCAAAAAGTAAAAAAAAACATGTTTTTTTTTTATAAATGACACAAAAACAGAAAAAAATATTAGTACATTTGGCGTGCAGATTATACGTAAAACATTTACGTATTTCCAACTTTGTAACGAGCTATTAAAACTATCAATCTTGTAAAAGATTGCTATAAAAAAATTGATCACAAAGGAAGCAGGGAGGCAGACTACACAGACAGGTTCAATTAAGCATTTTATGTATATATATTATGTTCACCAGACCGACACTGGTTAATATGACATTCAAAGTTACCGTATTGTCTGACATACAAAAAAGGGGACATCGACATTGATGTACATGGTCTATGATATTATGTTACGTCCGTAATATATGTACAGTCGAACAATTTGATTCCGGACCCACCGTAGAACGTTTTCACAGTAATCACCACCATCTTACTTGCTAATCCTGCCGCTAAGCAGCGGTGCTTGCACTGTTGTGTTCCGGTGTGGAGACAGCCGGTGTAATTACGGGCATAAGAGGCATTTCATCTTAGCTCTCTAGGCTGGCAACGCATCTGTAAACCCTCCGAGGTTGCGGGTGTCTATGGGCGGTGGTGATCACTTACCATCAGGTGACCCATTTGCTCGGTTGCCTTCCTCGTCGTATAAAAAAAAAGTGTCATACCGATTTTCCTAGTCAGGCAATGCGATGTCACTATGACATTTTCTACGAAAAGGTTCTACAGTGGGTCACGATTCAGTTGGTTGGATTGGATAGTACATAATATAAAGCTAGTCAATATATATAGATAAAAATGAATCACTACATGTACTGCTAAACGCAAAGCTCGAGAACGGTTGGAACGATTCAACAATTTTTTTATCGTATAATCGTTGAAATCCGAGAAAATGTTTTATGAAGAGAAAAATTTGAAAAAAATGCTAAGGCAAAACGAAAGACCCTCGTTTTCTTTTTCCCATACAAACTGTTCGAGCTACTAAACACAAAAACTAGGTATTACATTTAATTACAGTTTACAGTAATGTCCAAGTATACATGGTCTATACATGTTAAAATGAATGAATGTTGACGACCGGATAGCCTAGTGGTTAGAGACCCTGACTATGAAGCTTGAGGTTTCGGGTTCAAATCCCGGTCGGGGCAGATGTTTGTATGATGAATATGAATGTTTGTTCTCGGGTCTTGGATGTTTAATATGTATATAAGTATGTATTTATCTATATAAGTATGTTTATCCGTTGTCTAGTACCCATAGTACAGGTTTTGCCTAGTTTGGGACTAGGTCAATTGGTGTTAAATTGTCCCATGATATTTATTTATTTATTTATTAGAATGTTTTTTTTTTAATGCATTAACTAGTTATCATGGGAAATAGTCACAAAAAATTCACCAACCCAAAAAAGTGGTGGTTTAATGCATCGTAACTGTGTTATAGACAAGTACTTTCTCTTCAGACCAAAATTAATTGCGAAGATTCTTGGTATTTTCTCATGAATCTACTTACAAAGTGACAATGACAATGACAATCTCAAAAAATTTCGATTTGACATTAATCTGTTTATGTAAGTACCTAACTTAACGATTGAAAATCAAAGAAACTGAAACAAATAGACCAAATCATGAATCTCCATTTTGTGAAGTCGACCAAAATTTTGCATAATAGGGTCGTTTCCTATAAGTCAAATCAGCAACTTTTTATGAAATGTCAACACGATCCGTTAGTGTGAAGTTTGTATTGCATTAAGACATAATTATGACGTCATAAATTTCAGTGATCAAACTGTCTACTTTTACTACTTTTTGTTAAATTAAAAATCGACTTAATTGCATCAATAAATGACGCATCGGTTTTTTATGAGTTTTTTCGGAGGATTGATAAGTGAAAATGTAAAATGATTTTATTTTGACATCAGTAAACAACCCTATTTGCACTATTTCCTACAATATTTTGAAGCCCATGATTCCACTTATTGAGTATAGCTCTCAATCATTTTAAGTGTCTGGGTACAATGTGTGTCTCAAGTGCATATTCCTGATAGTTCGTGTGGGTGACAGTGTTATAACGATATTTTATCTACACACATATCATAAGTCCTCTTGCGTTCAGAAACCGTAGAAAATGACCAGCATTGCAGCACGTCGTCGCCTCCGCCGCCAACCACCTCCACCAGCAGGTCCTGCAGTAAAGTAATAGTCGAATTCGATGTCGTAATGACTTTTCGATATCGAATTAAATTTTTCGAATTTGACGACCAACGTAATTTACAATCATAGTGAAATAAAACGGATCACTCACGTATATAAGCCGAGTTCAGTCCGACATGTATAATTAATAATGTGATATTGATTATTTCTTTTTACAAAAAAAAAACTGTTTACGAAACGTCAGCTCGGTATGTTTGTCTATGATTAAAAAAAACAGTCAAATTCGTGACAGGTATGGGTATGATATATGCCTTCGGCTTCTGAACACATCTTAGAGTACTAATAATATGTGTGTAGATAAAGTAATGTATGCAACTCCACATAATTAGGCCTTAAAACACTCGTGTGATCCTATTATGAAACTCGGCTTCGCCTTGTTTCATAAAACACACTCGTGTTTTAAGGACCCTCATTATGTAGCAGTTGCATAAACTACTATTGCAATGTTCCACACTTAGCACTCGTGTCGAAATGACCACGGTGCATCCAGAAACGTATTGTACCGAAACTGGAACAACTAAACGCAGTGAGGAAATAAGTACGCTAGTGTATTTATAAACGTTTCTTTGGAGCGCGTTCGTACGATTTGCGAAAATGTCGAATGTCATTTGTTATTTTGGGATTACTGTTGTGATAAATCTATGAACTAAAAACATTTACTTTGCTCACCCCGCGACTACAAGTGAAAAATAGTTATATTTGTGCGGCAAATGCATGTTTCCATGCAACACCTCTAACGAATCAACACATGCCACAACGCACAGATATAACCTTATTTCACTAAACTTGTGGTCGCGGGTGAGCAAAGTTTTTTTTTAGTTCATAAATATGGACCTCCGCATAGTAACGCCTGATTCAATAAATTGTGATAAAATCTAATTTCATTAGAGGGCACTATGGACGGATTATCTAATTTAAAACTGAACGATTCTCCACAAACTTTACGCCCACGCCATTAACACCTATTAAGATGTAAGTAGATGGTAAAGTTGGGGTATGAAAATGTTCGTTGCCTTAAGGTTTTGTATATGTATTAGTTTCAAAAGTTAGGTAAGTACTAAGATTCCGCGTATTGATAGGAATGACTTTGAAAAGTGACGAAGGTTTTCGTACCCCGACTGTAGTAATATTAATTCGTTGGTGATCTTCCTTGTAGATATGGATCGACCAGATAGTTTATTAGCCTGTGAGTGACATGTATTTTTTGTACCCATCCACAAAACTTCGGCGATAAGCTAGTTCTACACAGACGAAGTCGGGGCCAAAAGAACTATTTAATGTAATTTTGCAGGTTTCCTTCACGGTACGGATTGAGTTTGTATCCTGATTTTTAAAAAGAAAGAAAGAAACGTACTTCTAAACATGTTACTTTAGCATTTGTAACAGTATTCTGCTGATACAACCAGTAAGGAAATTATAATGAAAAAATATATTCCAGTGGATTTTTGGAAGTCAGTTAAAAATTAACAAAAATAAACTAATACTATATGGTTTGTCCCAAAGGGATATCTATATAATTTAAACTGGGATTCCCTCAATAGGTATGTCAAAGTACAAAAGTTACAAGATACTATAAACATAGTGAAATTATTTGCCGTCAAAATGTTTACTTTATCATTATTTACGCGATAACGAGGCCAATTTATAACAACATTCTACCAAGCCTTTGGCATTTCGGTAGTTAAGTTAATTCACCAGTTTGTTAACTTAACCACGTAAATATAGTTATTATTATAATGGCTCTGAATATTAAGACGTTAAGAAATAATTTCGAAGTGATTACCTATGGTTATGGTTTACGTTTTAGATTAGAGCGTTTGTTGAGTGGAATAGATTAGCTGACTATTGGTTATCTGTGGGCTTTAAAATACCTAATTACTTAAAGTCAAATAAAAAAACTTTTTTTATTTTAGACCTAAAAATTCCATAAAAATCCATTTAAACTCTGATCGCTTTTTTAATATTTTTATTTTATTAATTATTTTCTAATGATTTAGCTTTTTTTTAATTATACTATACCAATTCATCTGTAAGAGATATTATTTTTAGAAAAAAACACTTTGTGCCAAGTTTCTTGCTCCGCATTCTTCTCGGCAATCATGGTCTTTCCGTAAGCACTTTTATACTAAAAAAAAGATTTGATATTTAAATGAAACATACCTAAATTTAAATTTAATTGTGTGAAGTTGTAAAAGTCTGCTTTTATTCCTGTTTTAGCTTTAGCCAAGCGAAATGTCAAGACGACCACCAGCCCGCGTTGATTTCTCATCGAAAAGATTCTCATGTACTCCTTATCAGTACACGTCGACTAGCTTATAAACCTTTTTAAAGACCATTGGCTGTATAAGCTACGTATTTGGTGTTTTAAGCGTGTTGAGAGTCATAAGTCGCTTTTGGTACACGGTAATGCTGTTAAGAAGAGTTATGTTGGCTTGGCGGTGCCTTGTTAGGGTTCCATAATCAACTATGCAAGTAGGAATTCTTAGAATATAGTTTCATTTGTTTGTATATCAACGAGTTTTTAATCGCTCGCTTAAGTATTTACGTACTGACTTTTATGAAAGTGAGTAAAATACCTCTTTATTATACTTTAGAATTAAGTAGTATAAACTAGGTAATTAAAATAATACTAATACTAAAACTAGAAACAAAATAAACTAAAAATATATATAAACTGAAACTATGAATAAAAAAAGCTGTCCCAAAAGCTGTCCCAAAAGATGTCCCAAAAGCTGTCCCAAAAGATGTCCCAAAAGATGTCCCAAAAGATGTCCCAAAAGCTGTCCCAAAAGATGTCCCAAAAGATGTCCCAAAAGCTGTCCCAAAAGATGTCCCAAAAGATGTCCCAAAAGATGTCCCAAAAGATGTCCCAAAAGATGTCCCAAAAGCTGTCCCAAAAGATGTCCCAAAAGATGTCCCAAAAGCTGTCCCAAAAGATGTCCCAAAAGCTGTCCCAAAAGATGTCCCAAAAGATGTCCCAAAAGCTGTCCCAAAAGATGTCCCAAAAGCTGTCCCAAAAGATGTCCCAAAAGATGTCCCAGGCTGGCAGCATTGCCACGCTGGATGGCATTGCTTAAACTCTGTGCTGAGCAAAAGCCAGCCCTCTGGCCACCCGAAGCCTCTATTAGTTTGGTCGACAGCGACTTGTAGATATTAGTGGCACTCTGACCCCACGGACCCATGGTTTCTACCCCAAACGGCTCGAATATGTACGCACTACTAATGCCTGCTTATTTGCTTGATGTTTTCTGCAGAGTCTGCAGCGGGACCGGTCCGTTGGCTGTGGAAGGAAGGTGGGACGGGGCGAGTGTGTCGACGTAATTCTTTAGAATCTTAATAAGATTATAATGGCTTTGTTATTAGGAACATAAGTCTACAATTAACAAATCTCATGGCTTTTGTTTACTGTTTTTAATCTGCGAAAATACGACTAAGTATTTAGTTCTTTTCGTGACCCACAAGGATATACGGAAGCGATTATTCTATACTGAGTTGCGCGGGCGCATCGTAAAGTGCAAAATACTGCGCTTGCTACTTGCGGTCGCAGTTTGAGGTTACTGCGCCCATTATTAGCTACAGACTGTATTAAATTTAACATGCCAATAAAAATGTAGGTAAATGTATCAATAACACTATGGACTTTGGGTCTAGTACAAAATTCACGAGAAATATGTCCCAGTACAACACGGCATTTTTCGATGACAGCCATACGTCATAGCGCTGTCGTTCGACCAAACTAAGACATACTGACGCTTGATTAGTGGTCTTTTGGCTCAAGCGCTAACCCGAAGTCCATGATGTTGGTAAGTCAATGATTAGGGGTGTTATTTTCTGAGGGTATATTAGAGATTGGATTCCCTTCCAACATTAAGTTTATTCAGACAGCAAAATTGAAGGGAGATTGATGTTTTTAAAAGTTGATGTTTAAGATGTTGCTGGTAAAGATCGCGGGACCACGGTGGATGCGAAAAGCACATGAACGGTCTGAGTGGAGAGCTTTGAGGGAGGCCGCCGTCCAGCAGTTGACGTCTTTCGGCTGACATGATGATGGTTTTTATCGTCTATAATATCAAAACAAGAGATAGACAGAATTTTGGGAGCTGCTGTAAGGAATTTTTCATCATTGGTAGTCAGTCAATCTCAGGTGACCAAAGGAACTCACCTGTTATAATTCAACAGTCCAAACAGGTTCGCGAGTTATGTCCATTACGGCTAACAAATCTGTCGTTTGCGAGCAATGGATCAACGGACGATGTGGGAAGCGTGGATGCGGTTTAATGCTGATTGAATTTTATTACTCTCAAACTTCGAAGCGACAAGTTTCCTGCACAAAAGTAATGTCGCAAGTCTGCTTTCGAGTTTAATCACCTTCGGGGTATCGTAGTGACAGTGCAGCGTTTCGTTCATGGCTTTTAAAATCAACGTAGCGTTATGCTTTGGCAAAATGTGTATCTGTGTATATACGTTCTCCTCTACAGTTCGCATTTCTCAACCTGTTCTCGTAAAAAATTGTGAGCAGATTCGATAACTATGTGGGCCTTTTGCATATTACTCATTCTAAAACAGAACTGTCACACAAATGCCAAAAACACGCACACAATCAACAGACCCTGTGCATTTTGCGCAGACTTTATGTCAAGTTTTTAGCAGAGAGGTAACGTAACAATCTCCTTTCCTTTCCTGCTCTAAGAAGTATGACGTCCACTTCGTTTTTATGGATGCCAAAACTCGGCCACACCACGACCATGCACGATTGTACATAACATACTGTGTTGTATTCACATTTGCGATCCCATACACTCCACACTCAGAATACAGAACAAACCAGAACCCGCGAGCGCGCCTAAAAGTGAGACAATTAAAACTACTCTTAAATAGACTAGTTTGGCATAGTCATCTCTGAGCAGGCCGCGTATCGTGACGTGTTGTACGAATGACAATACTAATTAATCCCTTATTGTGACGTTCAGATATACAGAAATGCCGTTGGGTTTATAAAAACAGAATATGACTAAATTTCAAGTATAAACGGGTAGTGAAATCAGTAAATAATGATTCACTCCGCGGCGTGCGATTATGACTGAACGCGGCTTCTGGCTTATTCTGTATTCTGAGACTCCAGATATACCTAAATGGTGATTTTAAGTCCAGGCATTATCGTAAAACGGCAATAAAAGTGTTTTCTGATTCCATTGCGATCCAAATCCCACTTTATTACTGCTTTGAAAGCAACAAGAACTGCGAGTGTTTAATGAAAGTGGTGTTGAGTTCGGTTTGAGAAAAGTTAGGTTAATGGCGCACACAGAAAGTGAATTTAAGGGAGAATTATAAAGGTTACAAAATAGATTTAATCTGTTTATGAGTGCTGTGGTAATTTTTGACCAGCGATCGTGGGTTCAGCAGGTACAGATTAGATAATTTATACAATATAAAATTATAGTGAAATAAACGGATCACTCACGTATGTCAGTCGAGTATAGCTCGACTTGTTTCGGACTAATCCGTAGTCCTTCCTCTGGGAGCACACGCCACGCCGGAGGCGACACGTAAACAGACTGGTGGTGTCGAGCTATACTCGACTGACATACGCGAGTGATCCGTTTATTTCACTATGATTGAGTCTCACGGTAGTTTCATGTTAATATAAAATTACATCATAATTTATGCAATATTTTAAGTTAATATTTTAAGTTTAATATATTATAAGTTCACGAATATTTATCAAACACCGCCAAGTGCCAGCATAAGATTTACCTAAATTATGATGTTGGTCAGTTTATCTTAAAATTTTAGAAACGAACAAGTTTTTCCGGGTGCCGGTCGGGATTTGAACCGGCATCTCCTGGCTGGCCGGGCGAGTATGCTTTCCAATTCGCTATTTGACCAATGTCAAAACGAAATAATTTTACACTACCATTACAATCAAGCTTTCGAAAATCCTCGTAAAGAACCGACGTCTCAATTGTAAAAATTGCCATTTAGATGATTTTTAATCTGACAAAAACGTAAAAAGGAGTATGTTTGATAACTGGAAATCATGACGTCATATTCCTAAATACAGTATTCTATTATACTAAGCGATAGTTTTGACATTTCAAAATGCCCAGCTACCTCCTCCGAATAGCTCCATAGCACTCATAGATACTCCATAGTTTCGTGTAGTTTAGTCTGACTCTTACGTGTGCTAAGCAAAGCCGCGGTAACTAAAACTATATCGTGTAAACTAAATGTAGCTTTACGCGTACATTAGTAGTTCCGCGATGCCCTGGTATTCCTAACGGGTGAGCAAGAGCATTCGATTAGAGCGAGCGACCGCGACAACGAACAAAGAGTTATTGCTTGTTGGAGAATCATATAGAGCCGATTTAACCCGCTTAAGAAAAAAGAGATTTACACTATTATTCATAAACCTATTTTATCTAAAATGCCGTTAGAGTTTGTTTGTCGTTAGTAAGAATAAGACTAAACCTATTTTAACTAATGGAGGCTTGAGTGACGTTTATGAATAATTGGAGCATTTAACGAATTAAATGGTCTAATGCAGAATTACATGACACTTTTATTTACTTTATTTGCTTTAATAAACATCAGAATAATGCAGTCTTTGTCACTAGTATGGTAAAGTACGTTATTCTATCAAATTTATAGAATCTTACGGCAAGTGTTTTCCGTGGAAAATAATGAATGACGTTATCATTTCATGACTCTAGGTCAAGAAGTATCCTATAAATTTTCATTTACTTTGAATTGTAAAACAGACGGCCGGACAAAAAGCTGACCCTAATAAAGGGTACGGAACACTAAAAACGCATACAAATGGGTCTATCCGTTTAGGAGCTATGACACCGCAGACACACAGCATACACAGGTTAAATTTATAAGTAACATCTCTATTTTTACGTCAGAGGTTAAAAAGAATCTTCGGGTGCAATAACAACTCTGTACAGATCCAATCGACTCTCGCGCAGGTCTCGATCTCAGTGTCCGCGCATACCCGTTTTCGATTATCGAGCGGTTTGGCTCCGGGTTAATTAATATCTCACAGACCCCGACTTTGGTGTAAACATTGTTAAGGCGATAATGTAAACTACTATTTTAACAAATTCTAAAACTTGTATCGAATACGACTTACGAGGACATTGTTTTATTGTACGCCACAAAGATAAAGATCGCGGGACCGCGGTGGATGTGGAAAGCACAAGACCGGTCTGAGTGGAGAGCCTTGGGGGAGGCCTATGTCCAGCAGTGGACGTCTTTCGGCTGACATGACGATGACGACGCTATAAAAATCTGTCTGTTGCATCGTATCTCCTAAGCGGATAAACGGATTTGCACGAGGCCTATTTTAAGCGAAAGATAGTTTAACCGAGTTGGTTCTTAGCTAAGTTTCATAATGAACTTTGAAATGACAACGTCGGGAGTTTTTCAACTTTTCGAACTTGGTTAGGTTATAATTATAAGAGTTCGCCTTAACAGCTCTACACAATACATATTCTCATATGAGTCAACTAAATCAATATTTGTTCGTTGATATTTACCCAAATTTTTCTTTAGTTAAATTTAATCGTATTTGTTTGGTCCGCAGTGACCCCAACTGTAAACTGGGCTTAATTTATTATTTACATTTAATTAATGGGCTCGGTTATTCGCAGTTAATTATTTAGTCGCTTAGAGCAGGAAAAGCATGGAGATGTTAACACGCGATTTCCCCTCTTCCAAAAATTTTACATTAAAAAAGCACATGGTCTGTTGATTGTGTGCGTGTTTACCATTTGTGTGACAGTTTTGTTTTAGTAGTACGAGTTTGTAGGAACGTAGTAACAAAATTTGACATTGTACGTGTGAATCTCGTCCCCCTCGAAAAGTGGCAGAAAAATTGTAGTGCATACAAAAACCAAAGCCTGCCTGTCTGTCTGTGTGCTTTAGGCAATTTAGAGCCAGTTTCTGGCATAAGCGTCAAAGTCAGCGTATTTTATTTAAGTAGTTTTTTTTTCAATGTCCTCTATACGGTGTCCCACTGCTGGGCAATGCCCTCTCCTTTCTCCTTCCCTGTGTCTCTAGTTTCGGCCAACTGCGTATTCAGCATAATTCCTACATGTTAAACAATAACGTAAAGCAAATGCCCCAGTGCCCGACACTACCCCAATGGTCTCGCCAGTCCCTCCAAAAACGTTCCCAATCGTCCCGCCATCTTCTTCTTAGTCTGCCTCTGCTCCGGTATTCAAGTAAGTATTACAATATCTCTATTTGCTGCAATCATGGCGATTCCCCGTCACAAACCGCTTCAAGGTACTTTAAATCAATTTCTCGAACCATCGAACATAACCTCGATAGGCCATAGATAAATCAGTCCAGATTTACGCGCGTCAGGTTTTACAACCGCCTGACGCGGCGTAAAACAATCGCACTGACTGATGACTGACGAGTTAATTTCAGCAGTAAACTTGTCAATACAGAAGAAATTACCTCTATTTCAGCAACTTGACAAATATCAATTTATAGTGCAATTCAGTGTGAATGGGGGCCTAAAATTCACGAAAAATGTGTCCCAGTACAACACGGCATTTTTCGGTGACAGCCATACGTCATAGCGCTGTCGTTCGACAAAGCTAAGACCGACTGACGCTCGATTAGTTGTCTTTTGGTTTGGATTTTTTCAAGCGCTAACCCGAAGTCCATGGTGTTGGTAAGTCAATGTTTATGAGTGCTTAAAGGAGAGCCGTGATCGCTTACCTGCTCGCTTATAAATCTTTTTGAACCATGTAATATAATAATAATATTATCTTTGACCATAGCTCCATAATTGTTGCTATTCGTTTTAGTGTTATGTTAATTTTACGTTTCTCCTTTCTGTTCATTTCTGCCACCTAAATTAGCCTCTTCATCTTGGTTTCTGTATTTATGTTGTCTATAAGAGATCATTTTTAAGCGATAGGACCGTACCTGTTTTGTTGTAATCTGTTGTCTGTGGTTTCAATAAAGAATATTTGTATTGTATTGTCGTTATGATGTTGATTTCAATTATGTATGTATTTATATTATGTTCGTCTTATAAACCCGATCAAGAAGTCAGTTTCTCTACCGAATCCTGTTACTTTAAGCCAACTCCAATTATTTAATTAACAAAAGAATTCGCAGAAATTACAACAAATTGACCTAAATGGTTTCGCGTTGTCCGAACACCGCGAAACACATACAACTGTGTCAGTTTAACTAGTTCCGTCTGTTAGTTCGTGAGATCATAAAGTTATTTATTGCGGCAAGGTACGACGGCTTCTGTTTGCAGTTTTAGTGCGACGAAAATAGACTTTTGATGAATGAAATTCTTAGTTTCCGCTGTTTGAGTTTGTAATTGACTGAAATTACTTGAGACTTACTAAAATGAACCTCTTACTTTTTATTTTGTTATTTTTATGGTTCAAACAAATTTTATGAAGACCATGGGTAACTCTACATGTCGAGTAAAAACCTTAGGTTACCTAATATTGTATGTAGTAGGATTAGGTGTGTGTAATCTTGCGGGTGGTGTAACCTTGTGCGAGATCCTTCCGGATCGCTACCACCGTCTTTCTCGCTAATCCTACCGCTAAGCAGAAGTGTTTGCACTGTTGTGTTCCGGTGTGGAGAGTAAGACAGTCGGTGTAATTTCATCTTAGCTCATTTACCCACTTGCTCGTTTGCCTTATTTGTCGCATAAAAAAAATTGTTAGCAGGATTTTTTTATTAATGATATTGAAAAGGTATGTGCTTAAATCTACCCATGTGGAGGATCGTTTGAAATTTGCATAAAGCAATTTGATTTGCGGCTGTAGGTAGGTACATTCAGCAGCAAAAGTAGCTAAGCAATCGACGCGTTCACAATGCCACGCAATGCTTTTGGGCACTATGCCACGGGGGCCTTATTTAGATTTAATTTAGTTTTAAGTTGTAGTTTATTTAGTTTAAGCTTAGATTTAATGTCATTGTAAATTGCTTTTATTATGTAAATATTTAGTACATCTGACATTTGCATTTTTGCATTGACTTGCACGAGCAGGACAAAATTGAAATACTAATGCGTTTTTGTACTTTAAAGTATTAGCTAAATATCATTCCATGGAACTTGCTGACTATGTAAGCAAACCGCCATATTGAAATTGTCTCTGAATGATGAAATTACCATGTGGCAGTTTGTTTACATAGTTAGCAAGTTCTATAGAATGACACTAGGCTTGTGTAGTACATGTACTAGAAACGAAAACAATGACTTCCCGGCGTTGTACTAGAACTAAACTATTCCCTAACGGTCTCGCTCTTAGTACATTTAGTACATCGAATGATAAGTACTGGCACTGACCGATGAAACCAAAACTATTATTATAGAGTGATAGATATGTCGCAGAGCCTGGAACCGAGTTCACCTCAAAAAAAAAATCTGTGTACTAAGGAGCTGTCACAGTAAAAAAAAAGTTTCAATATACGATCATAATCAAGAAAACCAGATTAACATTCAGACAAAAATGTGTAAATATTAAAATAAAGCAATGTTAAAAACGTGTTACAAGTTGACCTACACAATTACCCATGTTTGCTTTTACGAGTGAAACTCAAAACTTGTCCATATGTCCAATTATTATAACGAGGGGAAAGAGTAATACAGCATTTTTACAACCTACAAATCAAGAACAACTAGCTGTATAACTAGCTACTATACAGCTGGACGCGGAAGAGTTTACGACGCTGTTTGATCTATGACCACTATACAGCCTCGTAGGCCAGGCGACGAGGCGTCAGGGCCTGGTGATAATTGTATTGCTAGTGAAATTCTGTGTTTTGATGAGTGAGAGATATATTGAGTCAAATACCTACGTAACATAATTAAATAAAGTTGAAAATACTGTTAATTCGTATTATTAAAAAAAACGGCCTAGCGTTAAGTGTTTTTAATACTTCCTACATTTTATTCAGTTTCTTGTACGAGGGCCCCTTTCCGTTTACTTATTACTTATATTTTTTTTATTATCTGGTGCCTTTTATGTTCTGTTAAAATTTCAAATATCTACATACGATTCTAAAATCTAAAAATAAAGCCCTCTGAACGGTGCACAAACAGACTATGGAACCCTAAAAAAAGGGTTAGGCTTTTCACTAGCAGATGTTTGACAAGATCAGTGCCCTAAGCACGACTTGACGAATCCTGCGTCACGTAAAATCGAATAGTAAACTATAACGAGTTTGTATGACGTTTGGAACAGCGCCCGCCCGTGAGCGTATTTGGAACTAAAATTTAATATGAGAATTCTCGATCTCGATACGATAACCGTAACGTAACGCAGGATTCGACAAGTCGTGCTTAGGGCACTGTCGTGAATTTTATCCCTGGCCCAAATTGATTACTCTTCCATCAATACAAGCTGTAAAACTATTGTCAGAGACTTATACGGAAACTAAATCTTTGTTGACTGAACTATACAGGCTGCAGTGATCTATTGACTCGCATGTTATTGAATGTTGACTTGTTGATGGCTGTATAAAGTTTGCATAAGGGCTGTAAATATGCTTCCTTCCTGACTTATGAGCCGCGTAGGTAGTAAAATACCGGGTCTTACTAACAGTTTTGAACAGGAAGTTTAGTGCATATTTAGTAAAACGCTATTTTCTAATACTTACATAGAAAATACGATAAGGAAGCTTGTTGTGTGTTTTTTGTAGAAAAGATTGAATTGATTTGATTGAATAAAATTCATAAAAATAATAGTTTTTATCTACACACATATCATAAGTCCTCTATAATGCGTTCAAAAACCGTAGAAAATGACCAGCATTGCAGTACATCGTCGCCTCCGCCGCCAACCACCACGACCTCCAGGTCCAGCAGTAAAGTAATAGTCATTACGACATCGAATTCGATGTCGTAATGACTTTTCGATGTCGAATTCGATGTACCGAATTTGTCAATCAACGTAATTTACAATCACAGTGAAATAAAACGGATCACTCACGTATATAAGTCGAGTTCAGTCCGACATGTATAATTAATAATGTGATATATTTTAATTTTTTTTTACATAAAAAAAACAGTTCACGGAACGTCAGCTCGGTATGTTTGTCTATGATTTAAAAAAAACAGTCAAATTCGTGACAGATATGGGTATGATATATGTCTTCGGCTTCTGAACCCATCTTAGAGTACTTATAATATGTGTGTAGATAAAGTAATGTATGCAGCTGTACATAATTAGGCCTTAAAACACTCGTGTGATCCTATTATGAAACTCAGCTTCGCCTCGTTTCATTAAAACACACTCGTGTTTTAAGGACCCTATGTAGCAGTTGCATAAACTACTATTATTGAGCAAAGTAATGTCATAATTTTTTAGCAAATTCTCTCACCCAGTAGTAAGTAAATAAGTTTTTTTTACGATTACGTAGAATCTATCGTAGCTGTAATTATGAATACAAGGTAATTCTACTTGCATCATTTCAAGCCTAAAAAAGTCTTAGGTTCCGTTATAATACGGCAAAAATGAGAAATTCGTTCCGATTACTTTTTATTGAAGGTTGAGTAACTTTTTTTGTTAGAATTTCGGTAAAAAAACTAATTTGTTAAGGTTGTTTACGTTTACACCTTTCGTGGTTTGTACTCTTCATTGAGTTTGCTGTGTTTTTTTATACGAAATGTTTTGGATTTTTTCATAAAAATAAAACTTCAATGGGTTAGTTAGAAGCCGTGATAGCCTAGTGGCTTGACCTATGGCCTCTCAAGCAGAGGGTCGTGGGTTCAAACCCGGCTCGCACCTCTGAGTTCTTCGGAATTTATGTGCGGAATCACATTTGTAACCCTGCGTAAACCTGTGCACACTCCTGCGAAGCAATTCAATGATGTGTGTGAAGTTCCCAATCCGCACTGGGCCCGCGTGGGAACTATAGCCCAAGCCCTCTCGTTCTGAGAGGAGGCCTGTGCCCAGCAGTGGGACGTAAAAAAGGCTGGTGATGAGGTACCTAGTTCGCCTTCATTTTTCTATTTTAACTTTTTCGATGTCAAAAACAATGACGCATTTTGACACGCCACGGTCAAAGTTAGACAGGACAAGACGCTTCAATCAAAGTTATATCAGGTACCTAAAAAGTTTATGAATACCTACAGCTTTGAAATCTTAAGGCCTACACAATTAACTTAAAATCATGAATTGGCGACATTTAAAAGCTCATTAAAACCTAAAGACAGTTAGTGTTGTAACTTTGGTCATAAAATTAATTAAATTTGACAATAAATTATATTGTTAACCGTTAAATTCGGTTTTGGGCATAATTAACCGATTGCAGACGAGTAGTTTAGGGTTTATGGCCAATTAGACGAAAATGGGCGCTTCTGTTTTGCCGCAGAGTAGAGTGTGGTTTCTTGAGTTAGGATAATTATTGTTATAAGTATCTGTTTGTGACTAAGTAGCGGAAATTGAACAAAGTTTATTTTGTACAAAAACAAGGCCGTGTGTAAGCACAGAAACTGTTTAGTTTACCCCTCCCTCTTTGCCAAATTTCTTTAAATTTGTGTCTGTGTCAAAAATATTGCCCGGTAAACATTGACTTACCAACATCGTGGACTTCGGGTTAGCGCTTGAAAACGTCCGAACCAAAAATAATAATAAGTAAATATCGTGGGACAATTGACACCAATTGACTTAGTCCCAAACTAGGCAAAGCCTGTACTATGGGTACCAAGACAACGGTTAAACATACTTATCTATAGATAAATACGTACTTAAATACATATTAAACATCCAAGTCCCGAGAACAAACATTCGTATTCATCATACAAACATCTGCCCCGACCGGGGATCGAACCCGGGACCTCAAGATTCATAGTCAGGGCTCTAACCACTAGGCTATCCGGTCGTCTAAAAATACCACTAATCGAGCGTCAGTCTTAGTTTGGTCGAACGACAGCGCTATGACGTATGGCTGTCATCGAAAAATGTCGTGTTGTACTGGGACACATTTTTCGTGAATTTTGTACTAGACCCAAAGTCCATGGTGTTAATAAGTCAGTGGCGGTAAAGATCGCCTTAACGCGATGGGAGCACTTTCTGTTTGCCCTTTTTTAATTAAAAACGTCATTTTAAATTTCATTGAAATAAACTGATAAACAAAGTTAGCTGTAAAGCTGTATGAAAAGTCTTGCTGAGATATTGTAATGTAATGTTGTGAAAAAAAACCGAAAAGATTTCAACTGCATCTTACTCTGCGAAACGCGTACGTCTGTTACTGCAACTCGGAAGCTAAACCTCCTCATTATATTTTATTCTCTACTCCTACGTGATCTGCATACACTTATACAGTTGGCCACAAAAAAAACGATGTGGAACTGACATGTGTCTATTAGATGATACGGCAAATTGAGACCGAGTGTATTTCGTATTTTGATGAGCAATTGCACCATTACAGTGACGTAGCGCAAATAGGAATAATTATTATACTATAAATAAAAATAATAAAATAAAAGATAACCCTTTCCCAAAAAAATATCATGGGACAATAAAATTGACACCAATTGACCTAGTCCCAAGCATGGCAAAGCCTGTACCTACTAAATGAAGATAGAGATTAACAACAAATGAAAAACCATTACAATTTTCCAATTACTAAGTTAAATCCTTATTAAATCCCGTCCTTTAAAAGCCTTTTCTTGGTCTTTTAACATGAAACTACCGTGAGACTCAATCATAGTGAAATAAAAACGGATCACTCACGTTTATAACTCGAGTTTAGCCCGACATGTTTCGGACTAATTCGTAGTCCTTCCTCTGGGCGCGCACGACCCAGCGGCAGCGAGACACACACTGCGCGCCGCGGCTCTGCTCGCGCGACTACTAGACGCAGCTGACAGCGGCACACAACTACCCTCGTTTTCATCGTCGTTTTTATTATTGTCAATTGCAGGGTAGCACACTACACTGACCACATCACTCAGTAAAGGCTGAAAACGAGGGTAGTTGTGCGTCGCTGTCAGCTGCGTCTAGTAGGCGCGCGAGCAGAGCCGCGGCGCGCAGTGTGTGTCTCGCTGCCGCTGGGTTTTTGCTTGGTCTTAAATAATAATACTTAATATAAGTGGTGGATAGCTATTGACTTAGAAACCAATCAAACAAGCTCAATAATATTTTATAACGGTTAAAGCGGCAATATAAGTCATAGATAAGCAATTATCCTATAAAGATACCCAAGTCTAGACTCCCAGGTTTATCCGAATGACCTAGACTAGTAATACAATACAATACAATACAATAACTCTTTATTGAACACCACATAACTGGCAAAAAAAGAAATAAGGCACAAAGAAAATACAAGGTAACAATGGGCGGCCTTATCGATACAGAGCGATCTCTACCAGGCAACCATAATGGAATAAAGTTTAGAACAGATTAAAGCAGTGCCCTAAGCACGACTTGTCGAATCCTGCGTCACGTAAAATCGAATAGTAAACTATAACGAGTTTGTATGACGTTTGGAACAGCGCCCGCCCGTGAGCGTATTTGGAACTAAAATTTAGTATGAGATTTCTCGATCTCGATACGATAACCGTAACGTAACGCAGGATTCGACAAGTCATGCTTAGGGCACAGGTGGTGCTATTATACACCGTAATTTACACCGTCTAGCCATTTCTTATAACTGTGGGCTTGTCTAACGCGTTCGTTATTGCTTTGGCGTTCGCCATCTTTTGCTAATGTTCAAAAATTACTCGATCTTCGGGAAATTTTATGATCACGTTCTAAGTTCAGGTTCGTATATTTGTATTGGATTTCTTCTGTCGATTCGTTTTTCAAAAATGAAGTCGCAAGGTCTACAGCTCGCAGAGCCACTAGTTTTAGTACCTACATGGGATAAAATTGAATTAATATAAAATTTCTGAATATCTACTGAAAAATGAATACCTACATAGAAAATCAGAGAAGATGCCTGGTAATCGAACCTGGTATAGTGACATTCCGTGTCACGATTTTAACAGAATGACAGCACTAATAAAAATATCAAAAACGGGATATCAGCAATGTTCACCCACAATCAAAACGGCAGTGGCAATAAAGAACAAAATTATGAGTAGCCGCCATAAAATGCTAATTATGACTAAGTTCCGTTTTATTACCAATAAAATCATGCCAATTAATTTACAAGTATTTTATTGGTCTGCTTATGATAAGTTGGCATATGGAAATATTAAAAAAGAACAAGTGCAAAATGGCGCGCTTAAGCGTCACTTTGAGTCCAGTCAACTCACGCTCAATCACATGGTTTTGAGGGGAGTCTCACAGCATGATTGGGGAGTCGTCTTGATAAAAAAATTATAAGATTTTTTAAAAGTTTTCTTTCAATGCAGTCACTTGTTATTTTTGACTTTAGAGAGTATAATGCTCGAGTTCAAACTAATATGAGTGGATCAGTCAAAACCAGAGTAATTCTTTAACCGATAGTACATTAAATTTAAAGTACCTATGTGGAAAACCGCAAGATGAATGAACTATTTCATCGTATCTGTTTCAACTCTGAAAAATGATCTCAACTCTTTTTTTGTCACGCGTTTTATTTTTTAAATTATCACGGTAAGGTATATAAGTAGCATGGATGATATGGATATGAAATTTCGGATACGGATATATATAAATAGCATTAAATGTTGGTTTCGAATATGAAGTTATTTCGGATTATTCGGTAATTTCGGATAGTTTCGGTAACGGATATAACATTTTTATGAAATTATAAAAGCGAAACATACATAGAAAATAATTTGACTATGTTTCTAACCGATAACCAAGGTGGAAGGTTCGTTGAAATATTTTATAAGCTGTAATTTTTTACAACAATCATAAAACATGCAAGTGACGCGAGCGGCTATCCGAAATCACCCGAAACTTTTGTTTTGAATTCAGTTACGGTTATATATTTTTATTTCGGATATCCGATAGTTTCGGTTACGGAGATCTTTAACATCCCTGATAAATAGTTTGAGTTGAATTTCTGAGGAGGGGTCACCTTACAAAAGACTATACTATAGGTACAGTGGGATCTACATTTGCTACAATAAAATGTTTTAACTCACATAAACAAATATTTATTTCTTTGTGAGGGTCTGAGGGTCTATTCATTTGGACAGTAAATATAAAAATACAACATACCAGTTTTTTTTAACTTAAGTATAGTTTTCCAATGCATTTAGCTAGCGTTCGACATCTATTCGACTCAAATGCATAATAAATTACACTAAAAGTAAATATTTGTTAACTATATCCAATTAATTAAAAATAAATTAAAAAAACGGGACGAAAACGCAATTAATGTTAATATGCAGCTTCTTTACAACCACTATAGCAATACAAAGTTAACATTTACAGTCGGTAGTATCGCCACCGTCTAAGAATGATGTCGATTTCGTATCAAGAAATTGTTAGTAAATTTTTTCGCCTTCGGCATTTATAAGCTTGTCGAATAAGAGAATTAGTGGCACCTTGTACACAGGTTTCAAACTGTTCTAAATTTATGTGAATCTATAAATATTTATGAGTATTTCTATGCACTTATTTTGATAGCGGATCTTGTTTCCACAGATTAAGAATGTCGCAAGAATTAACTTCATTTGAGTAAATTTAATTATTTTAATTAAATTGATTAGGTTATCCTTCATTTTCTTTCGTTAGCAGCTAAGGTAGAATACCAATCATATCACCTAGTTTCTTATAAAAAAAATGCATGATGCATTTCTTTTTCAGAATCGCTCTCCCGTGCACGCAGTATTCTTAAAAAGGGATTCAAAGTTTTCGCCTCAAGTATTAATGATATTTCATTAGGATTATTGAACACCTGGTTAGAGACGAGTTCGAGTAAATGAAAGCGAGAAAGGCCTTTGCCCAGCTGTGGCACACCATTAAGGTTAGAAAAAAAGATACACCCAGTGATGCATCCTAAAATTTTAACTTGGTGATATCATTGAATTTTTAAAGTTCATTTTATTTTTACATAGCAGAAGAGGGATTATTAAAAGTATAATTAAACACATCAACCATTTTCTAACAAAAGCTGTGAGCACAATAAATACAAAAAAGCATCAAACATAGTTTACGAGCGAAAATACGGACGAACATGCAAATTCTCCGTGACGTTTTTAAAAAAAATCCGAACTTTTAAAAATACAAAAATAAAATGGACCAAGAAAACTTACAATTCTAAGTTCCTCGCAAAAACAAACAAAATCACTCAAACCCCAACACAGACACGCACAAAGTCACTCGAACTATTTTTTCGAACAAACTTTTTCGAAACTTTTTGATTCGGGCAACGCGTGCGTACCAGTCGCTCACACAGCATCCACTGAATGTTGCAATAGGCCGAGAGTAGCTGTCTGGAAAAAATGGACTGTGGCCTATGCAATGCGGTTTTAACATTATTTTTATAAAGAAAATGCTGAGAAAGATGTGTGGCACCGAGGAAGAAAATGTTATGGAATGAGTACTGGCTGTTTTGAAAAAAAAGTTTGCGGCCTGTGCAGTTTAGTTTTAAATATCATGAATGTTGAATGATAATTGATAACTGGCTGGAAATAAAAATTAAACCGGCCATGTGCATTGTGCAACGCCATTGTTATTTTTTTAGTTCATGTCAGGCAGAAATAAAACATTGGAATTATAACTAGCCAGATGTAAGAATTGTGATATGCCGTTTCAAGTTTCAACAATACTATTTTTCTGGATCCCACAAACTGTTACTCAAGAAAAAAAAAGCTTATTGATCCAGAACTTTTATAACACAAGGGTTTATAATCAGGGTTTAGAGTAAGCAGAACGAGTGGGGTCACTGGTGCGTGACCGACCGCGAAAGATTATAACTAATAGATTTTAAGTACTTTTAAAACTTATTACAAAAATAAATAAAAAAACTTTAAAAAAACTTTAATTGCAACCAGCAATGAACACAGAAACTTAAGATTTCCATCTGTTTTTAAAATAAAGAATGCAGCCAAGAAAATCTGGCCAAATTAGGTATCTTTCTTGAATCAACTTTTCCACGCGAACCTTTTCTAGACTTGTATTGCTAAAATATTGTGTTGACATGAGAAACTTTTTTTTTTAATAAGATGGCAAACGAACAAGTGCCATTCAGCCTATTTTTTTTACATAATTGAAGCTAATATTTATCTAAAGGTAACCAGCCCCGGTCATCTTTAACCGTATTCAACCAATATCAGTTTATGAACGTTCAATTTTAATTTCTCATTTACTTATAACTTTTTTTTTCAAGTTAAACGTAGGTACTTAAATTTAGCACCCGTTTATGTCTTTATAACACGAGATGATAGTTAAGAATAGACTTACCAACACCATGGACTTCGGGTCAGCGCTTGAAAACGTCCGAACCAAAAGACCACTAAGCAAAAAATACCATTAATCGAGCATCAGCCAGTCTTAGTTTGGTCGAACGACAGCGCTATGACGTATGGCTGTCATCGGAAAATGTCGTGTTGTACTGGGACACATTTTTCGTGAATTTTGTACTAGACCCAAAGTCCATGGTGTTAATAAGTCAGTGGCGGTAAAGATCGCCTTAACGCGATGGGAGCACTTTCTGTTTGCCTTTTTTTTATTTCATTGTGTTATATGTACAGTACAGCTATCTTAATAAAAATGAATGCTGAGATTTTTTAATTTACTGTTTTGAAAAAAAAAAAACAAACGATGATTTTGAGGGGGACGAGGAACACACACGTACAGCACGCACGCTCCTGTCAAAATTTGTTGCGTTCCTACAAACGCACACTAAAACAAAGCTGTCACACAAATGCCAAAAACACGCACACAACCAACAGACCCTGATCATTTTGGTCAGACTTAATGTTAGAGATTTGGCAGAGGGGAAATCGCGCGTTAACATCGCCATTCCTTTTCTGCTCTAAGGAACCAAAAGACCACTAATTGGCAAAAAGACCACTAATAGAGCGAAAACGAGTCTTACTTTGGTCGAAAGTTTTGGTTATTATAATCAGTTTAAATGCTTTTAAAATCCCGATTTTATAGTAAAACCCCGAATTCCGATCCCAAATCCCGATTCCGATTAGAATCCCGATTTTGTAGTATAAATTGACGTGACCTAAAACTTTTTAAATAGTACCACCTGCTCTAATCTGTTCTTACCTTTATTCCATTATGGTTGCCTGGCAGAGATCGCTCTGTAGCGATAAGGCCGCCCATTGCTACCTTGTATTTTCTTTGTGCCTTATTTCTTGTTTTGACTGTTATATGGTGTTCAATAAAGAGCTATTGTATTCATATTGTATTGTATTGTAAAACCATATTTATTCGAAATTTAATGCCCATACGTGTTCCTAATTAAGTGGTGCGCTAACTAGTATCTTTGTATGCTAAACCTCTGATAGGGTATCAAAGCGGAATCTAAAATTCAAAGCCTGGAGTTAGACTTAGGAAGCAATCGTACTGGGCCTCTGTTTAATAAATTATTTGACAAGTCAAAAGGTAGGTATTTTAACAACAGATACTTGTATTCATAAATGTTTCTGTGGTATTCTTCGATACATGTTTTTAATAGAAACAATTATAACGACGGTACTCTAACTCAAATTTGACGAAATTGGAATAACCACTTTAGGTTCGCGGTGTAGAGTGTTTATTATATTTTTAATAAACTCACCGAAACATGAATACACAGAAAAAAAACCAGAAAATACCAACCCCGGGAATCGAACCCGGAACCTCGACACTCCGGGTCGCGTGCTCACCCTTACAACTAAACCAATTAACTACCAATTCTGGTGTAAGGGTGAGCACGCGACCCGGAGTGTCGAGGTTCCGGGTTCGATACCCGGGGTTGGTATTTTTCTGGTTTTTTTCTGTGTATTCATGTTTCGGTGAGCTTATTAAAAATGTAATTGATATTCACGGGAAAACCGTAAAAATAAAAAAAAATGCAAAAAGGTTTTCCATTTGAGATCATGAATAGAGTGTTTGTTCCAATTTCGTCAAAGTTTATATACGAGGTTGAGTCAGAGTACCGTCGTTATGGCTTTTAGTATGGAGGCCCAGAGGGATCTTGAGATTTACTAATGCCCTGCAAATTAACATAAGGGGGCATAAAGCAAACGGACGGGAGGCGCCTTTGGCGTATCTATGCACTGCACTTTTTCTTTCACTTTTTGAACGGGTCGAGGAACACAAACGTCTACCGCTCATGTCAACATTCGTTAAGTTCCTACAAACTCATATTAAAACAAAACTCCGCAAACAAAGAGCCCGACTCGCACTTGGCCGGTTTTTTTTAAATACAAATCATAAGCTTCGGTCATTTCTAAGCTCTCCTAAGCTCCTGTTATCATTAATTTGGTCGATGCTTCATGAATGCATTCATAGTTCGTACCGTTAGCAGCGGCCTGTAACCAACTGGGATCTGTTTCAGCCGCAGACCGCAACTTTCCCTAATATCTGGAGAGGTAGCGTCAACAAAAACGCATCTAACTTTTTTAATACGACAAGGAAGGCAAACGAGCAAGTGGGTCACCTGATTGTAAGTGATCACCACTGCCCATAGACGTGCAACCTCGGGGGGTTTGCATAACTTAAGATGAAGTGCCTCTTGTGCCGGTAATTACACCGGCTGTCTTACTATCCACACCGGAATACAACAGTGCAAGCACTGCTGCTCGGCGGCAGGATTAGCGAGTAAGATGGTGGTAGCGATCCAGACGAACCTAGCACAAGGTCCCTCGTCCATAAAACCCATTTTAAGCTCGACTTAACTATCCGCGGCGCGAATGTGGTGGATATAAACGTCTCAAGTAAAATGGCGCGTTTTATGCACTAGTTGCACAATCTACTATTTAATGACTTTCTTGCCGACTCTACCTTATCGTCAAACGTAACCTCACACCGCCGCTCACTTTGTCTCGTAGTCACAGCCGCCACTCGGGCGCAGGTTCACACGCGATGACTTACGAAATACGCGCATTCCCAGAATTCGTTACATTTGTCTTTTGAAGACGATCGAATATAGTAGTGATTTTTTTGTTTTTTTATTATTAGCCTGGTAAAGTATCCCACTGCTGAGCAAAGGCCTCCCCCTCCCCTCGTCACTCGTCTCTATCAACGGCAAGTTCCTTCCAACCCCTCACGTACAATCACTCACGTACATAAATCGAGTTTAGCCCGATATGTTTCGGACTAATTCGTAGTCTTTCCTCTGGGAGCGCACGACCCAGCGGCAGCGAGACGCATATTGCGCCGCTGGGTCTGCTTGAGCAAAAATATAATTAGCCCGTTTAAATGCCCCTTAAATCCCCAGGTTTCACCAGAACTGAGTAGTGACAAGGTGGATTTTCAAACTGTAGACCCCTGGTGTAATTTGCGTGGCCGTATTTTTGTATGAAAAAGTGCCACACAAATTACTCTGGTGCAATTTGTGTGGCACTTTTTTATACAAAAATACGGCCACGCAAATTAAACCAGGGGTCTCCAGTTTGAAAATCCACGAAAGAATTTCATATCAAATTTTAGTGCCAAATACACGCACTAGAATAATAGTGTAATAATACTCTCGGTCTAGATCACTGATGGCCGGCGCCGGCGCCGCGCATTGACACGGATCGATGAGGCGCGCGTAGATCATCGCGGAGCATGCGGCATGCGCACGATTCGCCGACTCGCTGCGCTGCGGGATACGTGCGTCATTTTAATTCAGTTTTATCTAGTGCAGTGTTCTTAGGGTTCCGTACCTCAAAAGGAAAAAGCGGAACCCTTGTAGGATCACTTTGTCGTCTGTCTGTCAAGACCCTTTTTTCTGGAACGCGTGGAGGTAGCAAGCTGAAATTAATATCAAATATTTAAGCCTGCAGTCCTGAAGCTTGAAGCTGTGAAAAAAATCAAACTTCTAATATAAGTCAACGCAATCAAAAGATACAGTCATTAATTAAAAAGGTAATAATTTTCCAGTGACGGGAACAAACAAAAGCCAATCGGTGAGTTGGAATTTCGAATTAAGTTCGTATTGTAAGCGGCCAGTTAGGACTCACAGACGTTGGCCATGTTACGATGGAGTGTTCGTTGGTTCTGTCTAAGGCCTTAGGTTACATTCAGTGAACCTCATTGCCGTGTGCATGGAATAACGGCGAGTTAGCGCGATGAATAATGACTGTGATTATATCGTTAACCAGTAATTAGGGTTGTCATATAAGTAACTTGCAGAAGAATTGATTGAATCAGTAGGCCAAGCACGAAGTTTCCGAATCCTGCGTAACGTTACGTTATCGTATCGAAATCAAGAAACCTTATACACTAAATTTTAGGTTCAATTACGGTCACGGGCGGGCACAGAGGGTCGAGCACGACTTTGCGAAAGCTGCGTAACGTTACGGTTATCGTATCGAGATCGAGAAACCTCATACTAAATTTTAGTTCCAAATACGCTCACGTGCGGGCGCTGTTCCAAACGTCATACAAACTCGACAACGTTTACTATTCGACTTTATGTTATGCAGCATTCGTAAAGTCGTGCTCGACCCTCTGTTCCAAATGTCATTCAAATTTCTCGATAACGTTTACTACTCGATTACGTTACGCAGGTTTCGAATATTCATACTCGGGCCTCTGGCGTTACTTTGCGGAGGTCCATATTTATGAACTAAAAAAAATATTTATTTGCTAACCCGCGGCCACAAGTGTGTAGCTACGTCTATGAGACAAATGTAGTTTTCATGTAACACCTCCACTGCCACACAAATCAACACAAACATGTCACACAAATACCCAAGTATCACCACCACCACTACACTAGACATTACGAGACCATTCTCAGGGCACCAGAACCACCGTTCAATGTGCCACCAGTTATTCTACTCAACTAACTGTAACTACAATTAAGAACTTTTAATTACTAAATAACTCCCCGTTCCGTTTTCGTGTAATGTACGCATTAATCCATGGGGGGTTACCATAATTATACAGGGTGCGTTTAACAAGAATTCAGGCAGGGGTTGAGTAACTCTAAGTAAACACTAATGTACCTAAAGCTTTTATTAGAAAAAAAAAAACACAATCTCCCATACCAGTTTTAAAAAGATTCGCTGTTAATTGCATTACACTTAATGAAAACGGGATATTGACCGCGATTACCATGATCATGATGCATGTAACTGCGTCGAAATATCGGGAGCTCATCAAACCTATAAGGTAATCGTGGTCAATATCCCGTTTTCATTATGACCAAATATCGGGAGCTCATCAAACCTATAAGGTAATCGTGGTCAATATCCCGTTTTCATTATGACCAAATATCGGGAGCTCATCAAACCTATAAGGTAATCGCGGTCAATATCCCGTTTTTATTATGTCGAAATATCAGGAGCTCATCAAACTTATAAGGTAATCGCGGTCAATATCCCGTTTTCATTTTGTTGAAATATCGATAGCTCATCAAACCTATAAGGTAATCGCGGTCAATATCCCGTTTTTATTATGTCGAAATATCGGGAGCTCATCAAACTTATAAGGTAATCGCGGTCAATATCCCGTTTTTATTATGTCGAAATATCGGGAGCTCATCAAACTTATAAGGTAATCGCGGTCAATATCCCGTTTTTATTATGTCGAAATATCGGGAGCTCATCAAACTTATAAGGTAATCGCGGTCAATATCCCGCTTTCATTTTGTCGAAATATCGATAGCTCATCAAACCTATAAGGTAATCGCGGTCAATATCCCGTTTTTATTATGTCGAAATATCGGGAGCTCATCAAACCTATAAAGTAATCGCGGTCAATATCCCGTTTTAATTTTGTCGAAATATCGATAGCTCATCAAACCTATCAGGTAATCGCGGTCGATATCCCGTTTTCATTTTGTCAAAATATCGATAGCTCATCAAACCTATAAGGTAATCGCGGTCGATATCCCGTTTTCATTTTGTCAAAATATCGATAGCTCATCAAACTTATAAGGTAATCGCGTCCAATATCCCGTTCTCATTATGTACATTGTATTGTATTAGCCCATTCATTAATTGCTGGTGTTTTTAAATAAATAAAATAAAATAAACTTCACATGGGCGCTTAGACTTACTCTGTGAGGATGAGACCACCTTTAGGTTCGACTAGCTTATGCCCCGCGGCTTTGCCCCCATTGAAATATTTCAAAATGGGCTAGTTCCTGACCCTGTCGGAATTTCGAAAAACCCCTTCTTAGAAAAAAAAAGAATAGAAAATATTTATTTTTGAACAGCCAAAACTAGAATTACATAACAAATATAACCATAGAGTACAGTTGTTACAAAAGAGGACTCCACTCAGCATGTGTCATGGCACGAATAGTGCTATGACGCTGATTTTCAGTGAGCCCAGAAATGAACTACAACTAAAAGAATCTAAACACAAGAACATAAACACATAAATAAAATTAAAATTAAACTTAAAAGAAACATGACATGACGAAAGGCGGTGCGACGATACAATACAATACGCCAAACAGAACCAAAAATAAAAACAAAACAGCAAATAAACATAAACAAATCAGTCGCACATACGCATGTTACCACAAATGAATCAGAAGTAAGTACTTAGTGCACCTCTAAGACACCCACGGTATGTGTTTGCCAAATTGCCCAAATTTCAAGTCTCTAGGTCCAGTGGTTTAGGCTGTGCGTTGTCTGTCACTCAGCCAGTCAGTCAGTCACGGTACAGTTTTAAAGATATACATTAATGTCTTTATTCTCCAGTCCTTAATCTAGGTTACTCGTATAGTATGTATGGGAGGAGAGCTGTGTGTGTTTCGTGACACCCACTACAATTCAACCCCGGGCCGGATTCCTGACGGTTCATTAAAAAGCATCCTGTATTATGGTTATGTAATAATCTGTTTCCTGTAATTTGATATGGGCCTAAACAAAAAAGTAACACTTCAATTCATCTATAAACTACTAACTATATTAGGTACTTAATACTGTCACATAATAATTATAACAACTTGAAACTCTCGTTCTGGCTGACATATTAATTTAACGCATTATGAATATAAATTATAGTTAACGATATTATGCGACGTTAATGTGTTGACATAGCAGATTAAGAGAAACATCCTTGCCAAAATGATTTACATTAATTGCATAATTATTACAATACAATACAATACAAATATTCTTTATTGAAAACCACAAAATAGTACAAAGAGATTACAGAAAACAGGTATGGTAGACAATGGTATTAATTAAACGACACTTTGCTTAATTATTTTAATCGTATAATTTAATAGAGGTCACAAATACTAGTACGTACTTAGTAAGAATTTCAGTTTTGCGGCGTTTGGTGTGGAGAAGCTCGGCCCATGGGGTCCCGATGCACTTAGGGTTACCAGATGGAAAATTTAAATTTCCAGAAAAAAGCCTGATTTCCCCTGAAAAGTCTATGATTTTGCAAATTTCATGCAAACGTGATTTTATGACAACAAAGTAAAATTATTGGTTTAGTGCACTGGATATTACCCGCCCGGTCGGAATCGGACACGAGTAGGATAAAGAAAGGCTATTTTTTAATAAAATTTATAAAAAAAACTATACTTTATTTCATTGAAAATTCTAAAAACCCTGACATTTCCTGAGATTTCCAAAAGGCGGCTGCAATCAGGATTGCGGCACAAAAGACCTGAGATCTCCAGTCAAACCCTAGATATGCACTCAATTTTTTTAATTACTTTAAGAAAAAAATTGGTCATAATAACGGGTGACCAAAGCGCTGGCGCGTTCCTCGGCCAGCGTAGATACGTTGGCCGAGGAACGCGCTATACAAAGAGGCAACGCCGCCAACCTTTTGGGCACCTTGCTTTGACTTGATTTTTAGGGTTCCGTACCTAAAAAGGAAAAAACGGAACCCCACTTTGTTGTCCTCTGTCTGTCTGGCCTGTCAAGACCCCTTTTCTCTGGAACGCGTGGAGGTAGCAGGCTGAAATTAACATCAAATATTTAAGTCTGTAGTTCCTTGAATCTGTGAAAAAATTAAACTTTTAAGTCAACGCAATCAAAAGATACAGTAATTAAAAAGGTTGTTTCCACACAAATTGCCGTACTAGTTCCAGTTGTCCTAGAAACTTGAAATTTGGCATGAAGGTAGCTCTTATAGCACAACCGCTCGGAAAATTCTTAAAATCTTAAATTTTTATGTCTGTCTGTACATGTCACAGATAAATATAAAATGACTCCACACTGCGTACATTTAGCTTAGGAACAGGGCTCTGCTAATTCTGGACAACTTAAAACACTGAGGAAAAATTTTACAGGACCCTCGTGCGCGAGTCCGACTCGCACTTGGTCGTTTTTTTTTAATATGTAAGTATAGCACTTATTTACATGTAGGCATTAACTTGCCAATACCAAGGGCCTCGGGTTAGCGCTTGAATACGTCCGAAACAAAAGACCACAAATTTGCAAAAAATACCATTAATCTAGCGTAAGTAAGTCAGTCTTAGTTTGGTCAAACGACAGCGCTATGATGTAGGTACGACTGTCATCGAAAAATGCCGTGTTTTACTGAGACACTCTTTTCGTGAATTTTGTAATAGACCCAAAGTCCATGGTGTCAGTAAGTTAATGCATGTAGGTACTTATTTTAACTCGTTTAAAGATGGCAATACAGTGAGGAGTTATAATAAGGTAGTAATATCTATTTTGTATTTGCTAATAGCCAGTATTTTCTTGGAAACCCCGTTGCGTTGCTAAGTAGGTACCTACTCTAATAAATGGTTTAGATTTAATAACATTATAAGATAGCAGCCATTGAGATATAGTAATGTTTAGTATGATACTTAATGTTTTAGCCATTCGCTTTATTTATTTATACTCTGCGTTTTTACTAACCATTCTATGGATAAATAAATAAATAAATAAATAATTATAAAATTATATTAGAACTCCAAGTGTAATCAATGACCAAAGAAACGTCTCGATCGCGTTCGCGTTTACGAGGGCTGTTTGATAAGTACCCGTTTTCTAAATATATTAATATCACTGGCCGCAAATAAGTATACCACCTTTTTAAGCCATTTTTCAGAGGCAGGAAAATTAAAAAAAATGGCATTCTTTTGTTTTTTTTTTCTCATTTGACAACGATTCAGTGAAGGCGTGAACTTAAAATTGTTAAAATGGAGAAAGAACAGTATCGGTCTGTAATTAGATTCTTATTTTTGGAAGGAAAAACATGTGATGAAATAAAAGTAAGAATGCAAGCGGTTTACCATGAATGTGCTCCTTCTATGACAACCGTCAGATATTGGTATAACGAGTTTAAGCGGGGGAGAACAACCGTCTTTGATGAGGATCGCTCAGGCCGGCCAGTTGAGGTGACTACAGACGATATGGTTAAGAAAATTGAAAATGTCGTTTTAGCCGACCGCCGAATTAAACTTCGAGAAATCGTTGATGCTGTAAACGTTTCAATCGAGAGGGTACAACACATATTAGAAGAAAAATTGGGTATGAAGAAAGTATCGGCGAGGTGGGTGCCGCGTTTACTCACGGAGGAGCAAAAACGGAACCGACTGATTACTTCGGAGCAGTGTTTGGCCGTGTTCAAACGTAACCCGAAGGAGTTTCTGCGTCGTTTCGTGACCGTGGACGAAACGTGGGTCCACCACTACACCCCGGAAATGAAAGAGCAGTCGAAACAGTGGATTTTACCGGGTGAACCTGCTCCAAAGAAAGCAAAAACCGTCCCATCGGCTGGAAAGGTCATGGCGACCGTTTTTTGGGATTCGCAGGGTATTATACATATTGACTATTTAGAAAAGGGAAAAACAATAACAGGGTAGCACTATGCAAATTTATTGGATGAATTTGACACCGTGTTGAAGGACAAACGACCCCATTTAAAAAAGAAAAAAGTACTGTTTCATCACGACAACGCCCCGGCTCATTCGTCCAGAGTTGTGACGGTTAAATTAGCACAATTACGCTACGAACTATTGTCTCACCCCCCGTATTCTACAGATTTGGACCCATGCGATTTCTTTTTGTTTCCCAACCTAAAAAAATGGCTCGGTGGCAAGCGATTTGGATCAAATGACGAAGTCATTGCTGCCACAGAGGCCTATTTTAATGACTTTTCAAAATCATACTTTTTGGATGGTTTATTGAAGCTTGAGTATAGGTGGAACAAATGTATAGAGTTAAAAGGTGACTACGTAGAAAAATAAATACATATATACAAAAAAAAAAGTTTTTTTTTTTCCATAAACGGGTACTTATCAAACAGCCCTCGTACGTCTGAATTATTATGGGCACGTATCGACAGTAAACATTTCTCATATTTACTATTTGACAACCGTAACGCAAACGCGATCGATAAGTACTTTTGGCTGTTGATTACAGTACTTACAGTACTACCTTAGTGTGATCCAAAAGCACAAAACATTGAATAGAATTGTTAAGCGCGAACGCTATCGAGACGTATTTCTCGGTCTGGTCGGCGATTACACTAGGCGCTCAGTTCATTCAAGTTCAGTAATTTTGACACAAACCAGCGACAGATGAACTAAATTTCCGAAATTGTAGTAAAGAATGTTAAAAAAACGCCCTCCCATTTTTATTATTCTCACACCGAGCAACTGTTATAAAAAAAAGTATAGTCGATCCTAATTAGATATCAATTTCGTAAACAAATAGTTCCCAGAAACAAAAAAACGGATAGGACGGACAACAGAAAAAGTTTCACACCTAAAAGTAATAATAACGACGAAGTAAAGTAGTAATAAGGACGAAGGGTTCCGTAGATATAAAAATTAATTGATTAAAAGTGAGTCATATACAGGGAAAAGTATTATTGGGATAGAAGGAAAGAGGGTATGTTTCTTGCGTGCCAAAAAGGAGCGCTGAGAACGAAATTACTATAATAATAATTCCGTTAATTAGTTCAACCCGCCTTTTTTACAAATGTCCGGGTAGATTTTGGTTATCGCTATCCCGCGGGAACTATATAATTTTCTTTATTAAAAAGTAGCCAATGTTATTCCTCAATATTCAAACTATCTTCTTACCAAATTTCATCTAGATTGGTGCAGCGGTTTTCCCGTAAAGGGGTAACAAACAGAGAGACAGAGAGACAGAAAGACAGAGAGACAGAGTTACTTTCACATTTATAATATTAGTTAGGAAGTTAGGATTACGAAAGAAAAACTAGCCTTAAAAATATACATTATAGATAAAAAAATTGCCCCAGATTAACTTATTTTATGTTTAGGATATTACTGTTTATCGGTACCTATGTATGTATTACTTGAATTACGCCTTTCAGCTCCAGACCGCTTTCCGATTAGGTTTTAAAAACAAAACACATTGTTATTCAAGAATTACCTATTCAAACACCAGCACAAAAGTTGGAGCAGATAGTCGAGGTATTCAACGTACAATGACAATGCAAAGAAAAATCTGTTAAGCAGCTGGACTTGAATCAGCAGCCTCGGTAATCCGTACCACGCTCCACCAATTAAGCCATACTTAACATTGGTGTACCTAACGAATTTTTCAATGCATAGTGTCATATTTTTATTTGGAAGATCTCTCCTCAGCGCCATCTATGAGTAGCTTAATTAAGCGGCTCACCCACTAAGGAACTTCTACAAATAACAACAAACAACAAATTCACAGATTTTTCTTTGCGTTGTCATTGTAGCAATGAAAATAATAGATTTATTGATTATTTTTGTTTTATTTTTATGAAACATTCATAGTATGAAATTCAACATACAATGACAATGCAAAGAAAAATCCGTTAAGCAGCTGGACTAGAACTTTCATAAAAATAAAAACAAAAGTAATCAATAAATCGATTATTTTCATTGAGTCGAGGTATTACCTCACTAAATTATACTCGTGTAGCAGAGCTCCAACATTTTGGTGGTGTTTGGACAGTTAATGGTTGAACAACAAGGTATTCTGTTTTTAAAACCTGACGTTGCACTTGGAAACGGCTTGGGAGCTGGAGCGCGTTATGCAGTTCTCATCAGTTTTCCTGCACACGTGCAAAAATATGGGGCATGTTTACTCAAGAATATGTCCCATGGTTCTTATGCCGGCGAATTATGCTTGTTCTATTTGTTAGCCGTGATAGCCTAGTGGTTTCACCTACGGCCTCTCGAGCAGAGTGTCGTGGGTTCAAATCCCAGTGCGCACCTCTCAGTTTTTCGGAATTTATGTGCGGAATCACATTTGTAATTTATCACGAGCTTTTCGGTGAAGGAAAACATCGTGAGGAAACCTGCACACACCTGCGAAGCAATTCAATGTGTGTGAAGTTCCCAATCCGCACTGGGCCCGCGTGGGAACTATAGCCCAAGCCCTCTCATTCTGAGAGGAGGCATGTGCCCAGCAGGACGTAAAAAAGGCTGGTGATGATGATTTGTTGTTGTGGTGGATTAATTCCATACATATTTTTAATTCCATACATATTTTTGCACTTGCCCGTACATACTTACACTCGTTCCTTCCATCCCAATGAAAATCTAAATTCTAAATTCAAAAATTTATTCAGCAAATAGGCAGTTGAATGCTCTTTTACACGTCATTTTTTCGAGTCTACCAGCGCTTTCGGAAAGACCATGATTGCCAAGAAGAATGCGCCGCAAGAAACTTGGCACAAAGTCATTTTATCTAAACACAAGTTACATTAGCTCTTGCAATACGTAACCACAGATAAATTACGCAAAGAAACCTCACTCTGTCATTAAAAAAATAAGAGAAAAAAATACCGTATTTTAGAAACAAGTGTAAAAAGTAATTATTAGAACAGCAAAACCAGAACACTTTACTTTACTGGCACGTTTTAATTGAGCAGGAGATGTATAGGGTCTCCAGGTCAAATATCTGTGAAAATTCAAATTACAAAGGGATGTATAGAGTCCCAGAATTAATGCTATAATCTAATACTTAATCTAAATGGCTTAGAGATGTATAGTCTCTAGGGTCAATTTAAACTAAATTTTAAATCAATGAAGTTCTGTGTTACTTCCTCTGAGCACCATTTCCATCGGACCCCAAAAAGTTTTGCCCCCATTGTGTCCGTCGGTAGCGATCCGTCAAGTACTTTATTGATTTAGATATCAAGTGGACATTTTTATCGCTTTTGACGCGACTCACTAATTCGCCATTACTTTTTTTTGAGTTGGGATGAGACGGTTTTTGTTTTTTGGGTTCTAAACCAAAATGGAAAGGGAACCCTTATGATTGTGAATCGGTCTGTCTGTCTGTCCGTCACAGCTGGTTATCTCAGGAACTACTATAATTCTATCGACTTGTTTGAGATGATGCTTAACGAAGAATTTCGCCAAATACAAAAAAAAAATAGATTTATTTTTAATGCAACAGAGTTAATAAGCCAAGCAGGCAATTACACTAGATGCTCTGTGGGCCGAGCAAGAAGTTTTCGAATCCTGCGTAACGTTACGTTATCGTACCGAAATCGAGAAACCTTATACTAAATTTTAGTTCCAAATACGCTCACGGGCGGGCGCCGTTACAAACGTCATACAAATTTATCGATCACGTTTACTACTCGGTTACGTTACGCAGGTTTCGAATGTTCGGTACTCGAGCCTCAGTGCCCTTAGTGTAATCAAAAAGCACAAAATACGTCTCGATCGCGTTTGCGTTAAAGTGTCAAATAGTATGAGAGCGCCTAGTGTAATCACAAAGGGCACAAGAGGCATTTCATCTTAGCTCTCTAGGTTGGCAACGCATCCGCGAACCCTCCGGGGTTGCGGGTGTCTATGGGCAGTGGTGATCACTTACCATCAGGTGACCCACTTGCTCGTTTGCCTTCCTCGTCGTATAAAAAAAAATCGCCGACCAGGCCAAGAAATACGTCTCGATCGCGTTCGCTTTTAACAATTCTCATACTATTTGACACTTTAAAACAAACGCGATCGAGACGCTTTTTTAACCGACTTCAAAAAAGGAGGAGGTTCTACGTTCCACTGTATGTATTATTATTATCTTTTTTTTTATTTTTTTTTGTGCTTTTTGATTACACTAAGGGCAAAGAATACTTAAACGCGAATGCAATTGAGACGTATTTCTTGGCCTGTGCCCTAAGCACGACTTGTCGAATCCTGCGTCACGTAAAATCGAATAGTAAACTATAACGAGTTTGTATGACGTTTGGAACAGCGCCCGCCCGTGAGCGTATTTGGAACTAAAATTTAGTATGAGATTTCTCGATCTAGATACGATAACCGTAACGTAACGCAGGATTCGACAAGTCGTGCTTAGGGCACAGGTCACGGGAGGCCTCTATTCTGTAAGGCGCGCCAAGAGATCTTTAAAAAGACTGCGCACTTGGTCTCCAAGGCCCCTGATTTTCGACCTCAAACTCCTCGAACATGTTACTGCCACCAAGAAAGCTGAATACATCGCGTAAATAAAAAATAACCTAGCATAATTATTTTGATTCGCACTTCGTCGTATAAATTATTTTGATTCGCACTTCGTCGTATAAATTGATTTTTGGACCCATTAAATGTATTCTCTACTCTCATGAATGATGCATTAACTGCAATATTAATGATGGCACTTAAGTTTTAATGGTCTTTGCGTTAATTGACTACTGTCACAGTTTCAATGCCATTTTTTATCGTTTTTTATGCTTAGATTATTTTAATAGTGAAATAAAACGGATCGTCACGTACTTACCTGTACATTTAAGTTGACTTGTGTCGTCCTTCCTCTGGGATCTCAGGATCCAGCGACCGCGAGACGCACACTGCGCGCCGCGGCTCTGCTCAAATATCGCTAAGCTCAAATATTGCTCAGCTTAGATATTAATACGGGCAAAACAAAATTTTTTCACAAAATGCTGAACCGAATACATAAAATTAATCTGACGATTATCATCTGCGACTACAGCAGGTATGCGACTTTCAGACAGGGTAACGGAATGTCGTCCTTAAGACCTATATACTTAAGTATTTTTTAAATAAAATGGCGTCCTCGGACCGGGAGACGAGCTGTCGGTAGGCCTCCAACAAGATGGAGCGACGATACTTGTAAGGATCGCGGGACCGCGTTGGATGCGGAAAGCACAAGACCGGTCTGAGTGGAGAGCCGCGGGGAGACCGCCGTCCAGCAGTGGACGTCTTTTGGATGACATGATGATCGGGTTTGTTCATTATTCGAATACACTCTCATACAGCATGCTTTTAGTATAAGGTTTCCTCTTATATGAGTCACAATTCATTAGAATACATATATTACGATTAATAAGATTTTTATTATGAACCAACAAAGTGCTAAAACACAATAAAAACAAATAGCCTAAACTTAAATAATAAACATCTAAACAAGAATTTTATTAAATGTACATTAAATAAAACTGCTTTACTATAACCATTATCGTATTTAATCCATTTAATCTCATATCAAAGCTAAATTAACTCAATATTATGACGTCTGTGTGTACGGTGTACAAAAAAAGATAGCGCACGACCAGCTAGACCCCTGACATTCAGATGGTACCGATAGCAAAATAGTTTCGGGTTCGAAGAATTTTGCGATGCTGACAATGGGACGGGACAGTAATAAAATATATTGGCGACTAATAGACGTAGGGCTAGCACGCATACAACCACTTTTTAGGGTTCCTTAGTCAACTAGGAACCCTTAGGGTTTCGTCACGTTCGTCTGTCTTTCCGCCTGTCCGTGGCATAGCTCAGACACTGGCTACTAGAAAGTTTTTTCACATTTCCAAGTACAACAGTTTCTTTGGTAGAGGGGGGGGGGGGGGGGGGTAACTTAACTTGAGCAAAAATCAAGCTAAAAACTATTACTTTATTCACCCGTAAAGGGTGAGCAAAGTAATTGTTTTCTTTTCATAAATATGGACCTCCGCAAAGTAACGCCTGATTCAATAAGTTATTTAAAAATCAGCACTTCAAAGCTAAATATTTCGCGAACCAATCCCTCAATCGAAAAAGGATCTTCGAATATTTTTGAAAGACCTATCTAACGATACCCTACACTATGGGTTGGACGAGAGAAAAAAAAAGATCCCCCATTTGACTTGATCCCAAAAAGTTTTTTTTTCTGGATTTATTGTACCATTTTGTTGGGCTTTGTCGTACCAATAGTCTCTCAGCTAAGCCGCGAACAGACTGACAGACGGACATGACTGTAAGGGTTTAATTTTTGGCATTTTGGCTACGGAATTAAATGCTTTTTTGCAGTCGCTACGTGTCCGCATATTCTCTATACGGAGAAGGCCGACAGCAAGCGCCCAACAAGGGAGCTTCACCAGGAATAATAATAACTTCACCGCCACTTAACATTATTCTGTGATTCGCCATATTTACATACGGCTGAGCTTTTGACCTTAGATGTGGTAAATTGTTGGAGGCGGAACGAAACATAATTTATAAAAGCGCTTTTTTGTAAGAGATAAAATTAAAATAAGTGAGTAGAAATCATTTCGGATTTTTATACTTTTATTTAGTTTTTTTCTAAACGGTTTTCATCATCATCATCATCATGTCACCCAATTGACGTCCACTGCTGGACATAGGCCTCCCCGAAGGCTCTCCACTCTGGCCGGTCTTGTGCTTTCCGCATCCACCGCGGTCCCGCAATCCTTACTAGGTCGTCGCTCCATCTTGTTGGAGGCCTACCGACAGGTCGTCGCTCCATCTTGTTGGAGGCCTACCGACAGGTCATCGCTCCATCTTGTTGGAGGCCTACCGACAGGTCATCGCTCCATCTTATTGGAGGCCTATATACCGACAGGTATATACCGACAGGTCGTCGCTCCATCTTGTTGGAGGCCTACCGACAGGTCGTCGCTCCATCTCGTTGGAGGCCTACCGACAGGTCGTCGCTTCATCTTGCTTTAGGCCTACCGACAGCTCGTCTCCCAGTCCCGGTAAACAGTTTTAAAACTAATTTATTCTCTCTTTTTTTTAAGTCGCTTGGTTTTATTTGGAACATGATTCTGTACCAGGTTCAGTGCAAAGAAGTTAATAGTCTGTTAAGTACTCACCACACTACCTACCACAATTAATACATAATATCTCTAGCTCTACCGCTTCGTCCCAAAATATTGCTAAACTAAAAACCCATATCTATTTTCTAATCCATTTAAATAACTAAGCCTTGAGTAGGTTAGTTATCGGATAGTTTGTCCAGCTCCGTTAGCGGAGACTGATGGCATGTTAGGATAGTCGGACCGTTAAGACCTGAAAAAACTTTTTTTAAAGACGTCGTTTTTTCTTCATGCCTTATGTGTTCACGGCGCGAAAAATATCGTGCGGAATACGGTGCAATCAAAATAATGATTTGAAGCGCCTAGTGTGATCGACGGCCAAAAAATACGTCTCGAACGCTCTCGTTAAAGTGTCAAACAATATTTAGAGATTTCTTGCTGTCGATACGTGCCACTAGTGGTGCTGCCAATTTGTCCATAGTAATTCAGTGCCCTTAAAAAAGCACAAAATAAGTCTCGATCGCGTTTGCGTTAAAGTGTCAAATAGTATGGGAATTGTTAAACGCGAACGCGATCGAGACGTTTTTTTTTATCGTTGATTACACTATACGCTCTGCGAACAGGCTTCGGGACCAGGTAGATTTATTACGTCTGCTTAGCGAGGGCAATTAATGATGAGTAATTATAATTACAATAACTTTTTTTCTCTGAAATCTCCAATCCGCACTGGGCCCGCGTTGGAACTAGCCCAAGCTCTCTCATTCTGAGAGGAGGCCTGAGCCCAGCTGTGGGACGTTGATGGCTGGAGATGATGATTATAATTTAACATTGGCATACTACCATAAATATTCAATGAATAAGGGGTTTATTATAATCGGAGTAATTTATTAGTCAATCAGTCTTCATAGTGAAATAAAATAGAAATTACAGGTCCACTGAGCATTTCATGGAGTCCAAGTTTTCTAAATACAGTCACAATAGAGATTTATTGTTGCAACTTTGTAAAACATCACAAACTTACCAAAGTGGAAGTGGCCAAAATCTTGAACTAAAGCTACGTCACACTGTGAAATGGTATTTAATTACATAATAAAAGCAATTTACAATGACATTAAATCCAAGCTAAAACTAATTAAACTAAACTTAAAACTAAATTCAATCTAAATAAGGCCCCCGTGGCATGGTGCCCAAAAGGCTGGCAGCGTTGCCTCGCTGAATAGCGATGCTGATTCTTCGAGAGCTTGAAAACTGTCAGCTGTTTGGTCACAATTTGCATCTTAGTTCACATCAATCTTTCGCCGGCAGCGCCACTTCCAACTGCATCGATAACTTTGCAATGCGTACTAAAAAGCCGCAGCGCGAAGTGTCGTAAGCCAATTGCAACAAAACCCGTAAATAGACCATTCACAACAACAATATATCTCCCTGACCAATGCAAATATACGTACCCATTCGAGTTTAAGTCCATAAATACCGGTATAAAGTCTATATTCTACAATTCAACGCACCAAGCGAAGCCTGTAAGCATTATACACAATTACAGTCATCATTTATCAAGAGTTATCACCGATTTGAATAATATAATAACCGGTGAGCGAGCCAAATCAATTATGTGGGCCGGTGTGAAATGCGTGTAGTGTGGTGCCGCGCCTAGGAACGCTCGCTTGAAAAGCGGACAGGTTTCTGCGCGCGAGTGCGCGCGGCCGCGGTCTACACGGGGTGGTTTTGCTTTCTTATCTGCTAGTTGACATTTATGATTTAAGCGCTTGACTACCGTCTTGCGTTATAAATCGCAGTGTCCATGCAAGTCTGACTAATGCTTGATTTAATCTGGTGTTTTAAGGTTGGCTAAGTAAATAAATTGCTTGCGATTATTTTAACTTGTAATTTAATTTAATCGTGGGGCTAAAGCCTATAGACATCTTTCAAGTATCAATTACTTGAGTGAGTTTCGTACGCATTAGATGCATAGACATAGGTATTTGAGCAAAGTACATACCTATATTATTTTTGCTTGCACGTTAAAATCCAGTTTAAAAAACTTTTTTCTACAATAGGAACCTAATTATTTCATTAGCTTGTATAGATTATTACCATTTAGAACCACGTACTATTTATACAGTTGTTGTTCGATATCATATTTGTCTAGTAAATTATCCTATTACCTTGTATTAGGGCGCTTAAGCATTACAGAACATAACTCTCATGACTATATTAGAGGATAATCGGGCAATAAGGTTAATGGTTGCTAGGTTTCTTCGACTTGAGGACCAAAATACTACTATAACAAAATAAGGTATTTATTATCTTGGAAGACAAGTTAGTAAATAGCATAAATTATCTTAGAGCCTGTTGGTCTGTCGATCGCTCGGAAATCAATAACCATAGAGTACCTACTTTTTTAGTTTCGATTGACAGACTGACATCAAAGTAACTTTATCAATGCTATATTGCTTGGGTACTTTTTCTAACGACTGGAATTCAAAGAATAACTAAACTGAACTTCATTTTGACAAAATTCATCAATAACATAGGTGGTGTTATAGCCATGGATGTATTATAAGCTTCTGGTGTAATTCCTGGACTATTCGAAGATGTTTCAGCGATAAAGCGTCAAATCGGTGGTTACAATTAGTGGCTAAAAATGACACTAGCGTTTGCAGCTGACACTTAAGCCGACTTTAGACATGCATGAAAAAACATGCAAGCTGCAATACAATGCGAGGTTGTAAAGCGAACGAGCTTGGAGTGGGCGATCGAACCCCGCAATATATTGCAACTTGCAGGATTTTTCTTGCAGGTCTCAACTTGGCTTTAGATAAACCCCCTTATTCATAAACGCTTGTCAAGCTTCTGTTAACTTAGCAATCTCTTGTCTCTATCTGTTACTTTGATATTTGCCTTCGCCAAACAAAGACAAACGATTGCTAAGTTAACAGAAGCTTGACAGGCGTTTATGAATAAGGGGGTTAGAGACTAATGGCCTTATTCATAAATGTCACTCAAGCCTCTATTAGCTAAAATAGGTTTTGTCCTCTTCTTACTAACGGAAATGTCAATGTGACAAAAAAGGACAAACGAACTTTAACGGCATTTTAGTTAATATAGGTTTATGAATAGCAATGTAACGCTATTGCCTGCTTTTCCCCTGGAAGCGAGCAGCCGGCGACTTGGTCGTTTCTACCCTGATTTATCGATCACCTTGGGACGTCGCGTATTTCATACCTGATTCTAAGGAATTATACAAAACGGTTTCATTATCTTTATTATCTGTTTTGACATGAGCTTGGTTGTTGCTGGTTGGAACATGTTGTGTAGGTTTTGTAAAATAATCATTTGACTCATAAGTTTCGTTTTGGCGGTATTTTAAGATTACATGTTTGGGAGGACTCCAATAGAGATCTCTCTCCAGGCAGATGTTGTGCCTGGGGACCGAAGTCCGAAGGAAGAGAGTTGGAAGTTGTATTTATGCAACCGATTTGAGTAACTTCGTTAGCGCGATGTAGAACAGTGACGTAGAAAAGTGACGTCACTCGCGTGTGGCGCTAGGGTCGCTACACATGTATTGTATTACTTCTCCATTTGTCCTCGAATTGATGAAAGACAGTTAAAACTTACTTACCTACGAGATTTCACCAAAGCATGCAATAGGGTTGAAAGCTTGTAAAATCGTCAACAACCAAATCCCTTGTTTGACCACAACCAGTAAACCACAGCTCCTATTAACAGGAATCAAATAATCATAAAATGTGATCCTGTTTTTTTTATCTGTCTCCATTATAAGGGTTCACAGTCACCGGCCCATAAACATGTCGGCGGGCGATTGTGGGCCCGTGACGGGGTCCTTTGGCTTCGGCGAAGGCTAGCATAGACAAGAAGCCAGCTTCTTTATTGAGCAGATCGTTTCCTTTGCTTGACATCTTGTGACGGGCTTGCTGACTGACCTAATAAAAATTAAAATCTCCCATACAATACCTATTGTCAACAAGAAAAAGCAATGAATGTATGAGAGAATGTTTATTTTTTTTGAATAATAACTTTATTCAACCCCTGGCTAAATTCTTGACAGTTCATTACAACGCACCCTGTGACACCTGTAAATCAATATAGGTCTCGAACGCCTCGAAGCGATCGTATATCACATGAGTATCATATTGAGCAAGTGACAGTTGCAATGTTTCATTTTTTTGTACGTATTTTTTCTATTATGTCATTTATGTATTTTTCTGTCAATATTTGGTTTGAATTTTCCAGCCCTGTGGTTTTGTTACTGGCATGCTGTGTAAACTTTTGGTAAATAAATTATGTAACTTTACAAAGAGAATCCGACGGATTGTAACTATTATGATTATTATCATTAGAATCTAAATGTTACGTTTTAAACTGCAAGTAATCCGCAAATAGCTCTTTTTCATGTATTTTCTTTATTTCATCAGCGGCTTTCGAAAGACCATCATGCCGTCCCGAACCCGCTGCAGGAAACTTAAAAACAAGGTCGTGTAATACGAGTAGATAAAATGCATCATGCTAGGCGCTTAGCTATACGCGGTTCAGATCTAAAAGCCATTTTAGTTTGATTTACGGGCACTGCGTGGACAGCAGGCCTTATTTCAAGGTATCGCGGAGGAAACGTAGGCATCGGAATTGTACAATGTACGGGATCGGGTAGCTGGTGATTTTATGAGACTTATGAGAGTGTACTTAAGAAAGAATTTAAAGAAAATTAACAAATAGGTATAAATAAAACAATTAAAATAACCTAAACAACTTAGAAACGTTAAAAAAACCCCGACATTGTCATTTCAAAGGTCAATATTTCAAAAACGGGCTAATCCTGCCGCTAAGCAGCAGGGCTTGCACTGATGTGTTCCGGTGTGGAGAGTAAGACAGCCGGTGTAATTTACTGTCACAAGAGGCATTTCATCTTAGCTCTCTAGGTTGGCAATGCATCTGCAAACCCCCCGGGCTTGCGGATGTCTATGGGCAATGGTGTTCACTTATCACTTGCTCGTTTGCTTTCCTCGTCGTATAAAAAAATAAAAAGTATAAAAAAAAAAGATTTTAATGACATTTAGCTAAGAACCATCTCGATTAAACTAGCTTTCAATTAAAAAACCGCATCTAAATCGGTCCAACCGTTTGGGAGCTATGATGCCACAGACAGATACACAGATACACAAATACACAGATATACAAACACACAGATACTCAGGTCAAACTTAAACACCCCTCTTTTGCATCGGGGGTTAATAAGTGAAAATTAGTTGTTGAAAGGATCCCCTGGGCCACGACGCTGGTTTTCAGAGGGACCCCGACTTAAAATTAACCTAAATTTAAAAACAAAAAAACGTAACACATAACAGTGAAAAGGGAAGAGGTAACTTAACAAATAAACAACAACGACAATTCGCAGACAAAAAACGACTTATACAAAAGAAAACTAAAATTACAAAACGAAAATACCGGGATACCAATAAAATACCGGGATACCAATAAAATACCGGGATACCAATAAAATACCGGGATACCAATAAAATACCGGGATACCAATAAAATACCGGGATACCAATAAAATACCGGGATACCAATAAAATACCGGGATACCAATAAAATACCGGGATACCAATAAAATACCGGGATACCAATAAAATACCGGGATACCAATAAAATACCGGGATACCAATAAAATACCGGGATACCAATAAAATACCGGGATACCAATAAAATACCGGGATACCAATAAAATACCGGGATACCAATAAAATACCGGGATACCAATAAAATACCGGGATACCAATAAAATACCGGGATACCAATAAAATACCGGGATACCAATAAAATACCGGGATACCAATAAAATCTATTTATATGTTACCTAAACTACTTAAAAGTTGAAAAACCCCCGATAGTCATTTCAGAGTTCAATATCGCAAAAATGGCTGAACCGATTTTAATGAAACTTAGCTAAGAACCATAATTATAAAGCCGCAAAGGCGGATCAGCATCAGCTTCAAGCCAGAAATTGGCGTGTGTAAGTTTTGCTGTCGCTGAGTCGTGCGCTCAAAGAGGAACGAAGGCTACGACCTAGTCCGAAATCGAATTTAAACATTTTTAAAACTTATATCTGACAATCTGACCCCCCCCCCCCCTCCCAATTTCGGTCAACGACCGCCTTGTCTCTGCACCTGAGCTCTACCGACGTTTCTTCATTCGTTTAAAAACGCATTAATATTATCGTAAACCATTATACGAATTAGGCTAACTTACTTTAATTGCCTAGTTTCATAATGTATATGAGTTATGGAAAACAAAAATATGCTTCTTCAAAATTAAGCAAAAGTCGACTTAATTACCATAGCTGTAGTGATTTCTGAAGTGCTTTATTTTCGTGGCTTTTCAGCCCTGTGGTCCTATGATCCTTGTTTGTATGGACTATTGTTAAGATGCGTGTTCGCATTGTAGTCAGTCACGGGAATAAAAAACCGGCCAAGTGCGAAACGGACTCGCGCACCGAGGGCTCCGTACAAAAGGTTTCCCGCTTTTCCCCAGTGTTTTAAGTTGTCCAGTGTTAGAAGAGCCCTGCTCCTAAGTAAGGAGCAGGGTCATTTTATATCAATTGGTCTGTGACATATACAGACAGACATAAAAAATTAAGATTTTGAGATTTTTTTCAGTGGTTGTGCTATAAGAGCTATCTTCGTACCAAATTTCAAGCTTCAAGGATAACTGGAAGTACCCTTTAGGTTTTCACAGTGCGGCAATTCGTAAGAAACAACCTTTTTAATGGATGTATCTTTTGATTGCGTTGACTTAGAAATTTGAGTTTTTCACAGCTTTAAGGGACTGCTGGCCTAAATATTTGGTATTAATTTCAGCACTGCTACCTCCACGCGTTCCAGAGAAAAAGGATCTTGACAGACAGACAGAAAGACGAAAAGGTGATCCTATCAGGGTTCTTTTTGAGGTGCAGAACCGTATAAGGGCCTAAACATATTCCCATATACCTAATATAATACAATTGAAAGTCATTTTATAATATTTGTTAAAATCTATCACTAGTCATACTAATTGAGACGTAAACGCGAACGCGATCGAGACGTTTCCTGTTGTCGAAAATTAATACATATGTTAATTTCTCGTTGCCGTCGCTTCTCGATCCCGTGTGACAGTGGACACCGACCACCATACAATCGTAAACTAATACATTTGACACGTAATACTTCCTGGGGGTTGAGATTTTGAACAACAATATAATATGACCCATTTGTTTGAATTATTGAGGCTGTGTGTATTCAACTGTTTTTTTGCTGACCGTATTTTATCTGTCAGTTGAAAATGAACCGTAGCTTAAACACTTTTGAGTTTAGTTTACGTTGGGTTGGGTTTGTAGGAAATGGGTGGGTTAAAGATTTTAAATGGGTTTTTAATACTGGGGCTGATGTATGATATCATAATTAACTAGTACAATGGTTTTTAGGATCGTTATGTTAATGCTTTTATAATATGAGAGTTTGGAGCTTTTTTCTTGAGTGGAGGATGAATGGCTTTTCAACCAATGGGTACAAAGATATTTTACCACGTTTAGCTAGATAAATGGGAAAATTTCGTGTTTTAAAATATAGTCTAATAAAATATAGACGTAGTGAAAAATAACTCATAGGTCAGGCAAAAATCAATATTATGTCCAGACAGATAGACGGATACTCACACAGATTACACTTATAACACCTCTTTTTGAGTCGGTGGTTATAAAAATGGTACCTACATCCCAATTTTGTAAATTCATACAATTCATTTGGTGAAATATTTCCAACCAGTTTAAATCTCCATATTTATTCCGCTCACGTTCAAAAGTTTGTAATGTTTGTCCGTGCGTCTTCCTTATATGAAACTTTTAACAAGCTGTCGCATTTTAATAGAGAATTATAAGCTTTTTCGTAAAAATTGCTACCGAAACTGTTTGTTAGCTTAGCTCGAAATAAATCTGTTTTTGGGGTCACGTAACCCCAAAATGACAAAATGTAACCCTTTTGGATTACTTCGTTGTTCATCTATCGATTTCACCAACTTTACAATTGTCAATTATCAGTTTACAATGACAATTCGAACTACATTTCATTGCTGATATGAAGCGTGCTAAAACAAAAGCTCTTCAAGTCAGCAATTGACACCGAATTGTCATTGAAAACTGACAATTGTAAAGCTGTAGGTAGGTCCTTTTCTGTCACTCAGAATGCAGCGGGACTGGTAATATAATTTCGCGCGGCAAAGTCGCGGCCAGTTGTGCTAGCCCTATTGGTGAAGTAGGGGCTTGTCTGTGTCTGTCAAACACAAGTAAATATAAACCTATAGGGCTTTGGGGTCCCTTTGATCTAGAATTAGCGGAGGAACGAATGTTCACTGTAATAAAATCCATTATGATTTCCTATATTACTTAGCAATTTATCTTCAAATATTGTGTAACCTCGTGCGGTTCCACGTCAAGATTGTTCGAATTTTAAACATGACGTCGTTAACAGGTAATCCTGCTATTGTGTTAAACATAAATGAAATGAAACATTACAACAGATTTCATTAAAAACTTTTTATTTCAAAATGTGTAAATAGCAAAATAAATACAACAGCAATGCTAATTCATTTAAATCCACAAAGCGCTTATACGGGAGTGGTCTTAAGCTTATTTTTGCACAAAAGAACCTAAGTATAAAAAGTAAAAAAAAAATCTGAACTAGGTCCTTTAATTAGGAACTGTGATAATTTTTGCAGTCGGGTGCCGACTTTTGGTATTTGTAAGTAGGCCCTCCGTAACTGAGTGACTTTGAGTGACTGCGCAAAAGTTAACAACAGGACCATGCCCAGATTTTTTTACTTTTCATAGGTTTTTTTATGTCGGGGTTTTTTAAATTTGTAAATTTTTTTTTGCCACTTTTTACGTATCAAATATATCAACGCGCTCTGGGATTCTAGTTCCCGAACTTATACTGAAGACATCGACGGGCTCTTGCGTTTTTGGCAGGGGGAGGAAGTTACCTGTATTTGACAGTTGAAGTTTTTAGCTGCGCCATCTCTTACCTGTGTAAGGCTACTTTTTAGTAGTTAGTGCGTTAATCATTGCTGTCGGTTTAAAAAAAATACGGTTTATTTTTTTTCATCATATATTGCAAAATTTTGTGAAAAAATATCGAACCGAAGGCTTGTAATTTTCAATCACAAATTGTTACTTGTACTTCTGTTAAAAAAATAGCAAAATTTATCATCATGCAAAGAAGAAAAAAAACGGTTTTTGGTACACCTGCTACATCCCTTCAAAATTTTCGGACTCAAGTAAACGTCATACAGCATGCAGCGCCCAGCGGGTTTCTGTTTTTTAGAAAATGCGCAGTCATCATCATCATCATCATCATCAGCCTATTAACGTCCCACTGCTGTGCACAGGCCTCCTCTCGGAATGAAAGGGCTTGGGCTATAGTTCCCACGCGGGCCCAGTGCGGATTGGGAACTTCACACACACCATTGAATTGCTTCGCAGGAGTGTGCAGGTTTCCTTACTACTCATGATAAAATGCGCAGTAGACATAACGAAAACAGGATATTGACCGCGATTACCTTATAGGTTTGATGAGCTCCTGATATTTCGATTCAGTTGCATGCATCATGATCACGGCCAAACTGACGAAACGAGGGTAGACACTAATGTTGCGCAGACCGGGCTCTGTCTACCCGCATTTTTGCGCGCCGACTGCGCGCACTGCCACTACTATCGGTCGCGTTCTCACTTGTTACTCGATTTAAGCACACAACACTTACGGTGTCACTACGCGTACCCGAAACTGATTCTGGACAAGTCTTGCATAACGAAATCACCGGATTCCAGTCATTCGGGAGCTCATCAAACCTATAAGGTAATCGCGGTCAATATCCCGTTTTCGTTATGTCTAATGCAATTAACCGCGAATCATTTAAAACGGTTAAAATGCTCAGTGTTTAACTGTTATTTCGTTAATTGTCCACTAGTAAATACGTAGAGTCGATTTTCAGCTCCACCGTTTTATTAGTGTCAGTTCGTGTGTATTGGACGTTGCGGCGAAAATTCGGACGCTTTAGTTACAATCTTTCTGTGTTGTTTCAGTTATTTATTGCGATATCAGATGGTTGTGATTTGTGAAGACTTGTTGTTTTGTGATGTTGAAAATTCGGACGCTTTAGTTACAATCTTTCTGTGTTGTTTCAGTTATTTATTGCGATATTAGATGGTTGTGATTTGTGAAGACTTGTTGTTTTGTGATGTTGAAAATTCGGACGCTTTAGTTACAATCTTTCTGTGTTGTTTCAGTTATTTATTGCGATATCAGATGGTTGTGATTTGTGAAGACTTGTTGTTTTGTGATGTTGAAAATTCGGACGCTTTAGTTACAATCTTTCTGTGTTGTTTCAGTTATTTATTGCGATATCAGATGGTTGTGATTTGTGAAGACTTGTTGTTTTGTGATGTTGAAAATTCGGACGCTTTAGTTACAATCTTTCTGTGTTGTTTCAGTTATTTATTGCGATATTAGATGGTTGTGATTTGTGAAGACTTGTTGTTTTGTGATGTTGAAAATTCGGACGCTTTAGTTACAATCTTTCTGTGTTGTTTCAGTTATTTATTGCGATATCAGATGGTTGTGATTTGTGAAGACTTGTTGTTTTGTGATGTTGAAAATTCGGACGCTTTAGTTACAATCTTTCTGTGTTGTTTCAGTTATTTATTGCGATATCAGATGGTTGTGATTTGTGAAGACTTGTTGTTTTGTGATGTTGAAAATTCGGACGCTTTAGTTACAATCTTTCTGTGTTGTTTCAGTTATTTATTGCGATATCAGATGGTTGTGATTTGTGAAGACTTGTTGTTTTGTGATGTTGTTAGTTGTTGCGATTTTGGACGGATTGTATTATGTAATTTACGAAATTTTATATATTTTATAATTTACGGAGTAAGCGATGTTGAATTCTGAGTTTAAATTTTTCCATTCTAATCTAATAAGAGTGTGACGGTATGTACACATAATTTGTGTGTGTGCGCGCGTGTGCATGGGTGTGTGCGCGCGTGTGTGCGCCCGCGCGCTTGTGTGCGCCCGCGCGCGTGTGTGTGTTATGAAATCTGTTCTGTCGACTATCACAGATAAAAGATGGCGTTGCTGTAGAGGCTGGTTGAGGGTGTCATTTTTTTCCGCTGAGAGGGCGCTCTATTCCCCGTATATTATATTACTCTACGGTTTTTGGTTTGAACTTGACAAAACCCCCCGATATTTCCCGATATCCCCATAAATATCTCAAAAACGGCTGAACCGAATTTGATAAAATATCTAAGAAGTAGCGCTAGAAAATCTGCTTTCACGCACAAGTGCAAATCACGCACGCAAAATAATCGATGTCTATCAGATTTTGGGGGAAAGCGTGCATTGTGCATTGTGCGTTGCGCCGTGGCCCCTGCCGCGGCACAATGCTGAGAGGGATCCTGTTCAACGTCTTTGTTTACTTTTTAATTGTTTTTTATTATACTTCTTGTGTCAACGTACACGTATAAATATAAATATTTTTCTATTTCTATTTTCTAGTTTAAAAATCTCCTGTCATAAGTGCTTAAACCTCAAACAAATACAAGCGGCATAAAATTAAACAAGAAACTATCGCCACCACACATAGCCTGTCCGATCTTACAATAACACTTGCATCCTCCATTTCCTCATATAGTCCTATTCTTGGAGTCATAGTAACTTCAAAGTCATCATATTCAGTTCGCTTGAGCTCTGCGTATGTTCTAAATTTTGAATCATTCCTTAAAAACCTTTTTCCTGGTGGTTTAAGCGTGATGTTTCGGTCCAAATCATCTAAAACTTCTGGTGTCGTCTTGCTCACATCAATATCAAAATCACCACGACCAGCATCATCAGCTATGGTATCTTCAGTCATATTTCGAGTCCTTGTGGGTCTTTCGTCGATAGGCCCCCGAGTAGGCCGAGTTTTCTTAAGGTGCGAATATATCTCGATCATCAACTCCGCTTCATCTTCCCATTGAAACTCTAGTTCCAAGTTCAGATGTGGATGGTACAGCCACCACCCAGGTTTGTCCGTGATGAATTCTGGCTCAAGAAATTCATGAGGTACCCAAGGTTTGTTTTTGCCTTGCCTTTGTTTTGTTTTCTTATTTTTTTCTTTCACACCAGAATGCGGTCTCCTTATAGTCGTTTCTATTTCGGTGACAGTATCTGGTGCTTCACGGAATTCATTTATCAAATCTATTGATCGCTGTACTTGTTGCTGTTTAACATTCATAAGGTGTCCCTGATAATAAATTTTACCAGCACGCAATTCGCTTCCAGTTCTATCTAAAATGGCAATGGACTCGTTTAAACTATTTGGCGCAGAGCCTCCGAGCTTATCCCTTACATTTGTTAATTGGGCCTTTATAGCGAATATTTTTCTAAATGTCTTGTCTATATCGGCTTTTCCTGAGATGGTCAATTCTTTTCTTATTGTTTCTAGATCGTTTTTTATTGCTTGCAGATCAGATATTAAAGAATCTGATATCATCTTTTTGTATCTGCTACTGTTATTTTTTTTACGTTTTCCTGATCTCCCCTGTATTATGCTCTGTTCTGTTGTGGTCACCGTCGTCGCGTTCGTCTGTCGTCTCGGTACCAGGTAGTTCTTCGCTAACTTTTTTGGAGTCTCGTCAACACCTTCAAGTGTATCGATGAACGAACCATAGTTGTACCACAGCCTAGCTTTCGATTTCCGTTTTGCTTCTACCTGAAATTTAATAATAGACAAGTGACTTGACCAAAACAGCCTCGACATTTTCATTTCAAAGATTGCAAAACTGACCTAGATCACAATGCACATCACAAATTTTACTACCATTAAGTGATGTTGTAGTCAAATAATGAGATAGAAAATAACTCACACGAATAAGAACACATGTGTAATTGAACACCGACAGATCCATTAGTGATAACTGAAAAAATATAAATGAATATTATAAGCATCCCATAACATCCGCTTCCAAGAATCTACTGCATCACGTACGTTTTTTTTGACACACTGAATCATATTTTTTTAGTTTTTACTGACTTGAAAAAAGAAGGAAGTTTTCAATAGGAAACTCTGTCCACCAGCCACCGCTACGCCATAAGCGCGGTGTCACCTTGGAGGTGTTGAGCCGCTAGCGTTTTCATTTTAACATTTTCATTGACATAGCTACGTTCAACTGATGTCAGTGCTGACTGTCAGTCGAGCACTGTTTTCAGCTTTACGTTTTCATTAATACAGGTACGTTTGACCGATGTCAGCGCTGACCGTCAGTCGAGCACTGTTTTCAGTCTTACATTTCATTAACTTAGCTACGTTTGACCGATGTCAGCTCTGACCGTCAGTAGAGCACTGTTTTCTGCTTTACTTTTTCATTAACATAGCTCCGTTTGACCGATGTCAGCTCTGACCGTCAGTAGAGCACTGTTTTCTGCTTTACGTTTTCATTAACATAGCTACGTTTGACCGATGTCAGCTCTGACCGTCGGTAGAGCACTGTTTTCTGCTTTACGTTTTCATTAACATAGCTACGTTTGACCGATGTCAGCTCTGACCGTCAGTAGAGCACTGTTTTCTGCTTTACGTTTTCATTAACATAGCTACGTTTGACCGATGTCAGCTCTGACCGTCAGTAGAGCACTGTTTTCTGCTTTACGTTTTCATTAACATAGCTACGTTTGACCGATGTCAGCTCTGACCGTCGGTAGAGCACTGTTTTCTGCTTTACGTTTTCATTAACATAGCTACGTTCAACTGATGTCAGTGCTGACTGTCAGTCGAGCACTGTTTTCAGCTTTACGTTTTCATTAATACAGGTACGTTTGACCGATGTCAGCGCTGACCGTCAGTCGAGCACTGTTTTCAGTCTTACATTTCATTAACTTAGCTACGTTTGACCGATGTCAGCTCTGACCGTCAGTAGAGCACTGTTTTCTGCTTTACTTTTTCATTAACATAGCTCCGTTTGACCGATGTCAGCTCTGACCGTCAGTAGAGCACTGTTTTCTGCTTTACGTTTTCATTAACATAGCTACGTTTGACCGATGTCAGCTCTGACCGTCGGTAGAGCACTGTTTTCTGCTTTACGTTTTCATTAACATAGCTACGTTTGACCGATGTCAGCTCTGACCGTCAGTAGAGCACTGTTTTCTGCTTTACTTTTTCATTAACATAGCTACGTTTGACCGATGTCAGCTCTGACCGTCAGTAGAGAACTGTTTTCTGCTTTACGTTTTCATTAACATAGCTACGTTTGACCGATGTCAGCTCTGACCGTCGGTAGAGCACTGTTTTCTGCTTTACGTTTTCATTAACATAGCTACGTTTGACCGATGTCAGCGCTGACCGTCAGTCGAGCACTATTTTCAGCCTTACATTTTCATTAACATAGCTACGTTTGACCGATGTCAGCGCTGACCGTTAGTAGAGCACTTTTTCCAGCCTTAGTTTAATGCCTGGCCCCTATTTCACCATCTTTACAATTGTCAGTTTTACAATGACAATTTGAAATGCATTTCTTTGACAATATGAAGTGTTCTAAAACAAAAGCTCCTCAAGTCTGCAGTTGACACTGAATTGTCATTAAAAACTGACAATTGTAAAGTTGGTGAAATAGGGGTCTGGTTGATTACGAGTCCATGAGGCGATACCGATCCGGCGTCACGTTCATGTGTACGTACCTGGTAGAAAGCTTTTCCTCCTAACCTATCTGCATTCATTTTAAAAGAATCGGTATAAATCAGCTTGGATGTCTTGGTGCAATCACCTTTCTCCAACTCGTACATAGAACTGACTGCAACAAAAAAGTCAATCCTTCAATATTATAAGTGTGAAAGTTTGTAAGTTTCTTAGCCACATGACACAAAAATGAGCATTATGAAAATTTCGTACCGGAAAATTGCGCAGTTTTAACATAAAACTACCGTGAGATACAATGATAGCGTACCTATCCTAATAAAAGTATCACTCCTGAATGTCAGTCGAGTAACATCCTCTACATATTTCGGATTAATTCGTTACTACGAAGGACTGCGATAGGACTACGGTTTAGTTCATAAGCATGTTAGGCTATACTCAACTGGCATACGTGAGGCATATTTCAGTGTAAGTAATTGACCCGTTCATCTTACAAAGAATGATGGCATCTTGATCAAGCCTGCTGATTTCTGGGACCAATCCGCTTTCGTATTTATCAAAAATCCAATGAACAATCCTTTCTCTATATACAGTGTCATTCTTGTCGTCGTCAGTGTCTCTGCTCCTAAAGAGTTGATGCACGGGGATGTCACCGGTTTCAGGGCCCTCCCTCAAGGCTGATTTCCTGTTGTTGGTGGTCACCGTCTCTATCCAGGGAAGGTATTTGGCGATTTCTATGAAACGAGCAGGAGACGCGCAGCCCGGACCGTGGACGCCAAAACCGATCTGGAAATACAGACAATCAGATCAAGGCATTGGTATATTCTTCATCGTCATCACCAGGCTCTTTACCCTGATGATGATGATTTAAAAAATCAGAAGTGCCAGTCCGGGTTCGAACCCAATGACCTTCTGCTTGAGAAGCCGTAGCTTAGCGTAGCGTAGCGAAAACCATTAGACCACCACGGCGCTCATTGGTCTGTTACCTAATTGGTCTGTTAGTCGTTTTTCTCTAAATGCTTAGCAGTAGACTAGGGGAGGCTTTTGCTGACTATACCAAAAACCCAATTTACCTAATCTGTATTTTTTTCATAATCCTAGTTCTGTATAGTACATATGTATTTTTCTGCCATGGTACGATATACTATAGCGTCGCCTACTGATCACGTGATGTTTTAGCACCTTTTAGCCCCCCCCCCCCCCCCCCTCCCTCCACTAACTCCTGGTGATTATGTGGTTAATCTTTAGATACCTAAATGATTTTGAGTTGAATTCGGTTCCCATACGAATCCCATAATGACTATTACTTTACTGCTTCCGGCGGCTGGGTGGAGCTGGCGGCGAGCAGTCGGGGACATGCTGAAATGCTGGTCATTTTTTACGATTTCTGAACGCATTATAGAAGGCTTATGATGTGTAGATAAAAAAAAAATTCAACCTTTTCAACTTTTGTCTCTTCACTTCTAGGACAGCCTCATCAGAACATCCTGTAAATACGAGGCTTATGATGACTATTGTTACCAAGACCCAGGGTCCCGTAGCGTTGGCCACCAACACCATCCCCGTTTCGTACACGCACTGTCTGTTGCTGTTCTCTGCGGCTGCGCACTGATATTCACGCCTGCGATCACTCGCTGTTTCCAACTACAGCAGAAACAAAAAAATTAAAGGTACCCGCCATAGTTGGTCAATTAAAAAAATAGGTAAATTGCTAGCAACTAACCACTTTAGATAACCTATAACCAACTTTAAAAAGTTGAAAAACTCCCGACATTATTAATATTTCTCAGTTCAATATTTCAAAAACGGGTGAACCGATTATAATGAAACTTAGTAGAAATAATCATCATCACTGTGTCTATGAGGAAATTTCTGTAGGTTTGTTTCCACTAGGTGTGTGTTTTTGAGTTAAATAAAAAAAAAAAAAAAAGAAACTCCAGATCAACTCCTAATCATACAACTCTGATGGAAAACCATCCGTATGGCAAATCCGTCGATAGGGTGGAACCGATTAATTATAGCATTTCGTAAATTTAAATTTAGTGACTGTGATGTTTTGTTTAAAAATATGTTATTTAAAACTTGTAATGTGCTGTGCCCTACCTGGGTCCATGTCATGCTAAAATATCTATTCTAAACTGTACCATGGTTTGCAAAAACTAGATATGAAATATGAAATAATTAACCAGGACACGGCCTTTTTCAGGCTTAAAAGGAGGTTCCAGTACTTATGGTTAAAAAATTATATTTTTCATTTAATTTTAATAATTACTTCATTTCGGACTCACCCCTTCGTTCCTGTACCATTCTCTACATTTCGTCGGCTGCACGTATTCCACTTTGTACGCTTCTTTTTCCAGAATATCGTTTGCTGGAATAAAGACCGATGATGATTCAATATAATAAATAAATAAATAAATATCGTGGGACAATTTGACACCAATTGACCTAGTCCCAAACTAGGCAAAGCCTGTACTATGGGTACTAGACAACGGATAAACATACTTATATAGATAAATACATACTTATATACATATTAAACATCCAAGACCCGAGAGCAAACATTCATATTCATCATACAAACATCTGCCCCGACCGGGATTTGGACCCGGGACCTCAAGCTTCATAGTCAGGGTCTCTAACCACTAGGCTATCCGGTCGGTATCAGTTTAAAGTATGTGGATAAGATAAAGTAAAATTGGCGAAAACCACTGAGGAGAAGGAGATAGGGAAGCCTTTGCCCAGCAGTGGGATACGATACAAGACATTTAATAAACTGAGTAAAAAAACTACTTGGAAATAATCCAAAATCTTAATTTCAAGAATATACAAAGATGTGTAAGTAAATAATTCAAAGACCACCGTGATTTTTTTGCTAGGAATGAAATACTTTTTTCGTCATCAGTATCAAAGTATAACCTAGCGGTAATTGAGGTATTTTGTAAAGAAATTAACCTAATACGAAGAGTGTGTTGAGTGTTGCCCGATGTTTTAAGTTTATTTGGTTGGTAGTAAAGTCTCGAGTAATTCTGAACTTGTTCTTACCATCAGTAATACCGAAGACATACATTTGATTTGAAGCATTGTATGCCTTCGGTGGCCAGCATATCGGGACCAGAGGCGCTGTAAAAAAATAAAAAAGTAATAGCTAACTTTAAACAAATAAATAAACTTACTTAAATTATTGACGAACCATGTTGTGGATACCACTTTTTATGTTAATTCTATTACTTATTTTTGTCAGTAATCCTATTGACGAAGCCTTGCGTTGACCTTTAGTTTGTTTATTTGTAACTTTTTTTGTGATTGATTGTTTTTATTGAATAAATATTACAGTACCTCGAATAAACTTATGTTCCCCGGAACTCATCGAAGTTAGACCGACACAGTTGGCCAGGCATTCGAAATCACTGAACTCTCCAATTGAAAACTTAATAGCAGTACCGTAATGACCTCTTTAAAAGCGGCACCACAAATCTTTATTGGGATAGAAGGAAAGAGTTATAATTATTTCAAATACTGAAAAGAGAACCTTATTTACGCGTTCCAGCACCCTTCCGCTTTCTGCGTGCCACGTCAGGTTTTTAAAACAGAATACCTTGTTGTTTAACAATTGACTGTTCAAACACCACCACAAAAGTTGGAGCTGGTAATCGAGGTATTTCCTCACTAAATTACACTCGTGACGTCAAAATACCTACGCAAAATGTGACACGCTCGGTTCCCATATAAACCGATGAACTCTTTCCTTCTATCACAATAGCATCATCATATCACCAGTCTTTTTGACGTCCCACTTCTGAGCATAGGCCTCCTCTCAGAATGAAAGGGCTTGTGCTATAGTTCCTACGCGGGCCCAGTGCGGATTGGGAACTTCACACACAGCAATGAATAGCTTCGTAGGAGTATGTAGGTTTCCTTCACAGAAAAGCTCATGCATAAATTAAAAATGTAATTTCGCACATAAATTCCGAGCAACTCAGAGATGCGAGCCGGGGTTTGAGCCCACGACCCTCTGCGTGAGAGGCTGTAGGTCAAACCACTAGGCAAAACAATGAACTCTTTCCTTCTATTCCGATTTTTGATTTGTATACTACTAAAAAATGTCTAGTCCTCACTTAATTGATTCCTAGACGTTTTTAGCACAGTGTAGTCCTGTGAGTGGCTAAGGCAAAGACCTCATCATGAAGGAAGAAAAACACTGACCAGGCCCTTTGTCCTCCAGCTCCAACTCTAAAAGAGCTATCGTGTTTACGATGGCAGGGTACTCGGGGTGCGTCTTATAGTTCTTGAGCTTGCAGAGCCAGGGCTCGCCGTCTTTTGGGATGAACAAAGCTTGGGTGTCTCGTCTGGAAAAGAGCACCTTTATAGCTTTTGCTTGTGACTTCGTGCGCGCATAATCCTGTTTATTTTGTATCCCGTAGGAATTTCAACAAATCCGTCCTTAGTACTTGTCTACACCATACAGGCAACGTCTATGCAAAATTTCAGCCGTCTAGAGCTAAGGGTTTTGGCTGTGCGTTGGGTCAGTCAGTTAGTAACGGAAGAGTACAAATTGATTGGGAATAGGGCACCTACTCTGAAATCCGAAATTTCTAAGTTCGTGTTCGACCGTCCCTCTCGCATTCGTGATAACCTATGCTGGCATGAGCGGGACGGACGGATACGAACTTCGAATTTCAGACTTCAGAGTAGCCAGAGTGTAGGCTTGCGTTTGCCGTTTAATAGCTAGCGGAGATAATGGTCTAAGATGGAACACGCTAACTGGTTAGTACTTGTATATACGATTGTAAATGATTTATTAATGAAGACTTACTTGAGAATCCTGAGTGGTATTCGAGCTACGTCGTCAGCCACAACTAACGCAAAATTTTCTTTTATTAAAATTGCCCCCGTTAGCGCTATCCTTACTTTTTCGCCTTCATCTGAAGAACAAATTATTATGCTTCTTTACGTATATATAAACTAGGTACTTCACAAAATCTACAAAAAAAATGTCCCAAAACGTATTTTTATTTATTTATTTTGCGACTAATAACAATGCTGGCGACTGTCCACCATGTTCCTGAAGCGAGAGTTGCAGTATTTCGGTCATATTGCGCGCAAGGGACCCGAAAATCTAGAAAAACTGTTGGTAAGCGGGAAAGTGGAAGGAAAACGACCAAGAGGGCGTAGTCCGAAACGATGGTCTGATCAAATCTCCGAAAACCTGGAGATGAGCATTGGCACAGCAATCCACCGCGCAGAAGACCGAAGCGAGTGGAGGAAAGCTGTAGATGGCGTTTGTCGGGGTCACGATCTTCAACATTGGGGAACCGACTGAGGAGAATAACAACGTATTCTGGCACAATAATCTTATGGCGTCGAAGAACCCCGCCGATGGTTCATGGTTAGTTTCTGCCGTTTTCAATGTGCTAATTGAGTTTTCGAGGACAAAATTTTCATCCATACCATTGATATGACTACATATTTGCCAAAACATAGTAGATGGAGGGTTAGCTGTCACTGCTAGTGGTCAAGAAGTCACTTAGTAATCTTATTTATGAGTGGGGGGGGGGGGGATATTCGTATTTGATATCATAGGCATGAAAATTTTAGTCACCGGTGAGATTAAAAAGTACGAACTTTTTAGAAATCAGGTGAGATTCAAAAATCGACCTCCGTTTAAAGTACCTAATACAGATTTCCAACTCACACAACTGCACGCGGATGACGCCAAGCCACGGGAACATGCCGACCTGGCCCAGTATGCCCTCACGGAACCCACCGTTCAAGCTCGGGTCGCAGCCCTCGGGGTTCAGGCACCGCACTGGCCAGTAACACAACATCGATTGTACAAACGTATTTGACACAAGTAATGCCTGCCCCCTATTTCACCAACTTTACAATTGTCAGTTTTCAATGACAATTCGGTGTCAGAGCTTTTGTTTTTAGAGCGCTTCATATTGTCAAATAAATATATAGTTCGAATTGTCATACAAAACTGACAAGTGTCAAGATGGTGAAATAGCTTAGGGCTTAGGGGCCTGGTTTACATGCAGATCGCTTCCACGGCAGGGGCAGGGAATAAGGCAGCGCGAGAATACCTATTAACACTTTGCTTAGCTCGACATACCTACATTATATCATATCATTTATATCATGGGACAAATTGACACCAATTGACCTAGTCCCAAACTAGGCAAAGCCTGTACTATGGGTACTAGACAACGGATAAACATACTTATATAGATAAATACATACTTATATACATATTAAACATCCAAGAACCGAGAACAAACATTCGTATTCATCATACAAACATCTGCCCCGACCGGGATTCGAACCCAGGACCTCAAGCTTCATAGTCAGGGTCTCTAACCACTAGGCTATTCGGTCGTCAACATATTTTGAGAATAAAATAAAAATAATAAATAAATATATTTTTTTCCTAATGTAATGTTTGTTCGAATGATTAGTTTGTCATTACTGAAATTAGGTAAGTATATACAACACAACCAGGGACCGGCCCGCTATCCCTTATTAGGGGTTTTGTATGGGTTTTGCATAAGACTTAACTCACCATACCCTTTGCCCGACGAAACCCTTTCATTTTGCTTTTAAAGCCCTTATATAAACGCTAACCTATTTGAGCAATCGGTATCCCAATACCCTTACGAAACCCTTATCATCCGCTCACCAACACCTTGCATATCGCTTATAAGGGTTAGCCTTATAAAAGGCTTCCCTTTTAGCATAAAGCGTGCTAAATTAAACCGTCTACCTTGTTCATAAAGCACACAATCTAATAGTAAGCGATTGTCGGTGGCGGCACTGGCAGGCGGCGGCGTTCTTTGATATTCGCGCGCGCACCGCGCGAAGTCGCTTTCTTCAGGTGAAAATTTCAACTTGAAATACGGTCCAATTTTCAATGGCAAAGAGTTGTGATTGTGGTTGGCTGTTGCCGCTTTGCGCGGGTCGGGTGCATCGTTTTTTCTTTAGTCTTAGACACGTGCCAATGTTATGATTGTTACAATCTATTTAAACCTGTTCACTAGCGAAAGCTTCTATATTCCTAATTGATAAAGTAAAACCACTTTTCTTGTCCGTATACCACATGTATTATTTTAAACAAAACCGCTCAACTGACAAGACAAGACCAAAAAAAACATCGCAACCAAGGTTACAAAACCAAAGACAATCACATAAAAGTATAAACCTCATCATCCCCCTCAATTCTAATTTACCACAGAATAAGGATTGTCATAAAATAGGAAACAATAGAGAACACAATAAGTAAACAAAATATCAACACTTATGTTTTCATTTAACAAACCAGGAAAGAAAATATCATAAACAAATTATCAATATATTAAGTTTTCATTTAACAATCTCTACCCCCCCTCAATTTCAAAATCTTTAGTCATTTTAGTTTACTAAGTATCACACAATCACAATGACAATAATCATTATATCTCATTATCGCAACATTGTCTAAACAGTCATATAAAGAAACCATTCAATTAAAGCCTAGTTTGTGTACAAAATAATTGTGCTTCAGTTTTCCTAAAGCCTTTGTCAAAATATCTGCTACGTTTTCATTCGTGCTCACATATTTCACAATTATATCTCGTTTACTAATTAAATCCTTGATGAAATGGTATTTTATATCAATATGCTTTGACCTCTTAGTATTTTCATTTGACTCCATTAACTTAATCGCACTTTGATTATCTACAAGTAACATAGAACTTGAGAGACTATTAAAATCTTGTAACAAACCCTTTGTAAATTAAAAATTAAAACTTGTAAATTAATTCTGTACACGCTAGAGCCGCAGGTACATATTCAGCTTCGGCTGTTGATAAGGCGACAACGTTTTGTTTCTTACAGAACCAGGCCACTAAATTGTTTCCAAAGAAAACAACAGAAGCACTCACGCTTTTCCTGTCTTTTTTGTCGCCAGCCCAGTCAGCATCGGTATAGGCAAGTACGCTGCAAGTGCTATCCCGTTTATATAAGAGAGATTTTGACTTCGTTTCTTTTAGATACCGCAAAACTCGCTTAGCTGCTTTCCACAGTGATAAAGTAGGCTCATCCAAAAATCTACTTAAGAAAGATACTGCGAAACAAATATCAGGTCTACTTGAAGTAGCTAGGTATAGAAGACTACCTATAAGCACACGATATGGTATATCGTAGGTAATGGGTTCATTGTCATCTGTTGTGAAATTTACTTCCATTGGCGTCTCCGCTCCTTTGCAATCAGTCATGTTGAATTTATCAAGCAACCTATTTATTGCTGATTCTTGAGAAATTGAAATTGATTCTGACGATCTCACTATATCCAATCCCAAGTAAGCACTCACCTCTCCAAGATCTTTGACATTGAATTCAGTTTTTAAGAAATCATGTGACTTATTTAGGTTTATTTTACTTTTTGACATTAGAATTATATCATCAACTTAAACTAGCAAAAATACATCTTCCAAAACATATAAACAAAAATCATGTTTTGATTGTATAAAACCTTTCTGGGTTAAAAAGGAATGAAGTCTTTCGTTCCAGCATTTAGGTGCTTGTTTCAACCCATATAGCGATCTTTTTAGTTTCAAAACAACACCCTTTTCAACCTTTACTCCCAAAGGCGGTTTTATATAGACATCTTCTTTTAAGAAACCATTTAAAAAGGCCGTTGGGACATCTAATTGTTTCATATACATATCATTTTGTACTGCTTGGCACAGCATCATACGAATTGTGGGCATACGAGCTACTGGTGCATAAACATTAAATAGTGTTTCTTCTTGAAAACCTTTTGCCACTAATCTGGCCTTTTTTGTACCATCCTTTTTAGTAGTGAATACCCATTTGGTATCTATAGCCTTTTTATCTTTAGGCAATGTCGATTCTTCCCATGTTCCCAAACATTTAAGGGAACTTAATTCTTTCTCTATAGCGTCTTGCCACTCTTGGCCTCTTTCAACTGCATCCTTGTAAGAACTTGGATCACCCGTACACAAACAGTAAGCCACATGTGTTTCCTAATCTTCTAATCTTTTCGGAGGCTTAACACTTCTGCCTCTTCTTGTTTTTATCACATGCTCATTTGGAGCGTCGTTTTTCTCGTTTAAATTTTCTTCAGTACAATCTTCAAATATTTCTTCTGGATCCATAATTCCTTCATCGACATTTGTATTATCAACGATAACCTCTTCTCTATATTCATTATCTTGTTCAGGGTCAGTAATCCTATAATTATTTTCCGAATTAATTTCTGACATACTTACTCTTTGCCACTCTTGTTCGTTATTAGTTTGATTACTTTCGTTGTATATATTGTCTTCATCGAATCTCACATCTCGTGACACTATTATTTTGTTGTTGTTAGGATCCCATAAATTATACCCTGTCCTGCTATATCCTACCATTCTACACTCACGGGCTCTCTCTGAAAGTTTATCAGGTTTAGGTAAAATGTAGGCCCACGCCTTTGCACCAAATGCACGTAGTTTGTTTAAGCCTCTGGTCCCATATAAGATTTCACAAGGAGTTTTGTAGCTAATAGCCATAGAGGTGCAACGGTTTAACTGATAAGCTGCACATTTTACAGCTTCACCCCACAAGTTTTTCGGTAGCTGAGTTTCAACAAGCATAGTTCTTGCTTTGTTATATAAACTTCGATTCATGCGTTCTGCCACGCCATTGCTAGCAGGAGAATATGGTAAACTATATTCTAAAGCTATACCTTTCAGGTTACAAAATTGCCGTAATTCATTGCAAGTGTATTCACCTCCATTATCGCATCTAATCCTTTTTACCGTTTTTCAAATTCGTTTTCATATCTATGGATGTAGTTAATAATGTTTTCAACTGCTTCTGATTTTCTTTTTAACAAGAAGACTACACAAAAGTGGGAAAAATCATCTATTATCGTTTGAAAATAGATTTCACTATACAGGATAGTCGGAATGCTAGATGGGCCCGCTATATCACTATGTAACAGTTCTAAGACCTGACGTGACCTAGGTCGCTCTAACGTTTTGAATGGTAACCGTGTTGCCTTACCTTTCATGCACGCATTACATACATTGTCGTTGAGTGGTAGCTGTAACCTTTGTAAAGTTTTAGAGCCGGTATGTTCTAAACGTCTATGCCATAACATGCCGTCTGCCGAATACATAGCCGCGACTCCATCCTCTATTATAATTTCACCCTGTAAAGTATAAAGTTTGCCATTATTGTATGCCCAAATAACAGACCCATTATAAAAGGTAATTTTTGCATATTCATTTACTAAAATGATTTTGTTTGGTTTTTCCAGTAATTTCCGTACAGATAGAAGATTATAGGCTAAATTTGCCACTATAAGTCCCTCGACAGTAAACTTAACGTTACCACATATTATTGGTAAACTGCCGCTTTGATATGCAAACAATTTTTCACCATTAGCGGTGTTAATTTTTATGGGATGTTCTAAGTTTTTTATGTTTGTCATAAATTGTGTATAAAGATCAGATATAAAATTTTGTGATGCACCAGAATCTACTACAAAGGAAATTGATTTATTAAAGAATGCCTTACAAGTTAAATTAAATTCTCCATCAACCATGCAGCCCACTTCCTCTGTGGTTTCTTCATGGACTATTATGGCATCATCCCTCGATGTACATGCTCTATTCACACCCGGACTGCGTCCCTGCATTCTGCCACGACCCCTTCTATACAACTCACCACCTCTGACAGGAGCTCCACGTTGGAAAGCGTAATTATGTCTGTTTTGGACATTTTTGTGACAATATCTTGCTGTGTGTCCTTTTCCTTTGCAGTTCCAGCACTCTATATTAAACGCACTATCTTGGTTTGGTGCAATCATGTCATCCAGCCTAATTTCTGCATCAAGCAGAGTCCTCTTTGTCTTTTCTAAAGTCAGTTCTTCATTCATTGCTTCTAAGGCTGTCGTAACATTCTTGTATTTACTGGGCAACGCGAGTAGCAAATGTACCACTTTATCAGACTCGTCCATTTCTGACATCACTTCAATGTCACTTACCGGTTTGTCAAATTTCAAGAAAAAATCTTGCAATTTTTCATTGTTGTCACATTTCAACTCGATTAACCTCTTCTTCAAATTATATTTATTCATAATGCTTCTTCGTGTAAAAATATTTTCTAAAGAATTCATCATATCTTTTGCAGTTTTGCACCTTTTCACAATTTCCAGAAAATTTTCTCCTATGCACTGTACTATTAGCGATCTTGCTTCTGCGTCCTTCTTTTTATTTTTCTCATTTACGTCAGCACAGGCCACTATATCACCAAGGCCTTTCTCCTCCATTAACAGCTCCAATCTAAATTTCCAGTTGTGGAAATTGTTTCCATCTTCCAACCGACAAATCACGTTTTGTATTTTCGATTGAGCCATATTTTGTTCTTGTAGGTCTTTTACTACAGTAGCAAACTCTATTTATTGTAATTTAATAAAAATTTACATGAATTAAGAAAATGTCAAAAGTATATTACGATCGTAAATTTTGTATTTTTTTTATTCGAATCACTGAAAAATCAGGAATATGGGGTGGCCCATAACCTGTTACAATCTATTTAAACCTGTTCACTAGCGGAAGCTTCTATATTCCTAATTGTTATAGTAAAACCAATTTTCTTGTCCGTATACCACATATATTATTTTAAACAAAACCGCTCAACTGACAAGACAAGACCAAAAAAAAACATCGCAACCAAGGTTACAAAACCAAAGACAATCACTTAAAAGTATAAACCTCATCAATGATCAACTCCCGGTTGCAGATAATAATATTTATTATTTATTCGTAATTGACAGTGTTTGTACTTGTTTGTTTTACAAATCTACTGCGTAAGTGAGGACTGAAGTGACCTTATTTATTATTATTGTTGTTTACGCCGTTGCTGCTACATACGAAACGAACCATACCTACGATGCCTCTTTTACGCAAGGCTCAAGTACGACACTACACTACTAAAGGGATAGCTTTATAAAAAAGCGCTAAATGATAAGGGTAACCCTTATTAAGGGATTGCAAGGCGTATAGGATAGCAGTAAGCCATTGCAAAGGGCTAGCTTTATTTTTAGCTAAGTTTTTCGGTAAGGGGTAGTCAAATGAATGGGCTAGCATTTCAAACGGGAAAGTCTTTTAATGGGTTAGCTTTGTTTAAGGGACGCCCACTGAAAGGCTTTTGTCGCGGAAAGGGTGGTCCGGTCCCTGAACACAACACTTAACCAAAAATATCCACTTTTCCACATATCCACAATCCAAAAAAAGGAAAGTTATAAAATAAACCTTTTTTTATACGTCAAGGAAGGCAAGGGGGTCACTTGATGGTAAGTGATCACCACTGCCCATAGACTCCCGCAACCCAGGGGCGTTTGCAGATGCGTTGCCAACCTAGAGAGCTAAGATGAAATGCCTCTTATTCCGTAATTACACCGGCTGTCTTACTCTCCACACTGGAACACAACAGTGCAATCACTGCTGCCTAGCGGCAGGATTAGCGATTAAGATAAAATATTTTCGGTTTCAGTTGCAGTTCATTGGGGTATACCACTCTGTAGTGGTATCTGTATACCTGACCTTGCTTAAACCGAAGCGATCTCTTTCAGAAAATAGAGGAAACACTTTTTCTTATAGAATGAACAGTTCAACAACTCACTTACCCTGAAAAACAATTAGTATAGTATAAAACCCGTATCGGAAAATCATCACTCAAATTTCAATACACACGTTGATCCGTCACGATCTCCGGGTTCTACTAAACAGGGTATTTAAATGTGTTGACTAGTAATTCTTTTTACCATAAATAAATAACACACATGTTTATATTGTGAACACAAGTAGCCGAAAACATTTTAAAAACAAACTTAATATCATAATAAATACGCATTAGTATATCCGCAGGAATGTTTAAACTGGGGGCCTAATTGTGTGTTTACATTGATCATTAGTAACCTGACGATCCCCTTGCGCACGCGTCTCTTATAATGATAGAACACGGGTAAAAGGAAACGTTAACTTTTGATCATTTTGGTCAGAAAAAATCTTAATTGTGTGCGTGTTTTGGCATCTTTTTAACCCCCCGACGCCAAAAAGTGTGTTATAGGTTTGACCTGTGTTTGGGTGCATCTTTAGCATCGTAGCTCCTAAACGGTTGAAGGGATTTAGACGAGGCTTTTTTAATGGAAAGTAAGTTTAAACCAAATAGTGATTCTGATTTATATTTTAAAATTTACTATGTGCACTCATGTGTCACTGTGCAGACCTCATTCGCAGTAAGTTGAGAAGATTGTGTGGAAGACATAGTTTCTTAGCAATCAGACGGTCTGTTGAATGTGTAATTTTTCTAGTTGGTATTTTTTTGGTGTTTGTTGCGTGGTAAGTATTTAGTAAGGAGCTAGTAAAACATTAGCTTAATTTTGTACAGTAACAAACCTCAAGTTAAATAAAACTAACAGATAAACCCTTAATAATTTATTGAATCAGGCGTTACTTTGCGGAGGTCCATATTTATGAACTAAAAAACAATTACTTTGCTCACCCGCGACCACTAATGACAAATAGTTATATCTGTGCGGCAAATGTATGTTTCCATGCAACACCTCCGCCTCCACTGCTACACGAATCAACACATGCCACACAGACCCAACTATCACCACCACCACTATACTAAACGCTGACGCGTTTCGGCACTCTCCACGAGGCCATTTACGAAGCACAACAACAACCGCTCAACATGCCACCACTTCCACTACTGACATATGTAAACCATGTACTCAACTTAGTTAATGACTAAAGTCATTTCATAAACCCTTAATAGTTAAAGATTAACATAGGACACATCCGTTTTATAAAGATAAAGTTTATACAATCGCCATTGATCGCTGCCGCGATACAGAACAATATGCCATTTGAGATCTATTCTTAAGGATCGATCGTAAAGATAGATCGTATGCGCAGATATGATATGAACTTGGACATTAGGGACGGTGAATGATTATCTTTTGGGTCAGACATGAAGTTAAATTTAACCTTTACTTACAATATATATTTTGTCTCAGAGCGGATTTCTCTTTAGCCCATCTGTATACAGTGAGAGGGTCGTGCACGACTTTACGAATGCTGCGTAACGTTACGGTTATCGTATCGAGATCGCGAAACCTCATACTAAATTTTAATTCCAAATACGCTCACGGGCGGGCGCTGTTCCAAACGTCATAAAAACTCGACAACGGTTACTATTTGATCAGGCTCCTATTTCACAAACTTTACAATTGTCGGCTTGTCATGACAACATTGTCATGTCACTAATGTCGAATTTGTGGAAGGTTAACTGCAGTTATTAGAAAAAGGTTTGAAATACAATCTACCCTCTAAATTTAGTCACGTCGGCGGAAGCCAAAACATTTATCATACCTGTAAAAATACCATTTGAACATGCAGAAAAAAGTAATGAATTTGAAATAACTGTAGGGTAACCTAATGGGCCTAGTGATTATCCTTATTTAGTCAAAACTTTAATTTAGGCGGTAAATTTATAGCAGTTCCTAATTACACAGATTTGTACCAATTTCGAGTGGTACTCGTGACATCTATACATATTTGCGTGGTCGTAAGCGTAAGGCACAAATAATCGCCCACCCTGTTTTTACTATTTATTAAATAAATAAATAAATATCATGGGACAGTATGACGCCAATTGACCTAGTCCCAAACTAGGCAAAGCCTGTACTATGGGTACTAGACAACGGATAAACATACTTATATAGATAAATATATACGTACTTATATACATATTAATCATCCAAGACCCGAGAACAAACATTTGTATTCATCATACAAACATCTGCCTCGACCGGGTTCATAGCCTAGTGGTTCTCTAACCACTAGGCTATTTGGTCGGCTATTGTAAACGTATTCTTTATTTAAATATCAGTTTTTACATTAATCAAGGAAAAAATGGTGGGCGATTAATTTTGCCCCCAAGTATAATTTAGTTAGTTCTACTATCGTCTTATTTAACCCTGTTCAGAAAATATTAGGTACTTATCGTACATTTTCACACACGCGTTCAATTTTCCGTTCAACCAATAATTGGCATATTAATCACCCAACAAACACTTCATCACGACGTGATAATCACGCGCAAGATTCACTTCCGCCGTCGTTAGGACGCATTATGGCGTCATCGGCCATTTATCCTGGCTTTATGTGAGAACCACGCCCACGGGGTGAGGCGGCATTGGAAAGTAAGGTATCATTATCATTATCATGCGAAAGTGTTTTTTGAGGTTCCGTGCCTCAAAATGAAAAACCGGACAAGTGCGAGTCGGACTCGCACACGAGGGTTCCGTGCAAAGATTTTAGCGCTTTTACGCAGTGTACGCAGTGTGGGGTCAACTTATATTGGTCTGCGAAATCTACAGACAAACATAAAAAAAAATGATTTTGCGACTTTTCGGAGTGGTTGTGCTATAAGAGCTACCTTCATACCAAATTTCAAGTTTCTAGGACAACTGGACTCCTCGGCACTCCTCGGGATTCATGCATAATGACATACTTTTCGCACTCGTTTCAAAAAGTACTATTTTTCAAGTCAACTTTACAAATGTCACTGTTTAATGACAACTCGATGTCAATTGCTGACTTGAAGAGCTTTTGTTTTAGCGCGCTTCATCTTTTCAAAGAACTGTGGTTGGAATTGTCATTGTAAACTGACAATTGTTAAGTTTGTGGCATAGGAGCCTGGGTGGTGACTGGTGAGGATAGTCAGAAGAAACGACAATGGCTTGGGGAGTCTTTATTGACTTGCGTTAGTCCTCGGTTATGCATTAATTCAATTGTCTTGGAACACATGCCGAGCAAACGAAGTAAGGTTGGCAAACAAAGCGATGGATTACCAAATACTTGCATAGGCATGAGCATAACAATTACTTTAGAGTGATATTTGTGTACACACGCTTTGTTATCAAGAAATTGTTAAATCTTCCGGCTTACAGTAAGGCTGGTATTTGCGTTTTTTTTTTTTATACGACAAGGAGGTAAACGAGCAAGTGGGTCACCTGATGGTAAGTGATCACCACTGCCCATAGACACCCATAACCCCGGGGGATTTGCAGATGCTTTGCTAACCTAGAGAGCTAAGATGAAATGCCTCTTGTGCCCGTAATTACACCGGCTGTCTTACTCTCCCCACCGGAACACAACAGTGCAAGGATTTGCGTTTGTATTATTTTATTCGTATTTGCGGGTGATACGACCTTGTGCGAGGTCCGTCCGGATCGCTACCACCATCTTACTCGCTAGTCTTACCGCTAAGCAGCAGTGCTTGCGCTGTTGTGTTCCGGTGTGGAGAGTAAGACAGCCGGTGTAATTACGGGCACAAGAGGCATTTCCTCTTAGCTCTCCAGGTTGGCAACGCATCTGCAAACCCCCGGAACTTAAGGAGGAAAAGGGATAGAGGAAAAGGAGGGGGAAGGAGGATCGGGCCTCCGGCACTCTCACTGTCCGAACGAAACGCAACAGGGGTGCTGTTGCTTCACACCAATTTTCTGCGAGAGGGTGGTACTTCCCAGGACGAGCTGGCCCATTCGTACGGCAGTAAATAGCTACAGTATGGCTCTCCTACTACAAATTTTATGTTATAAATTTACTTCTCTTCTCACTGGTCGTCAGAGCCTGGGGCTGACAAGCTGTTTAGTAATCAGCACTGACAGGTACAAACAGCGGGCGATAGCCCGAGTAAGTTACTGTCAGTGTAAACAAGCTGCCTTAATACTCTACTTGGTGCCTGCGAATTTTCTTAAGAGCTAACATTAGCTGAGCCCTCTTTCAGATTTTATGAATATTCTGTCACGCTGATGCCGCTAGGATGGGCAGCGTCCGGAAAGCTTCGCAGTGTTTTTTCGTCCAAATTACAGCAGCGTTTGAAGTCAAAAGTCTAACCAGTGTGTGTTGCCAGTAATGACTTACGGATCTGAGACGTGGGCGCTAACGATAGGCCTCATAAGGAAGCTCAAAGTCACTCAGAGGGCGATGGAGAGGGCTATGCTCTGGGTTTCTCTGCGGGATAGAATCAGAAATGATGATATCCCCAGTAGAACTAAGGTTACCGACATAGCCCGAAGGATACGAAACCTAAATAGCAGTGGGCGGGGCATATTGCCCGCAGGATTGATGGCCTATGGGGTCAGAAGGTTCTCGAATGGCGTCCACGAACCGGGAGACGAGCTGTCGGTAGGCCTCCAACAAGATGGAACGACGACCTGGTAAAGATCGCGGGACCGCGGTGGATGCGGAAACCACAAGAATGGAGAGCCTGGAGAGTCTGAGTGGAGAGCCTTGGGGGAGGCCTATGTCCAGCAGTGGACTTCTTTCAGCTGACATGATGATGATGAAGGATAACTGCAGCTCGGGCAAAAAATTCTAAGTAACAAATTCAAAAATCGAGGTTTCTTTTCTTAAAATGTAAATTTTCAACAGTCGGAGTATTTGATCCCTGACTGACCGTACGATGTTCACTGTTAAAGTCATAATGAATTTGCTTGATGCACTCTATGTAATTTATTCTGTAAGTAGAATAATATAATAGTCCATCCTGTAACTTTTTTTTTATGTGCACAGCCTGCAAAGTCCCAAGTGGACTAAACCATCGTGATCTGGTAATCTACACCGCATTCTTTGCTTGTAGCCCTACTAGCGGCAGTAAACATAACCTCCCTTAGTTATGCGGGCGTCGGGTAACGACTTGCAAAATAAGGAAGAAAAAGAAGGAACAATGATGGTTTTCTGGTAAACAAAATGCGTTAACAGATGCATCGATACTTAAAACTACAACGATACGGCATGTATCTCTGGCACTAATTTGTGCCACAAAATAGGCAACAAAAATTGAGTACAGAAGGGCCCGTTTATGGGACCGTTCATTAATCACGTGAGGCTTGAAAGGGGGGGGAGGGGCTTGACAAAAATCATGAAATGTCAGAAGGGGGGAGGGGGGGGGGGGGAGGGGTTTGTATTAAGATATCACGTGTATTTATTTTTTCATTATTTTAATGCTAATCAAAAACAACCTGCAACCTTTCCGTCTAGACATTTTATCATGGGCCTTAGTTTAAGAATAAAATAAGATTATACTTTATACCTGCATTTAAGATATTCCAAAATATTCTAAAAAATTAAATATTTTTTGTAGATACTAAAAATACACGTGATGTTGGGTGGGGAGTGGGGGGGTAGTCTAAAACCTCACCAAGGAGGAGGGGGGGGGGGGGGGGGGTTAAAAATGCTTAAAAAAGATCACGTGATTAATGGACGGCCCCTATACGCTATAGTATACACTACAATACAGTACAAAAAGTCTCTATTGAACACCACATGATAAACAAAACAGGAAAAAGGTACAAATAAAATGCAAGGTAGCAATGGGCGGCCTTATTGCTACATAGCGACCTCTACCAGGCAACCATAATGGAATAAAGGTAAGACAGATGTGGTGCCATTTGGAATTTTTAGGTAATTTATTTATAGCTAAGCAAGTATATTTATAAGTCTATGGCTAAATGGCATTACAGTACCTACCTAATAAATAAATATAAATATCGTGGGACAACTGACATTAATTGACCTAGTCCCAAACTAGGCAAAGCCTGTACTATGGGTACTAGACAACGGATAGACATACTTATATAGATAAATACATACTTAAATACATATTAAACATCCAAGACCCGAGAACAAACATTCGTATTCATCATACAAACATCTGCCCCGACCGGGGATCGAACCCGGCACCTCAAGCTTCATAGTCAGGGTATCTAACCCTAGGCTATCCGGTCGTCAATCCTATCACCTATCGAGATTTCCGTTTGATGTTTCCGTCACGTTTGGAATTGGCCAATTAAATTATAATGATGAACGTAAGCAGACAATTAGATGCCAGTTCAAACATTCCTATTCGTCATACTAAAAAATATTTATTATGATATTAAGCGATTTGTTTTTAAATGGTTTTCGATTACTGGAGTTCACAACATAAACACGTGTGTTATTGTTTATAGCAAAACGAATCACTAGTCGACACATTTAAATACCCTGCTTAGTCGAATCGAGAGATTGTCATCGACAACAGTCTGAAACATTTAATTCTGAGTGATGATTTTGCGTTACGGGTTTTTGACGATTCTTGTTGCTCTTCAGGGTAAGTAAATTGTCGAACGTCACCATCATTTTCAGCCGGAAGACGTCCACTGTTGGAGGCCTTCCAAAGGATCTCCACGACGATCGGTCTTGTGCTACCCGCAGCCAATGGCTTCCCGCGATCTTTACCAGATCGTCCGTCCACCTTGCGGGAGGCCTGCCAACATTTTCGACGGTCGCCACTTTGGAACCTTACGACCCCAACGGCCATCAGTTTTACGAACATTGTCAATAATAGTATACTTTTTGACATAAATGCGGAAACCTTGGGTCCAAGGGCTCCCGGCGCTTACATACAACCTTATTTCAGAGTTGCAGAAGCGCTTGGTCGATGCAACTTGTGACCAAACAAAAGGCAGTTTTCTCTCTCAAAGAATCAGCATCGCTATTCAGCGAGGCAACTGGCAGGCTAGCAAGCCTTTTGGGCACCATGCCACGGGTCTTATTTAGATTTAATTTAGTTATAAAGTTTTAGTTTAATTAGTTTTAGCTTGGATTTAATGTCATTGTAAAGTGCGGAAAATATGTAATTTTACACGAGTCCTAAGGTGTATAGGCCCGAGACGCGAGGCGAGGGTCGAGACTCGGGACGAGTGAAAATGACACTTCCGCACGTGTACCAAATGACGTTTTGTAATACATTGATTTAAACTTTCGCGATTCTCACACATTACCATGATACTCGGGACTTAATAACGTAAATCGTAAGCGTAGGCGTAAAATCATGATAATGTTTTGTAATACATTTGCGAAAAAATTGCAATGAAGTGGTGGGCCGGCAGGAATTACCCCACCATCACCCAAGGTGGAGAAAGGCGGAGTATAATTATGTACCTAGTAGTATGTAATAGTAAATGAATGTATACCAATGACTTCATCCATATTGATGATAAGATGATGTCAACTTTGGTGCAAAGGGTAAACAGCAATAGGTTGCCGATTGTTTTCGGTAAAATGGAAGTGAATGGAGAACAATAACATGTACACTATCAGCTGTTCCCAATATTCAATCTTTGAATTGTTTTGATCTACTGACGAATCCCATAAATATACAATTCGACAAATTGCTATCTGGAGACGGCCCACAATTCTCCCATCAACAAATAGCAAGCAGAGATTGGATTACCTACTTACTGTTAAGTTTATTGAGGCGGTAAAATTGAAGATAGATAATTTTTATCGTTACTTGATCAAAACAAGGGATTGATTAAATATAGGGAACGGTTGTACGTGAACACTTAAAATTAATTCCATTAATTTCCATCCATTCCATTAATTTAGTATTGACATCTCTTTCTTTGATATAAGAAACACCTTTAACAGCTGAACTATTTCTAAGACCTGAATCTTAACCTAAATGTTCACAAGCTTGTTCACAAGCTAAATGGTGCGGTCTGTGAACATGAACACTTACAATAGGATTCGGGTTCGATTGAATTGAAGTTTGTATAATATTGACCAGTGCGGTGCCTGAACCCCGAGGGCTGCGACCCGAGCTTGAACGGCGGGTTCCGTGAGGGCATTCTGGGCCAGGTCGGCATGTTCCCTTGGCTTGGCGTCATTCGCGTGCAGTTGTGTGAGTTACAAAACTGAATACTTTAAATTATATGAGCTGAAGTTGTATATAATCATCACCATCATATCATCCGAAAGACGTCCACTGCTGGACATAGGCCTTCCCCAAGGATCTTCACGAAGATTGGCCTTACGATTTCCGCATCCACCGCGATCCCACGATCTTTACCAGGCCGTCGCTCCATCTTGATGGAGGCCTACCGAGCAATAGGACTTACTGCCATTAAAATATCTTTCTATAAAAAACGCATTTAAATTTGTACAAAAATGTTATTGTTATTCAGATGAAGGCGAGAAGATAAGGACGGCCCTAACGGGAGCAATTTTAATAAAAGAAAATTTTGCTTTAGCTATAGCTGACGACATAGCTCGGATACCAGATAGCATCTTCCGGTAAGTTTCATAAGTTCCACTTGGTAAGAGGCGAAAGAGTTAAGTGGCAAAGAGCACGAAATAGTACTTATTGATATGAGTCAGAATTACCTGCAGGCGCTGGCACGCGGTGAGTTTCCACCGGCGCCTTTTAACTTTCCCCACGACGCCATAAAAAGTACTTTTGAGCAATTTCATTAAAAAACCAATTTTAATGTCAAATTATCTGAGCCTCTAGTATAATTTTTGACGCAAGAAAACGTTTAGACCGTGTTAAAAGTTGTCAAAATGGACCGAACAGAATCTTTGCTAGTGTATTCGTCCCATATTGACTGTATAGTGTTTTATGACGATGTTCCAGACGAGACACCCAAGCTTTGTTCATCCCAAAGGACAGTGACCCCTGGCTCTGCAAGCTCAAGAACTACAAGACGCACCCCGAGTACCCTGCCATCAAGAACACAATAGCCCTTATAGAGTTGGAGTTCGAAGACAAAGGACCTGGTCAGTGTTTTAGTCTTCCTTCATGATGAGGTCTTTACCTTAGTTCCACTCACAGAACTAAGTACACAACCACTACTAACTACTAGGGAGACCGGGTATGGTTATTACGGCGGCTCTACGCGGCGGCTATAACAGAAATCTGAACTAACGAATGTGTTCACCGACCAGTGTCGAAAGACTGCAAGCGCTATCCTTAGGATAACACATTCGTTAGTTCAGTTTCCTGTTATGGCCGCTGTGACAACCTACCCGTGTGACAACCATACCCGGTCTCCCCTACTAAGACAGCCGGTGTAATTACGGGCACGAGGCATTTCATCTTAGCTCTCTAGGTTTGCAACACATCTGCAAACCCCCGGGGCAGCGGGTGACAATCGGCAGTGGTGATCACTTACCTATCCCGACGTTTCGGACGGGACGTAAGGTCCGTGATCTCGAAGGGAATGGAATGGATGGGAGGGGTAGTTAATGGTATTAACTCAGTTTACAAAATGTTTACAGCGCCTCTGGTCCCTATATGCTGGCCGCCGAAGCGGTACAATGCTTCGAATCAAATTTATGTCTTCGGTATAACTGATGGTAAGAACAAGTCTTAAATAATTCACGGTTAACATTAGACATATTAACTACTGGATATTGACTGCGATTACCTTATTAGGTTTGTGGATTCGAGCTCCCGATATTTCAACGCAATTACATGCATCATGATCACGGGTAGACTGACGACACGCAGGTGGATGCTAATTGACATTCGCTGTCAATGACGTCCAATGACGTCCACTGCTGGACATAGGTCAGACCGGTCTTGTGCTTTCCGCATCCACCGCGCTGTCAATATCCCATAATTAATATGTCTAAGGTAAGAATTAATTCTGTATTACTCAGAGACCTTTATTAACAACTAAAGCATCTGCAAACAATTCAGCTGATGCTTCTACGTATCCTTTGTCTATCCACGGAGGTTAATTTTTTGCAAAAAACTCTATAGTATAACCTTTTTTCAATACCGCCAAGGAAAGTATGTCATTCCTAGCGAAAATAATTCACGATGGTCACCAATTCCTGTATATAAATAGGCTGTCTTTAAATTTCGCATCATCACACATCTCTGATTTCACATCATCACACATCTCTGTATTTATAACAATAAGATTTAAGCTTATTTTCTAGTAGTTTCTTATCCACTGTTTTAAAAATGTCTTGTACAGTGTCCCACTGCTGGGCAGACTTCTTCTTTCTCATTCCTCTCCTCATTGGGTTTCCCGAAGTTCCACTTGCTTTAACCAAATTATGACCTGTCTAACTTTATTCCAGCAAACGATATTCTGGAAAAGGAAGCGTACAAAGTGCAATACGTGCAGCCAACGAAATGTAAACACTGGTACAGGAACGAAGGGGTGAGTCCGATTTGAACTAATTACAGGGTTTGAAAATTTCATAGCACGCTAAGACGAAGTGAACTCGAGTTGACATTAACACCATTAATAAACTTTCAACGTAAAGTAGCACAAATAATATACTATAAGATGATGGCTTGAAACCCTTGCTGCACGAGTCCGACTCGCTGTTGACCAGGTTTTTTAGTAGAAAGCTAGTTTAATAGCAATACAGTGTTCATGTTTCTTCACATCGAGCTCAGCTGCTGATGAGATAATGGACTTCAAATTGATAACGTCAGGTATTAGTTTTTAATAGTTGCTTAAAGTGGTAGTTTTTGTGGCTACGTGAAAGCAGGATTTTTCGCACTAGTGCTTTTTACTTTTCCAAGGTGGAAGAAAGTGGAAGAGGCCTAGAGGGTGGGGATTTGGCGGCTCATCGCCTTTGGTTTCATTGTAACCTTTTCGCAAATGTATCAAAAAACATCGTTTGGTACACGTGCGGAAGTGTCATTTTCACTCGTCCCTAATCTCGACCCTCGCCTAACGGCTCGGTCCTAGACACCTCGGAACTCGCCCAAAATGACATACTTTCCACACTTACATCACCATTACCATTCTGTTGTAGTTGGAAACAGATGATGACCGAAGGCGTGAATATCAGTGCGCAGCCGCAGAGAACAGCAACAAAAAGTGCGTCTACGAAACGGGGATGGTGTTGGCGGCCAACGCTACGGGACCCTGGGTCTTGGTAATCATCATCATAAGCCTTGTTTTCATAACCTGGGAAAAAGCCGTTATAGCCTAGTAGTTTGATTCATAGCCTCTCAAGCAGAGGGTTGTGGTTTCGAGTCCCGGCGCGCACCTTTATGTTTTTCGGAGTTCATGTGCGAAATTACATTTGTAATTTACCATGAGGTTTTCGGTGACGGAAAACACCGTATCAAAATGTACATCCAAATTTATATGGGAGTGAGAATACCAAAAGCGGCCAATTAGAAAATACCATTGAAGTTGTTAAGAGGCCGACACACAAGACCTTTGGTTTGTTTTACGTACAAGACATGGATCCGCGCAGTTGCAAAAATAAGTATACATCAACCTTACCGTCGCGAAAATATGGTTTGTATACATATTGGTGACCTTGACTGTACCCATCCATCCAACTAATACTAGTTGGATGGATGGGGCGACCATACGGTCGTGTTTATGGCTGGGTCGTTCTCACTTGCCACACGCTGCGGTCAGCGTCTTGTTGCTGGCGTCTATGCCATGTTTATTAATGTTCGTGTCGCACGCAGCGGGCGAGAACGACCCAGGCATTCACATCATCATCATGTCAGCCGAAAGACGTCCACTGCTGGACATAGGCTTCCCCCAAGGCTCTCCAGTCAGACCGGTCTTGTGCTTTCCGCATCCACCGCGATCCCGCGATCCTCACCAGGTCGTCGCTCCATCTTGTTGGAGGCCTACCGACAGCTTGTCTCCCGGTCCGCCGACGCAATTTGAGACCCTTCTGGTCCCATTGGCCATCAGTCCTTCGAGCAATGTGCCCCGCCCACTGCCACTTACGATTCGAAATTCTTCGGGCTACTGCGGATATCATCATTTCTAATTCTATTCAGGCCTTAGTCTTCTACTATTTGGAGTAAAAAAAAACAAATCTTGATCTAAATCCTGTACTTTCAGCTCGGTTTTGGCGTCCACGGCCCTGGCTGCGCGTCTCCAGCCCGTTTCATAGAGATCGGCAAATACCTTCCCTGGATAGAGACGGTGACCACCAACAACAGGAAATCAGCCTTGAGGGAAGGTCCTGAAATCCGTGACATCCCCGTGCACCAACTGTTCAGGACCAACAATGACATTGACAGCGACAAGCTTGAACAAAGGATTGTTCCTTGGTATTTTGATAGATACGAAAGCGGATTGGTGCCAGAAATCAGCAGGATCGACCAAGATGCCATCATTCTTTGTAAGTGTTTTTTTAGCACAATTTATTAGCGATTGCCGCTATATCATCTGAAGGAAAATATAAAGATACGTACAGTCAAAGTCAAAGGCATCCGCGCGAAGTTGCAAAAATATGTATACATCAACCTTACCGTCGCAGTAATAAGGTCAGTATACATATTTTTGGGACTCTATGGTGTATACATATTGGTGACTTTGACTGTACATCATGTGCTCACAAGACATACTCACATAAGAATTTCTCGACACTGAAAACTCGCTTACGCTAGTTAAATATCCAATACTCAATACTTTATTGCACATAATTATAAAGTAGGTAATAATTATTATAGTGCCCCGCTGCTATGAAGCCAATCCTGATACATTGCATAGGAAAAAATCTAGACTTGGTTGTTTGCCACACACAAAGACCAAGCCTAGTATATTTCCCCTACGGTTAACATTGTCAATAATCAGAATCTTCATAGCTGTGCAATGTGTCAGGTTTGACTTCATAGCGACGGGGCACTATAGTTCATAATTAGTTCAATTATTATAGCACTATAGCATACGGCTATGCTTGTGGTTTCTCTGCGGGGTAGAATCAGAAAGGATGATATCCGCAGTAGAACTAAGGTTACCGACATAGCCCGAAGAATTGGGAAACTTAAGTGGCAGTGGGCGGGGCACATAGCTCGCAGTACTGATGGCCGACGGGGTCAGATAAGCTGTCGGTAGGTCTCCAACAGATGGAGCGACTACCTAGTAAAGATCGCGGGACCGCGGTGGATGCGGAAAGCACAAGACCGGTCAGAGTGGAGAGCCGCGGGGGAGACCTATGTCCAGCAGTGGACGTCAATCGGCTGACATGATGATGATGATTATAGCATTGTATTATTTATGTTGCAGTCAGTAAAAAGTATGAGTTGGAGAAACGTGATTGCACCAAGATGTCTAAACTGATTTATACTGATTCTTTCAAAATGCATGCGGATGATTCAGCTGGAAAAGCTTTATATCAGGTACGTATAAAAGTAATCCAGCCTTCTACGTCCCACTTCTGGACACAAGATTTCTCGAATTCCAAGTGCAGATTGAAAACATCGCACACAACATATTGTTTCGTAGTTGTATAAATTTGGGAAGAGGGATGTTTTGAAATGTATCCCTACATCATTATTCTTCTTCTTAAAGTGCCACTCCATTACCGAAGGTTGGCCGTTAGCTCTTAAAATGTCTCCCTATCTGAAGATATCTGGAACAGTTGCTCCGCACTGCTGATCCCGCTCCACTCCCTAATATTCCGCAGCCACAATGTCTTCTGCCTTCCAGAGCGCCGTTTAACAAACAAATAGATAACATAATTATTATGAAACCAATCTTCGACGATGCCATTCCAGATTTAATAGCAAAAACTGTTTCAAAATTTCAAAATTCTGCAGACCGGCTGCTGGAAATCAGTGCTCACACTGCTATCACTATTCTAAAATTTTGCCTTTTTGTGCCAAAATTTACTTATTTGCTTCGTTGTTGTCCCTTTTAGAATCATCAAAATTCTCTGACCTCAATTGATTCCCTAATAAAAACTTCTTTGGAACCTATACTTAACTTACAATTCAATGAGCAATCTTGGACCCAGGCTTCCCTTCCTATCAGATATGGTGGGCTAGGTATCCGCAAAATTTCTAATGTTGCTTTACCAGCGTTCCTATCATCTGTCCACAGCACGTCCACCCTCGTAGGTAAAATCCTAAAGGATTGTCCTTCAAACTACGAGACGACGGGTTTGGTCGATGCTAGGAATGCTTGGCTTATGGCTTGTCCGGGTGAAAATCCTCCCGCTTATCCAAATTTCCAACGGAGCTGGGATGACATACATACATACATACATACAGTCACGCCTGTTTCCCGGAGGGGTAGGCAGAGAGCACGGACTTCCACGCTATTCTGCTGGGATGACACACTATCCAAATTAACTTATTCTAATATTCTCAGTTCCAGTTCAGGCCCAGACCGCGCAAGGCTTTTGGCTGTGGCAAGAAAGGAATCCGGTGACTGGCATGAGCATGAGCTTATCATTCCGTTAACACCGGAACCTTTCTTGAGCCTGAAACACTGAGAACTGCAGTCAGGCTAAGACTGGGTGTTGCGCTGTGTTCACCACACCGTTGCCTCTGTGGCTCCAATGTGGACGAAACGGGACACCATGGATTTTCCTGTCAAAAGAGCGCCGGCCGTTTCTCTCGTCATGCCGCGCTCAATGACATAATCCGCCGGGCTCTTGCCTCTGCAAACGTGCCGGCCATTTTGGAGCCAAGCGGCATTGCCCGCGACGATGGAAAAAGGCCCCTGTATTCCCTGGAGAATGGGTAGGGTTCTGGTTTGGGATGCGACCTGTGTCGATACAGTAGCACCCTCACATCTCCAGGGAACCACACAAAAAGCCGGTGCGGCGGCAGAAACGGCCGAAAATAGAAAAAATTCTAAGTATCAATCTCTCGGTCCGAATTATAATTTTGTTCCTGTCGGGTTTGAAACTTTGGGTCCATGGGGTCCCAGCGCTTACAAGCTTATTTCTGAGTTACAAAAGCGCTTAGTTGATGGAACTTGTGACCAAAGGGCTGGCAGTTTTCTCTCTCAAAGAATCAGCATCGCTATTCAGCGAGGCAACGCTGCCAGCCTTTTGGGCACTATGCCACGGGGGCCTTATTTAGATTTAATTTAGTTTTAAATTGTAGTTTATTTAGTTTAAGTTTCGATTTAATGTCATTGTAAATTGCTTTTATTATGTAAATAAAGTATTTCCCCTTTATAAAACAAAATCCCTCAATAAATAAACTGAAAAACACAGGACATGATTGTGGATAGTTCTTAATTTCTTTTCCGAAAGGTTCATACAAATTATGTAATTATAATACATTACTGTTATTTAATTTATAAGTGTAGCGGAGAAAATTGCTAGTGGGTGTTAGTTTACCTATACATATAATAGTTTACCTATACATATAATAGTTTTTTTTTTCAGTTATCTCTAATGGATCTGTCGGTGTTCAATTACACCTGTGTCCTTATCCGAGTAAGTAAAGTTATTTCGCATGATTTAACAACAAAATTTCATAGTGCTTGACAAATTTGTAATTATGTCATTCACCTAATTTTTCATCTGTCCCTGGCGAGAATCTAATAATATATTATTATTTTAATTACGGTCTTGAGCATACACAACATATTATTCAGTGTGACAATCTATTTATTATATATATTAAAAATATGTATAAACCCTCTATTAAAACAAAAACCTTTTTCATATAAGGTACTGTCAAAGGCACAATATAATAATTGTATGTATACACCGCTTTGTCAAAAACATGTAAACAAATCTTATTACCACGGCAATAAGGTTGACGTAGACATATGTTTGCAACTTGGTGCCCATGACTCTATATAGTTACCTACATGAGTATTCCATGTAAGTGAAGTTAGAAGTAATTTAACCGTAGTCAAGTTTCTTAAAGATTTTACAGTAATCCGATTCTTTCCTTTCCTTTTTTTTACAAATTTAATAAAATTTTAGGTGGATGCCAAACAGAGAAAGAAAGCTAAGCTGTGGTACAACTACGGTTCTTTCATTGACAATTTCGAGGGCTTTGACGAAACTCCAAGCAAGTTAGTGAAGAAATACCCGATACCGAGACGACAGACCAACGCGACGTCAACAACAAAAAAACCGAGAAGAGTAGGAAGGCGTATAATAAATAACAGTAGACGGTACAAAAAGCTGATCTCAGATTCTTTAATAAATGACCTACAAGAAATAAAGAACGATCTCGAAATAACAGGAAAAGAATTAAACACCACAGGAAAAGCCGATATAGACAAGACGTTTAGAAAAATATTTGCTATAAAGGGCCAACTAACAGATGTAAGGGATAAGCTCGGAGGCCCCGCGCCAGACTGTTTGAAGTACTCCATAGACATCTTAGATAAGGCGGGAAGTGAATTACGTGCCGGCAGAATTTTTTATCAGGGACAGCTTTTGAATGTACAAAAACAAGAAGTACAAAAATCACTGGATTTGATAAATCAATTTCGAGAGCAAACAGAAACGAGCCTCGAAGTAGAAATAGAAGCAACAGTAGAACCAGATTCGGACGAGATGGGAACAACTAAAAAACAAAGAGCAAACGGAAGACAAGGCAAAAACAAACCATTTGTCCCTCATGACATGCTTGAGCCGCAATACATAACTGACAGGCCTGGATGGTGGTTGTACCATCCCCATCTGAACTTGGAACTAGAGTTTCGATGGGTATCGGAAGCAGAGTTGACAATCGAGATATATTCGCATCTTAGAAAAACTCGGCCAACGCGAGGGCCTAAATACGATGAAACCACTAGGACTAGGAAGATGTACGAGGAACAAGCAGCGAGAACTGCAGCTGACACTGCTGGTGGCGGTGGTGGTTTTGATATTCATAATCTGCCACCCGGTGTTTCTTTGCCACTTGGTTTCGACCCAAAAACCTGGAGGGTTAATAACCCGCCAGATGATTTTGCTATGCCGCCTGGTTACGAGTATATTTTGCCGCCAAAGAATCCAGTACGAAAGCAGTTTCTGAAAAAGGATTCAAAATTCAGAACGTATGCTGAGCGAAAACGAGCTGAATATAATGAAACTGAAATTACTAAAATTCGTGGAGTTGATTTATATGACGTGGAAATGACGGGTGCAAGTGATACTCTAAGATCGGAGAGGCTTTGTCTGGTGGTGGCAATGTTTTGTATAATTTTACGTGACTTGTTTTAATTTAAGGTTTAAGCATAAAGCATTTTATGACAACATGATGTACGTGTATTGATCATTTGGTTAATGTTAATTCGTGTTTGTTTTGGCATCTGTGTGACAATGAAAATAATCGATTTATTGATTATATTTGTTTTTTATTTTTATGAAACATTCATAGAATGAAATTCAACATACAATGACAATGCAAAGAAAAATTCGTTAAGCAGCTGGACCAGCTGCTTAACGAATTTTTCTTTGCATTGTCATTGTATCTGTGTGACAGTTTTGTAAAATTAGTTTATGGGAGCATATAATTTTGAAATGAGTTAAAAAGTGGCGAAAAAATACAGTGCAAAGTCAGGATAAAAGCCGCTTACATGTAAGACTTTCTAGGTTTAAGTGAATTAACGTTGTTGTTGTTTTTTGAAATTTTATTTTTTATGTTTTGTTTTTCAAATAAAAAGTTTTCAATAAAGTCTAGTTTTAATTTTCTCACGTAGCTTAAGAAGCCTTTTGTGATTGAAAAAAAAAGTAAACTAGACAATAATGAAATTTGTGTGTATGTGTACATACCAGGTACACATACAGGTACACTGTACCTAACATTCCTGTCGAGTTTAGCGTTTCTGCACTGCATTTAGGGTTCCGTACCTCAAAAGGAAAAAACGGAACCCTTATAGGATCACTTTGTTGTCCGTCTGTCTGTCTGTCTGTCAAGACCCTTTTTCTCTGGAACGCGTGGAGGTAGCATGTTGAAATTAATATCAAATACTCAATTCTGCAGTCCTTTAAAGTCGTGAAAAAATCAACCTTCTAAGTCAACGCAATCAAAAGATACAGTCATTAAAAAGGCTATTTCCATACAAATTGCCGATTTCCAAAAACCTAAAGGGTACTTCCAGATGTCCTAGAAACTTGAAATTTGGTATGAAGGTAGCTCTTATAGCACAATCACTCCAAAAAGTCTCAAAATCTTAAAATTTTATGTCTGTCTGTAGATTCCACAGACCAATATAAGTTGTCCCAACACTGCGTACATTTTGCTTAGGAGCAGGGCTCTACTAACACTGCACTTCTTAAAACACGGGAAAAGCGTTAAAATCTGTCTACGGAACCTTCGCGCGCGAGTCCGGCTCGCACTTGGCCGGTTTTTTTTTTGTTTGACCGTAAACAACGCACTTCACCTTCTAATAATTATGTTAGTATGTAGGTTGACAATGACAACTTTTACAGACATTTTTGAAAAAGACTACCTAGCATCGATAACCGCCTTGCTTAATTCGATATACTAAAGCCATTTTACTGAAAAATGCGTTTCCCTGCCAACGATAAATATTATTGGTGTGACACGACTGTTTTCGCCAATTTTCCTTTGTTTATTTTTCAGTAAACATTCTTGTAATGTTTACAAAAGATTGAATAGAAGAGTTCAGTTTCTAATCTACGAAAAGTATTCTAACAGCTTAGTCATGTTTTTGAATTTTAGTTTAATCGCTTTATTGGTGGTTTTTCAAGGTAAGTGAATAGTTTTATGTATGAATAACCAACTTCAAAATAAGCAGGAGGAGGTGCGTATTTTTTGTTTGTTCAGTGGTTATTTTAGACCCAAAACCTATTAGAAAATTGCTTTTAACGGTTTATATCTTTAATTTAAAACTTTGTTAAAATCGGATAATGGGAAAATTTACCTACGTAAGTATTTATATCCTACAAAATAGCTATAAATAAAAGCATTATTCTGAAAGAGAAAATGGTTATTTCCTCTACTTTAGAGGCGTAAAGGTTACTTAGAACAGGTCAAGAATCTTTGAAATTTAAACTTGGTTTTGATAAAACAAAACTTTAAACTATCAAATCTAATAAATCACACTATGGGAACAGAACGCCTACTGTCTGATTTGACAGCTGTCACTTGGATAAAAATTCTAACCTAAAAGACCAGAGGACCAATATTATAACTATAGTATAATAATAATAATACTTGACATCACCTACCTAGCAACGAAAAAACACTTTTCAAAATGAATAATTAATTTATATTATATGCTAAAGCTGCTGTACCTAGTTTATACATATCTTATCACTGGATTTCCTGCGTGTTTTGCTGTGAACAGCCTACGCACTTTAAACGAATCCTCTGCGGAAGCCCGAGTCAAATTTCAAGCCTCTACACGGACGTGACAGCCGCCGTCAAAGCAACATTGTGAACTAAAAACACCGAGAAAAATAAAATAAAGAAGATAAATCTGTGATAAATCTCCGTACTCTGATCTAGTGCATCGTTGTAGTGGCCTTCTTGTCTTCCCGCTCCGAGCACTCTTCACTTCTAGACAGACGAATATTACACGACTACCTATAGGAAGTGAAATTTGCGATTTAACAACAACAGCAATCAACAACAACAATTTTAAATTTTTTGTAATATTTTTAACATGTGTGTTATTTGTAAGTATTTAGTATAAATTCTTTATTTCTAAATTATTTATTATAATATTTAAAATTTAATCCGGTGCCTGTTGCCTCCGATGGAATGCTGTGTGTGCCAAAGGACCTTTTCAACACCCAAAGGGCTACATATTCACCAGGGACGTGTCCATCAGGTCCGTATCACTCCAGTACTCACTGCATCAAACCACCCCAGCTCTGCTCTTCCTCTACCATCTTCCAATTCTGCCACGCCACTTCAGACTCTCCTTGGCCAACTCAAACAATCTACTTCAATCATCAAACGCATACCACGCGGTGCCCGCTCCACTGTATCGCAAGAACTGACAAACGTCGTAAACAATTGCGTCAAGAACAACAACTCCAATTCTTGGCATGAACTTCTTACTTTTTCTTTCAAAATTCTCCACGTCTCAGAGCAATCTCATAGCAATATATCCCTCACACAAAAGATAAAAAATAACATACTACATCCGACTGTACCTAACCCTACCTCTCTTCCTAGAACGCACAGAAAGAAGTACGACTTGTTTGCGAAGGTCGAGGAGAAAATACACGACGGAGACCTTAAAGGAGCAACGCGCCTTTTATTCTCGAACGACACCTTAGCACCCGATACACCGGAGACCGCAGCCGCATTACAGTCAAAGCACCCCCCAGGCCCTTCCACCCCCATTTTTGTTGATCCCTCATCTGACCCCTCAGCCTGCCTACACGCCACCGAAAGAGACGTACTAACAGCCCTCGCCTCTTTCCCAAAGGGGTCGGCGTCAGGTCTGGACGGCATCTCCCCGCAGCATCTGATTGACCTCACCAGTCACGGCACAGGAGTTGCTGGTGAACAGCTGACTACCAGCCTTACAAAACTTGTCAATCTCATGCTGCTGGGAGATGTTTGCCCGAACGTGACGCCGATAATCTATGGAGCTAATCTTATTGCCCTGGCAAAAAAAGATGGTGGCGTGCGTCCCATTGCGGTAGGCTCAACGTTTCGACGTTTAGCAGCTAAGATCTGCGTCCGGCTCACCCGAACAAAATTACAGGCCCTTTTTGAACCCACACAAGTTGGCTTCGGCACCCACGGAGGTTGCGAGGCGGCAGTTCATGCTGTACGCACCTTCGTACAAAGTGACTCGTGCGAGGTTCTTCTAAAATTAGACGTAAAAAACGCATTTAATTCGGTTAATAGGGACACCCTGCTTAGCGAATCTAAAATGCATGTCCCAGAAATTTATAACTTTCTTCTCCAGTGTTACCACTGCCCTTCAAAACTAGTACACAAAAGCAATGAAATCCTTTCGGCCGTAGGTTGTCAGCAGGGTGATCCCCTCGGTCCAGCGATATTTAGTTTGGCTATTAATCCGATAATCCGCAATCTAAATTCGAAATTGAACGTTTGGTACCTTGACGATGGGACCCTGGGAGGAGACGCACAGACTGTCCTAGCAGATCTGATAAAAATTAAACAGCAATTCAATGGTATAGGTTTAGATTTGAATTTTGATAAGTGTGAATTATATATTTCCGATGCAATAGACCAGCACACCGCATCCCAAATTATTCAAAATTTCGATAACGTCGCTCTAAATTTAAAAATAGTACCCAAAGACAGTCTGCATCTCCTCGGGTCCCCCGTCTGCGACGAGGCCATCCCTCTTCTCCTCACTAAATTGACTTCAAAATTTAACAATTATTCGGACCGCCTTGTCAAAATTAGTAGTCACTCCGCTCTATTTATTCTAAAATTTTGCTTATTTGTTCCAAAATTTACTTACCTGCTCCGCTGCTGCCCAATTTGGAAATTCCCCCATTTGATCCAACCCATCGACAATCTTATGAAATTCCAAATCGAAACTATTTTGAACATCCACCTTAGCGAGCAGGCATGGACCCAAGCCGCTTTACCGATAAGGCACGGCGGTTTGGGTACCCGCAAAATTTCTAGTATTGCTTTGCCGGCATTCCTGTCTTCCATCCACAGCACGTTAGATCTCGCAGGTAACATACTGAACACCCCAACGGGTATAAACTGTGAAATCGCGTGCCTGAATGAGGCCACGAATGCCTGGCTAGCTGGACCGAGCCCAATTATCCCAACTAGACCCAAAAGGCAAAGGGCCTGGGATACAATAGCCTCTTTCATCACTTTCAACTCACTCAAAGACACATCGTCAGGCAGGGATCTGGCAAGGCTGCTAGCAGTGTCCAAGCCAGAGTCAGGTCACTGGCTCCATGCCTATCCCTCGCCTAACACAGGAACATTTTTAGATCCCGCCACACTCCGCATAGCTGTCGGTCTCCGGCTCGGTGCTGGAATTTGCACAAGCCACAGCTGCACTTCTTGTGGAGCCCCTGTAGACCGACTCGCTCACCACGGCCTTTCCTGCTCCTCGGGCGCCGGCCGCCTGTCACGCCACGCTGCTCTCAACGACATCCTCAGAAGGGCACTCGTCAGCGCCAACGTCCCCGCTGCTCTGGAGCCCCAGATTGCGCGGGGTGATGGCAAGCGCCCTGATGGGATGTCGTTAATCCCCTGGAAGATGGGCCGCGCGCTGGTGTGGGACGCCACTTGTACGGACACCCTGGCAGCGTCCTACGTCCCACTAACAAGTAAACGGGCAGGAGCGGCAGCGGACGCCCGGGAGCGCCTCAAGGTCAGCAAGTACAGCTGTCTCGGCGCCCAATACGAGTTCTTGCCGTTTGGCGTCGAGACGCTGGGTCCTTGGGGTAAGGGTGCGCTCGGGCTCCACAAGGAGCTGAGCAAACGCCTGAAAGAGGCAACAGGCGACCCTCGCGCGGGCAGCTTTCTCGCGCAAAGAATTGCTATTACAATTCAGCGCGGGAATGCTGCCTGCGTGATGGGCACCCTGCCGAGAGGTCCAGGTTTGGTAGGTATTTAATTCAACATACAATGACAATGCAAAGAAAAATTCGTTAAGCAGCTGGACTTGAACCAGCAACCTCGGTAATCCGTACCACGCTCCACCAATTAAGCTATACTTAACGATGGTGTACCTAACGAATTTTTCAATGCCTTGTGTCATATTTTATACTAAAAAAAAAAAAAAAAAATTATATATATAATTTTTTTTTTTTTCTATGAGTAGCTTAATCAAGCGGCTCACCCACTACGGAACTTCTACAGTTACGCATTAGTGGCAAGAGATGGAGCATAGATGGATCTTCCAAATAAAATATGACACAAGGCATTGAAAAATTCGTTAGGTACAACATCGTTAAGTATAGCTTAATTGGTGGAGCGTGGTACGGATTACCGAGGTTGCTGGTTCAAGTCCAGCTGCTTAACGAATTTTTCTTTGCATTGTCATTGTATGTTGAATTTCATTCTGTGAATGTTTCATAAAAATAAAAAACAAAAATAATCAATAAATCGATTATTTTCAGGTATTTAATTTTTAAGTTAGTTTTAGTTTTAATATTATTTTTTTTAAATTTTATTTACATAATAAAAGCAATTTACAATGACATTAAATCTAAGCTTAAACTAAATAAACTACAACTTAAAACTAAATTAAATCTAAATAAGGCCCCCGTGGCATAGTGCCCAAAAGGCTGGCAGCGTTGCCTCGCTGAATAGCGATGCTGATTCTTTGAGAGAGAAAACTGCCAGCCCTTTGGTCACAAGTTGCATCAACTAAGCGCTTTTGTAACTCAGAAATAAGCTTGTAAGCGCTGGGACCCCATGGACCCAAAGTTTCAAACCCGACAGGAACAAAATTATAATTCGGACCGAGAGATTGATACTTAGATTTTTTTCTATTTTCAGCCGTTTCTGCCGCCGCACCAGATTTTGTGTGGTTCCCTGGAGATGTGAGGGTGCTACTGTATCGACACAGGTCGCATCCCAAACCAGAACCCTACCCATTCTCCAGGGAATCAGAGACATACCGTCCGGCCTTTTGCCATCGTCGCGGGCAATGCCGCTTGGCTCCAAAATGGCCGGCACGTTCGCAGAGGCAAGAGCCCGGCGGATTATGTCATTGAGCGCGGCATGACGGGAGAAACGGCCAGCGCTCTTTTGACAGGAAAGACCATGGTGTCCCGTTTCGTCCACATTGGTGGCACAGAGGCAACGGTGTGGTGAACACAGCGCAACACCCAGTCTTAGCCCGACTGCAATTCTCAGTGTTTCAGGCTCAAGAAAGGTTCCGGTGTTAACGGAAGGATAAGCATGAATCCAGTCACCGGATTCCTTTCTTGCCACAGCCAAAAGCCTTGCGCGGTCTGGGCCTGAACTGGAACTGAGAATATTAGAATAAGTTAATTTGGATAGTGTGTCATCCCAGCTCCGTTGGAAATTTGGATAAGCGGGAGGATTTTCACCCGGACAAGCCATTAGCCAAGCATTCCTAGCATCGACCAAACCCGTCGTCTCGTAGTTTGAAGGACAATCCTTTAGGATTTTACCTACGAGGGTGGACGTGCTGTGGACAGATGATAGAAACGCTGGTAAAGCAACACTAGAAATTTTGCGGATACCTAGCCCACCATATCTGATAGGAAGGGAAGCCTGGGTCCAAGATTGCCCATTGAATTGTAAGTTAAGTATAGATTCCAAAGAAGTTTTCATAAGGGAATCAATTAAGGTCAGAGAATTTTGATGTTTCCAAAAGGGACAACAACGAAGCAAATAAGTAAATTTTGGCACAAAAAGGCAAAATTTTAGAATAGTGATAGCAGTGTGAGCACTGATTTCCAGCAGCCGGTCTGCAGAATTTTGAAATTTTGAAACAGTTTTTGCGATTAAATCTGGAATGGCATCGTCGAAGATTGGTGACCCTAGGAGGCTTAAGTTTTGCTTATCGACAATTTTGATATTTGGACAAAGTAAATTAAAATGTTGGAAGAGATCGGATCGGATCGCGTTGTTTATGAACAGTTCGCATTTATTAAAGTTTAGATCTAAACCAATGGCCTTAAATTTATTTATAATTTCTGAGAGATCTGAAAGTACCGTAACTGCATCACCTCCTAGGGAACCATCATCAAGATACCATACGTTAAATTTGGACTTTAAATTTTGAATGATGGGGTTAATGGCTAAACTGAAAATGGCTGGTCCGAGGGGATCACCCTGCTGACAGCCGACTTCAGAAGATAATTCGTTGCTTTTGTACATTAATTTAGAAGGTTCATGATAACAGTTAAGTAGGTAATTATAAATTTCCGGAATATTATTCCTAATTTCTGTGAGCAAGGTGTCCCTGTTTACCGAATTAAATGCATTTTTGACGTCAATTTTGAGTAAAACCTCACACTGATCGTTATTAAGGTAGGTGCGCAGGGCATGGACTGCCGCTTCGCACTCACCTTTAGTACCGAAACCTAATTGAATTGGTTCAAACTGAGGTTGCAATTTTGAAACTATGTGACGAACTGAAATTTTAGAAGTTAATCGCCGAAATGTAGAGCCGACCGCAATGGGTCTGACACCTCCGTCTTTTTTAGTGAGCGCAATTAGGTTGGCTCCATAAAGAACGGGAACTATTTCGGGATTAACATTGCCAGACAGCATGAGGTTTATTAATTTTGTTAAAGCGAGGATTAAATGTTTGCCTGCGTCGCCCACACAGTGAGAGGTAAGGTCTTTTAGGTGTTGGGGAGCAAGTCCGTCAAGACCTGCTGCAGAACCGGTTTTAAATGAATAGATTGCATTCACTGTGTCTTTCTCGTGAATGTTTAAACAAACATCGGGCGACGTAGGCGGGTCCAAAAAGTATGCGTTTGTAGGAGCTCGAGGGTGTTTAGTTTGTAAGGCCGAGAGTGTGTCGCTATTATCTGGAGATAGTACGTCACTGGAAAAAAGTAACCGCGCGGCCCCCTTCAGGTCTCCGTCGCTAACTTTAGATTCCACTTTGTTTTTAAAATAATTTTGATTGCTATTTTTGCCTGTACTAAAAACTGTAAGGCAAGGCGGTGAATAATTGGAACAACTGTTTTTTATTTTTTGGGTAAGAGAAATCTTAGACGATTTATCGTCTTTAACGTGAAGTGTATTAAATGGGAAAAGTAACAAATTCTGCCAGTCCGCATAGCTATTATTGTCCAAACATTTCTTTATAAGTTGAGCCAAATGAGTAGCGACGGAGATCCGGGCGCCACGGGGAATTCTTTTTACCACCTTAACATTGTTTTTTAAGTGGCTCAAATGCAGATGGAAGGGAATAGTGGGTGGATTAGTAGTAGTACGGTTTGTATTTGGGGAGACTGGATTTGTGTACAAGGGGGGGGCATTCTGACTTAAACATTTGTGCAATTTGGATTTGTGAATATTCAAACCTCTACTACTACTAAATGTTCTACTGCATATTGGGCATACATGTGACGTACCATCTACGGGTTGCGTTGCATTCTGCATATGATCTAAGGGCATAAAAACACAACACAACGGAAAACTAAATAGAAAAATAGTCTGACAGCCGCGACAAAACTGCACTGACGGGGCTCCGCCAAGAGCGGCGCGTGCGGGAGTCGCGGGGACTCAGGCCGGCGTGGAAAGAGGTCGAGGTGGCCGGGATGCACATGAAACAAACATTTACTTTGTAGGTAGTGTTACACTTAGTTGAATTATATTAAAAACTATCCTTAACATAAAAAAAAAAACTATAGTATAATAGTATAGTATAGTATAGTGTAGTATAGTTCATAGATTTAGATGGCACTGTTGTGTTAGCAGCGATCTAAGTGTCATACGAAATAAATGGAACGGAGACCTCTCTATAGTGAAACTAGCTACAACAGGCTTATCCTGTTATTCATAAACCTATTTTACCTAAAATGCCGTTAAAGTTCGTTTGTCTTTTCTTGGCACATTGACATTCCCATTAGTAAGAAGAAGACAAAACCTATTTTAGCTAATGGAGGCTATGAATAAGCCCTTAATATTTGAAGATTCTAAAGATATTCAATTACCAGTATTCGTGGTATCGTCTTTTTATGAGAGTGACAGGTGTGAAATAGAACATTATTTTTCTCTAGAGCTCTATCGAAAGATGTGTCTTTCTGACCAGTGAGGTGCCTGCAACCCGAGGGCTGCGATACTAAATTGAACAACCGGTTCCGTGAGGGTATACTCGGACGAGTCGGCATGTTCCGGTGGCTTGGAGTCATTCGCGTTCAGTTGTGTAAGTCTTATCTTACCTTATTACCTTACTAATATTGTATGTGTAAAGGTTAGGTAAGTTTATTACTCTGTTTGTGGTTTAATTGCGCTTACTCGTGTGCATAGAATACAATGTTATTTTTCAAATAATCATTTTTAATACAGTTACTTAAAAAGCGGTATTTGTGGCTATGTATCGTGTGGAAAGTTGGATTTTTTGAACTAGTGCTTTTTAGTTTTCCAAGGCGCCGGTGGAAGCTCACCGTGTGCCGCCGCCTGGCCTCGCTGCAGGCGCCGGCGGGTGGTCTGAAGCTCACGCCGGACTAATCGCCTCATTGTCATTTTTTTGCAAAAAAAAACGTAAACACGTCTCAAGGCTCGACTCCCATCTCACGGCTCAGGCCTAGACACCTCGACACTCGTGCGGAATGACATACTCTCCGCACTTATATCAAAAAGTACTATTTTCAGATGAAGGCATAAGTATAAGGATTGCTCTAACTGGAGCAGTTTTAATAAAGCGCGATTATGCGATAACAATCGCCGACGACGTAGCTAAAATACCAAACACGATATTTCGGTAAGTTTTCCTTTTATAATTCAGCCACCTTTCGAACAGTGACCGATTCTACTGTTTAGTAGAAGATCATAGAAAAAGTACAGTCGGGGCAAGAAAAGATTCATCACATTTAAGTTGGTATGTGCCGCTTATTTATGACGGTTATATAGTCGTCCCACGATAACTCTGCATAAAATATTAATGGGCAACCAAGAAAAATCATGCTGTGGTAATATTTTTTTCATGTCACCCAGACATTTCTTTAATTATAAATAATAATGATAGTAGTAATCAAAAGTCGCTGTTTTTTTTTTTTGTAAATATGACTCTGTCCATTGGAGGACAATTTTGCCAGTGTGTAGTAGGTTTTTCCGTTGTACGGTAAAAAAATCTAGAAAACGAAATATTGAGAGGTTTTTAATGGTGGATGGTGGATGAACGATGACCTGTTTAATGTTTAATCTAATCAAAAGTTCAAAATGTGTTGTTTGACTATAAATCAGTGTTGCCATAAACGAACTTCAGATTTCTACTGTTGTCAGTTCGTTGCAGAGTTATCGTGGAACGACTACATACAACACAGATTAAATAATAATAATAAAAAATAAAAACATATCTTGGGACAATTGACACCAATTGACCTAGTCCCAAACTAAACAAAGCCTGTACTAAGGGTACTAGACAACGGATATGAACATACTTATATAGATAAATATATACTTATATACATATTAAACTGTGGCGGAGCGTGGGAGAGAAATAAGAGAAAGAACCGTCTTCGTTGGATTCACGTTTAATTCTGAATCGACTTACCTATTACATTTGTATTTAAAGGCTAGGTTATGGTTAGACCTTAGGGAATACCACTACATCTTACATCAAATTTTTTTAAAAATTAAAATTATAAACATTATTTTTATTTTTGTATTACCTTAAAAGTAATAACTTAGTAACACATGATACATAATAAACCATACCACTACATTTTAAATCCTTACTAAAGTTTTGCTTTATTTTGGGAAATTTATACATAAATCTTAGTATCGTAATACAAGAAACCAAGACAACATTATTATCTGTTATTTAGTCACAAAAAACCTTGTTCTATTTTTATGAACTTTTACATTTTTCCCTTTATAATCTATTACAATATTAGGGTTTTCAATTGCAACCACTTTATATGGTCCAAGAAATAATGGGTCTAACTTACTTCTATTTTGATTTTTTAACAACACTAAATCTCCAATCTTATATTCTATGGGTTTAATTACCTTATCGTATCTATTTTTCCTAAGTAATTTTGCGCTTAACAAATTTTGCTTTGCTTCGATTTGCGACTTTTGTAACCTGTATCGAAGTTCCTTAGGGTAATCATAAAAATTATATAATGGGTCAAGGTTGGCAGTAATATTTTGCGGCAAGTTGCATTGTTTTCCGAAGACTAACTCATACGGGGTATATTTTGTATGCGTATGTACTGTTGTGTTGTAAGCAAAACACCAGTAGGGTAACCATGTACACCAGTTGTCAGGTTGATTGTCTGTCTGAATTCTTAAGTAAGATGCTAAGTGTTTATGAGTATTTTCAAGGGAGCCTATTGTTTGGTGGTGATACGCTGTGGAAGTTAAGTGTGTTATTTGTAACAGTTGACAAACTTCTTGCATTACTTGTGAAATGAATTCCGTACCTCGGTCGGTCACTATTTTACGTGGCAATCCGTATCGTAATATGAAGTTCTCAACAAACGTTCGAGCTATGGTCACACTATCCTTTGATTTAACAGGATATGCTTCAACGAACTTTGTTAAGTCGCATTCTAACGTTAAAATATAATTATGATTACAACTATCCTTAGCTATGGGTCCAACTAAATCTAAAAATATTTTATCGAAAGCTGACTCGCCTACGTCTGTTACTACCATTGGCTCTTTTATATCTCTAAAGTACTTTTCACGTTGGCATTTAGTACACTTTCGAACGAAGTTCTCAATATCTCTATCTAATCCTGGCCAGAAATAATTTTTACGAATGTTTTTTATCATTCTTTTTATACCGACATGCCCGCTGGTTGGTAACATGTGGTAATCATTCATAATCACGCGTTTAGTGTCATTGCTAGTAATTCTTTTAATGCCTTGCATTATACATATCCTGGGACCGGTCCAGTGTGTGTCATTATTTATATACTGAGCTAACTCTTTAATGATTATTTTATTGCTTTCTTTTTTAATTATATAAACACATTCTATATTTAATTTATTCGTAAATGAACTCAGCTCTCTCGCCAAGACAGCTCGTGTACATTGCAATCGAGTAACTGGTTTTACGCATATCATATTTTTTTCTTTAACGTAAGCAAAGAATGTACATTCTTCGGTTACTCTATTTTTAACACTATTCCACATGTCATCGTCGGCAAATACCAATTCTGTGTAAGCGGTTGGTAGTTTAAGTATCTCTACAACTCTCGGTTGATCTAACTGAGAGTTGTTATTTGATACCTTATCATTGAATAGATTTTGCTCTAATTTTTTGCGCTGACCTCTTGTAAGTACGGATATAACATGTTCATGCATCTCTTTTAAGGCATCACTACTTATTGTAATTCGAGGCATCGCATCTGCGGGGGCGTTTGTTGTTCCTTTTATATATTCTACCTCAAAATCGTATTCTTCAATTTGGAGCCTATATTTTGTCAATCTGCTTGATGGGTTTGTCATATTAAATAAATAAATGAGTGGCTTGTGATCGGTTTCGATTTTGAATTTGCGACCATATAGATACGGCCGAAAATATTTTATTGACCATACTATTGCCAGCAGTTCCTTCTCTATGGTTGGATAATTGCACTCTGCTTTGTTTAAACTGCGACTAGCATAAGCAATTGGCCTGTGATCACTATTACATAGCACTGATCCAATTGAAAGACCTGACGCGTCAGTTTGCAATATGAATGTATTTTTTTCTTCAAAATCTGGATACTGTAATATTGGTGGCGACATTAATAACTGTTTTAAAATCTGAAATGAATATTGGCATTTTGAGTTCCAATTAAATGTTATATTTTTACGACAAAGATTATTTAACGGTATTGCTAATTCGCCAAATTTAGGTATAAATTTTCTATAATAATTTGTGAATGCTACAAATCTTCTTACGTCATCTGCATTTTTGGGTACTGGATAATTTTGAATAGCTATAATTTTTTCAGGATCTGGTTTGACTCCCTCATTCGTTACTACATGTCCAAGATAAAGCATTTCTTTTTTCATAAAATCGCATTTGCTCGGATTTAATTTTAAGTTGACTTCGCGCAATCTGGTCAATATTTGCATTAAATTTTGATTGTGACTGGCTAGACTTCTCCCGTGGCATATGTAATCGTCTAAATATAACATTATTTTGTCATATGTTAATCCTGACATAGCTACTGTCATAATTCGAGAAAACGCTGACGGGCTGATTTTTAATCCCATCGGCAGGCGTTTCATTTGGTACAGGCCAGAAGGTGTTGAAAATGCTGTATATTCTCTGCTAGAAGGCTCAAGTTCAACCTGATAATAGCTTTGGTCTAGGTCAAGGTGGCTGAAGTACATTGACCCTGATAAAGAATCTAATATGTCATTTATATTTGGGAGCGGGAACTTGTCGTCAACAATACGGTCATTGAGTTTTCTGAAATCGATCACAAGTCGCCATTTTTTACCGCTGGTTGAATCTGACTTTTTCGGAACTAACAAAACAGGACTACTCCATTCACTGTATGATGGCTCTATGATGTCGTCCTTTAACATTTTTTCGACTTGCCTCTCAACTTCATTTCGTTGCGAAAATGGCAGTCGATAAGGCTTTACGTATACTGGATCTGCACCTGGTTTTATTCTTATTTTTTGTGGATAGATGTTTGTTGTTGTTAGTTTATCACCTGGCAAGTAAAAAACGTCTGAAAACTTGGCGCAGATATTTTCTATTGATGATCTTTCCTCGTTATTTAAATGATCTAACTTTAATTCTGAGAATAATTTTCGCACCCTTACACCATCTACATCTGTTCGTTCAAATTCACATACTGTATACAAATCTAGTCTTTCAGTTTCCGGTCTGAAATAACTTAACTTTACTTCTGTTTCTCTAGTATTTAAAATTTGAATTTGAATTTTCCCATTGTTTGGTTTACATACTCCCCCTGACAAAAATACTCCTTCGCATAAATCTTTTGGAAAAACGACACACTCCTTGTCTAAACTAGTCTCTATGTCGTAAACTTTTTCGCAACGAGGAGGTACAGTCAAATAAGAGTTTTTACCCATCTGCCCCATCTCGATAGGTATAGTTATATTTTCGTTTTGTAATTGTAACTTCATTGTATTTAACTCAAAATCTAAAATGCATCCATATTTTTTCAAAAAATCTATTCCTAGAATCCCAACAGTATGACAAGGTACGTTGTTGATAACGTAGAATTTGTGCCGAAATTTTTTATCTCTAATTATTAAATCTAAATGAACGTGACCTAATGTTTCAGATTGTCCTCCAATTCCATTAATTTTAAATCTCTGCTCAACAATAGGTAACTGTAACTCGCGTATAGTATCAACTTTCACTACCGATAATGATGCACCTGTGTCAGCAAGCCATTTATATTCTATGTCATATAATGACATTCTCACGGAATTGCAGTTGTTAACTGCATTTACAACATTGTTATTTATGTTATTCTGCACGAAAAAACTGACTAAGCTCATTTACTTGTGGCGAACTCGACACCGGTTGCTCGCTGTCGTTGGCGTCGATATAATTTATGTTCGGATTATTTCCACGGTTCCCGTGGGAATTTCTAAAGTACCTAACTCCTCGGTTTTGGTACCCGAAACTGTTACTTCTACCACGCCAATTACCTGTTGGTTCGCCGGTGGGTCGGGGTCCTTGATGATGGTTTGGGGTAAAGTTTCCCCTGCCGCGGTATCCAAACGACCTTTGGGGTCCACCACGAAACCTACCTTCTCCCCTTTGGCTGTACAGCACGACACCATCTGTGTCCGAAGGCAGAGTAGCCAGTTCCTCGTCTTTGGCTGCGCGTACTGCATCCTTCAAAGCTGTGTAATTTCGCGCCGCTAAAATAGTGCTCAATCTCTTATCTCGCAATCCGTCGGCGAAGCGTTTAATTGCTAATTTTTCATTGATCGGTTTTAGAACCGAATATTTATCTTCATCACCGTCGGCTTGAGAGATAGTTAAGTCAACAAATAACTCCTCGATAGTCTTTGCATAGTTATCGATTGACATTGATCCCTGCTTTTGGTGGATAAGCTGTGTCTGAAGTGAAGTGCTAGATTTTTTGGTCAACAAATGTGACTTCATGTCTTTTATAAGAGCGTTAACATTTGCATATGTTTGTGACAAGCGCATTTTAGCGCCTTCGCTTAAACGCGTTTTGATAACGAAATTAATTAATGTTGGATTAGATTCCGCTTCAAGTAATGAGTGATACATTTCTATGGCCGAAATTATTTGTTTAGTAGTTTTCTCAGTACCATCCATTACTGGAATCAACCCAACAGCCGTTTTTAAATCAAATGAAGGCATGATGTCCGATTCGTTTTTCGATACTATATTTCCACTAGGGAGGGTCTCAGAACCAGAGGGCTCCACTTTTACTTGATACCACTCTTTTATTTTTGTAAATAAGTTATATACTCTCGTGACTTCTTCTATATAGCTTTCAACCTGGTCTACTGAAATATTATTTTGCGCAGATTTGTCGTATGATTGTAGTTCCGTAAATATTAAGAATGCCTCTGCAAATTTATTACCACCAGCCTTGCTAGTTGCCCTTCGTGTTGGGCCTAATTTACGCAAATACTCATAAATCTCGTATAACTTATCATAAAAATTCTTTACTTCTAATGTTTCCATAAAGATTTGTTTATATTACTACATATAAAAAGAAAAAAAATATTAGGTATGTGATTTTAAAGTCTAAAATACGCACCACATTATTTTGTTAATACGCACCGCACTCTACGCAACTTAACATGACACGTCCTCTCTTCTTATTGAATGTCTTCCTCTCCGTTTTTGGCTTGTTCACGACGACGTAGAGAGCGGAGCCTGGTAAGAGCACGCTCCGTGATCTGCTGGTCCATCCATCTCACGTGACATTTCTTGTAAATCTTGAAGATTATGTAACAGGCTATCAATTTTAACATTAACACGGTGAAAATCATGAGCCAGTTGGCCCGGTCGATGTGTCCACCAATGTCCTTTAATAAGGCATCATTGTTGCCGCCGGCTGCATTCTGGGGTGCAACTATAGTTTCTCGTTCCACTCTTGACTGACACATTATTAATTTGAAGCACGACGTAGTACACTTTCACTCATTTCTGTTTTAAGTCATTTAAGTTGTTAATAATGAATGTTCAAGGTATCCGCGCGGGTCACATTGCGCGCCGGTCGCGTCGCGTCTCGCGTGTCACGGTCGCCATGTGGCGGAGCGTGGGAGAGAAATAAGAGAAAGAACCGTCTTCGTTGGATTCACGTTTAATTCTGAATCGACTTACCTATTACATTTGTATTTAAAGGCTAGGTTATGGTTAGACCTTAGGGAATACCACTACAAAACATCCAAGACCCGAGAGCTAACATTCGTATTCATCATACAAACATTTGCCCCGACCGGGGATCGAACCTGGGACCTCAAGCTTCATAGTCAAGGTCTCTAACTATCCTGTGTTCAATAATAATTATAAGTTTTTTACTGCATGTATCGACAACAAACTATTCTCAAACTATTTGACACTTTAACGCAATCGCGTTCGAAACGTATTTTTTGATCGTCGACTATACCCTATTTCACCTTCTTTACAATTGTCAGTTTGCAATGACAGTTTGAACTAAGTACATTTCCTTGACAGTATAAAGCGCGCTAAAACAAAAGCTCTTCAAGCCGACTTGAATAACTTTTGCTTTAGCGCGCTGCAACTGCCGAGCAGTTGACACCGAATTATCACTGAAAACTGACAATTGTAAAGTTGATGATATAGGGGCCAGTATGTCTACCGCTAAACAGCAAGGCTTTGGTGTTCCCATGTGGAGAGTAAGACAGCCACGAAAATTACGGGCACTTTTCAACTTCAACCTTCTAGATTAGGCACACTGTGCTATGTTTATGATTGAATCATACGGGAGTTTCATGTTAAGTCAACCAATCACAAGAACCGACGTAGAAAAAATGCCAAAGACAATGATAAGCTTAGAGACTAATTTGACGGCCGAATAGCCTAGTGGTTAGAGACCCTGACTATGAAGCTTGAGGTCCCGGGTTCGAATCCCGGTCGGAGCAGATGTTTGTATGATGAATATGAATGTTTGTTCTCGGGTCTTGGGTGTTTAATATGTATATAAGTATGTATTTTATCTATATAAGTATGTTTATCCGTTGTCTGGTACCCATAGTACAGGCTTTGCCTAGTTTGGGACTAGGTCGATTGGTGTCAAATTGTCCCATGATATTTATTTAATGTAGTCCCTAGGACATTTCCCGCCCGAAAAAGTTAGGGACTAATGTTCTCTCTTTGACGCGTGACGGGTTAAAAACTTAGAATGTGAATTTTAGGAGAGACAGCAGAGCGCTGTTCTATCCATACGACGGTGAGCCCTGGCTCTTTAAACTAGTGGAGAGGTTGATGCATCCAGAGTACCCCAATATCAAGAATTCGATAGCTCTTATAAAGTTGGAGCTAGAAAACAACAGTCCAGGTTAGCTTTAAATAGAAAACTACCATACTTAGCTATTGTAAGACACCGGATTTAGACATAATTATTGTAAGATACCAGACTCAGACATAATTATTGTAAGATACCGGACTCAGACATAATTATTGTAAGATCCCGGACTCAGACATAATTATTGTAAGATACCGTACTCAGACATAAGTATTGTAAGATACCGGACTCAGACATAACTATTGTAAGATACCAGACTCAGACATCATTATTGTAAGATACCGGACTCAGACATAACTATTATGTGATACCGGCCTCAGACATGATGTTATAATTTAACCAGCTATTTGTTTGTATCTATCTATCTTGTTCTTCAGAAACACTACGTCCAGTATGCTGGCCAACTCTGCACTACAATGCCTCGGACCAACTTTACGTCTTGGGTATTACCGACGGTAAGAATCGCAAAAGATTTACTAAAAGACTTTTTAAAAGAAACCCTTCTAAGCATACAATGTCAAAGTTAACCTTTAATGCATACGGTGTCAAAATTGATACCAATTTGATGGCGAGCGAATGAGTAGACTAGACACTGCTGCTATGGTTTGAAATTAGATCTGGTAGACAAAAGCAATATTTATTATTATCAATTGCAATGACAATTATTATATTCAACATACAATGTCAATGCAAAGAAAAATTCGTTAAGCAGCTGGACTTGAACCAGCAACCTCGGTAATCCGTACCACGCTCCACCAATTAAGCTATACTTAACGTTGGTGTACCTAACGAATTTTTCAATGCCTTGTGTCATATTTTATTTGGAAGATCTCTCCTCAGCGCCATCTCACAAGGCATTGAAAAATTCGTTAGGTACACCATCGTTAAGTATAGCTTAATTGGTGGAGCGTGGTACGGATTACCGAGGTTGCTGGTTCAAGTCCAGCTGCTTAACGAATTTTTCTTTGCATTGTCATTGTATGTTGAATTTCATTCTATGAATGTTTCATAAAAATAAAAACAAAAATAATCAATAAATCGATTATTTTCATTGATTCAGAAAATAGCTCCATCTCTTGCCACTAATGCGTAACTGTAGAAGTTCCGTAGTGGGTGAGCCGCTTGATTAAGCTACTCATAGATGGCGCTGAGGAGAGATCTTCCAAATAAAATATGACACAAGGCATTGAAAAATTCGTTAGGTACACCAACGTTAAGTATAGCTTAATTGGTGGAGCGTGGTACGGATTACCGAGGTTGCTGGTTCAAGTCCAGCTGCTTAACGAATTTTTCTTTGCATTGTCATTGTATGTTGAATTTCATTCTATGAATGTTTCATAAAAATAAAAACAAAAATAATCAATAAATCGATTATTTTCATTAATTATTATATTGTTTTAAGTACTGGCCGTCTGCACTCCAATGTCGATAAACTAAAGATGCTAATAAGTTGTTAGTGACAATATAATAATTTAAATAAAAACACTCTGTATGTAGCTTGACGTCGTACGCCTGCCAACGGCACCCAAGTTTCGCTTCTTGTTAATGAAGTTTAGTTTAGTTTAGATCAAAATATACTTAAAGGCTTCGCCAGACAGCGAGCGGGACGGGACATCGACGGGACGCCGGCGGGACGGTAGCAGAGGGTCGAGCACGACTTTCCGAATCCTGCATAACGTTACGGTTCTCGTACTGAGATCGAGAAACCTCATACTAAATTTTAGTTCCAAATACGCTCACGGGCGAGCGCTGTTCCAAACGTCATACAAACTCGATAACGTTTACTATTCGACTTTACGTGACGCAGGTTTCGAATATTCGTACTCGGGCCTCAGCTGTAATGTACTGGTCAACATAGACAACGTCAAACAGCGCCGTCCCGCTCGGCATGTCACGTCCCGCTGCCGCCGCGTCCGACGGAATACAACGGGGAGTGTTGCCGGGCGCGGCGTGAGCGCGGCCCGCCATGTTGTTTTCTATGAATTTTCGTATTAGTATCGCTCAACGGGACGTCAGCGTTGTATTTTTTACAAAATCATTGCTCATTTTGTAAAAAATATACTGTGGAAAAACTAGTAGAAATTGTTAGAAACCACGTTAATTTATGTGACTTAAGGCCATCCGCAGTATAAAAATGTTAGTATGAAATCGGCAATTTGGGAGTCCATAGGAAGGGAGCTGAATCAAATAGTCACATGAGCGCCGTCCGGACCACGGTGGTATAACTTAGAACAAAATGTACACTTCGTTGTCCAGCTAATTTCAGTAGTCACTCAAGTTACATTGTATAGTATATACTTAAGTAATATTCTATTTGGTTGGGTTATAGACTTGAAGTTGTTGTCACACGTCGATAGGTGGTGCTAATATCAATATAGTTTATATTGGAGTTTTAAATTTTGGAATAAATATTTTATTTTCGCTTAATAAATGCTTTCATTTATCTTTAATCTTATAGTAATGTCTTATCTAAAATATCATTACACGCGTCAGTTTTTCTTACGCTAAAATATTATATAGAATATTCTATGGACACTGGTTGAGTTAACGTATTATATCTGCAAGTAAACCCTAATAAATGGGGCGAAAACTTTGATTTTTAGTAATTCAGGAGGTTGTGATATTTATTTAGATTTTTTTATTTACTAAAAACAACGTACAGTGAAGGTATAAGTGGAACGGAATGAATGAATAATGGCCGCGATTATTCCTCTAATCTGTGGTTTTTCACATTCACCGAGTGTCTAAGTTGGAGTTGGAATGCTTGATAAAAAGAAAATGTGTAAAAAATAAAGCACTGAATAATTATCAAATTCATCAAAACGGGAAATTGGGCAATTTCTATTACACCATGTTCTAATGTATATAATAGAACATGGTGTAATAGCAATTGCTCAAAGTAAATTATTTTAACATTTAGGAAACTAGACGTCAATGACGTCATCGCATATTTAGCCGCCACAAAGCACCAGATGTCGCTGTGTGCGAAACGTTGAAGTGACATCTCTATCTCAGTTATAAAAAGGTACTCTGTGGTCCGTACCGCCGGGCCGACGGCCGACCCGTCCCGCCCGTGGTGTGGCGTCCACGACGCGCTACCGTCCCGTCGACGTCCCGTCCCGCTCGCTGTCTGGCGGAGCCTTCAGTTATCGTCGAATGAACATTTTGGCATCCTCAATGAACGAATATTTAGAATATTTGATAATGTTTTTTTTAATTTTATTGAATCAGGCGTTACTTTGCGGAGGTCCATATTTATGAACTAAAAAAACAATTACTTTGCTCACCCGCGACTACTAATGACAAATAGTTATATCTGTGCGGCAAATTTATGTTTCCATGCAACACCTCCGCCTCCACTGCTACACGAATCAACACATGCTACACAGACCCAACTATCACCACCACCACTATACTAAACGCTGACGCGTTTCGGCACTCTCCACGAGGCCATTTACGAAGCACAACAACAACCGCTCAACATGCCACCACTTCCACTAGTGACATATGTAAACCATGTACTCAACTTAGTTAATGGAAACATACATTTGCCGCACAGATATAACTATTTGTCATTAGTAGTCGCGGGTGAGCAAAGTAATTGTTTTTTGGTTAATAAATGGTTTTTTTTGTTTTTGTATTTTTTTTTATTATACCTGAAGTGGGTACTTGTCGTTCCAGCAAATGTTATTTTGGAAAAAGAAGCGTATAAAGTTCAATACATGCAGCAATACGATTGTATGGTATTTTACAACAAAGCAAATGTAAGTAAAAAAAACTCCTATAATATGTATTTTTATATTTTATTTCCTCAAAGTTATTGATACACGTTTCTTTCGAGGTATAAGTACTTCTTCTTTGATTGCCTTATGTATTCCATAAAACAAAGTTTTGTTAGAAAAATTATCATTTTTAGTACAAGCTTTTTTGCTAACTGTACTTTCATTGTCATCCAATCTACTGAAAGTGGTTTCAATTTTAACTTGCAAGATTCTACCGGAACAGTTCATCCGCATGGGAACTATAGCCCAAGCCCTCTCATTCTGAGAGGAGGCCTGTGCCCAGCAGTGGGACGTAAAACAAAGCTGCAGGTGATGATTGGGCTATAGTTCCCATACGAGCCCAGTGCGGATTGGGAACTTTACACACACCATTAAATTACTTCGCAGAAATGTGCAGGATTCCTCACGATGTTTTCCTTCACCCATAAACACGTGATAAATCACAAATAGCTTCCGAAAAACAGAGTTAATTGTGAGTCGGGGCTCGAACCCACGTCCCCTGTTTGAGAGGTCATAGATCAAACCACGGCACGCCACGGCTATCACGGCATTTTTAACTTGCGTCTGTTCTAGTTAAACGACGTGGGTGATCCAGCGAGGGATTACCAATGTGCGTACGCGCTGAACAGCAACCGGAGCTGCATATGGGAGACCGGCATGGCGCTGGCCTCCAAAGCCACGGGCATCTGGGTCCTGGTAAAATCATCATCATCATCATGTACCTACAGTACATTACAGACACGAATCCGAAATGCAAAAAAAGTTAGAATCATAGGCATAATAAACTAAGGGGTATGAACGGGCCCATCGGTACTCCGTTGATGTTGCCAATTTTGTGACACTAAGATTAGTGCCAGCGACATGAGCCGCGCGCACGCTCATTTCTCTTCCTTCAAAATATCCCAAAGGTCATATCCTGATGTTTAAATCGAATGGTTAGAATATTTGAAAAACCACCGACATTATCATTTCATAGCTACTAAACTAAGTACTCTACGTTTTCGAAATTTAAAAATTTGGAACCCGAAAAGTTACCTATATTAAGTACATAACTAACTTTACTTTTAGAATCAAAACAGTTCGACAGAGAATATTTCGTTCCCGTTCAGTTTCCAAAAGTTCGTTACGATTGATCAAGTTTTGGAGGGGGAAACAGTCGAGAACGAAACCTCGATTTGAGTTGATTTTTAGTCAGTCAGTTGTCCGTATCCCACTGACTCTGGTCCCGCCTACTTCAGCGCGACAGAAATATTGATTCAGGATTCATACTCGTAAATTGAATGCATCCGACAGAGCACCAAAGTTATCGACATAGCTCAAAGAATTAGCAAGCTGAAGTGGCAGTGGACCGGCTATATCTCACGAAGAACCGACAACCGTTGGGGTAAACGTGTACTTGAGTGGTGACCGCGACTCGGCAAACGTAGTGTAGGACGCCCTCCGGCCAGGTGGGATGACGATCTGCGAAAGACTGCAAGCGGATGCTGGATGCGGCAAGCTGAAGACGGGGTGCTGTGGCGCTCATTAGGGGAGGCCTATGTCCAGCAGTGGACTAGAATAGCTAATGTTACCTCTTAAACTAACTTTCTATCGAAATAATTTGTATCATGTCTTATTTTTTAGCTCGGGCTAGGCATCCGTGGCCCCGGCTGCGGCGCTCCGGGCCGTTTCATAGAAATATATCAATACCTTCAGTGGATAGACATATCCACCGCAAACCTCGATGATGGAGAACACTTCAACAGAGATTTAAACTCGAGGAAGAGTGGATACAGGAAGAAGTCGAAAATAGTGGATATTCCAGTCCACCACTTCTTCAGGAGTGACGACGATATAGTTAATGTGAACCAGCCTCAAGCATGGATCTTTGACTGGTACGAGCTCGGAATTGGGGAATATGGTCTCAATCGGATTGACAAAAATGCTATCATACTTTGTAAGTTTTTAGACAACGTAACACCAATAAGCTAAAACTAGACACAAAGTACTGTAGTAGGGTGCTAGCCTCCATGCAACAAGTGCAGTGCGTTCCTGGAAAGCTAGACTGATCTGTTAATTTTAAACTTAGAATTTGATCAAAATAAAGGAACACTTGGTTCCCAGACAGCAGATGAGTCGGGCTGGGACCTCGGATTAAGATAGTTGCATGTCAGAATTTGTATTAGCCTTAAGCCCCTGCTACTTGAATATAGATCCAGTCCTGACTAAGAATACCATCTTTTATTTAATGTCATCAGTATTTACAGGGCATTAATTAATTTTGCTGTTAGGACGCGACCGTATCTTCTCCAGTGCCCACTTCATGGGCTACGCCAAACAGTACATACACAGTTTGTGTGTGTTTGTGTACGTACTTTGTGTCTAGTTTTAGTTTAAAATGGGCCCCGCAGAAAAATAGCCTATTTCACATCGTTCGGAACAATAATGTTGTTAAATAAGATGTTACGTTCTGTTGTGTTTTTTCTCTTTCAAATGTATTGTTTTATTTCTATGTATGTGTCGGATGTATGTGAATCAATGTTTGTCTCTCTCTCTCAATACCTTATGTATATTATACTAATATTATCTCTCTGTCTGTCTGTTTGATACCTCTTCACGGAAAAGTCGCGGCACCAATCTAGATGAAATTTAGCTATAGACAAAGTGTTATTGTTTCAGCCAAATTTAAGTACGAGGCGGATGGGAGTGATTGCTTGAAAAAGAGCAAACTGATATATAACGAAGTAACCAAGATATACGTAAATATTGACCGCACAGACGGCTATGGCGCTGCCACGTACTCGGTACGTACAATGTCGGCGAATTAAGAGGAAACACTACGCGAGAGTCTTTTCAAAAATAGGTATTTTAGCAAACTATTGCCATCGCTTCTCGCGCCGTTGGGTGACGTCAGCCCGCTATGCCGATGTAAGCGTAAGCTGTCGTTGTGTGCGTGCGAGGCTCCGAACTCCAAATAATAATAATGTACTCACATTGCACTCGCGCGCGGCTTTATTGTCACCGCTCACTCGTTCCTAATATTTTTAACAGGCTTCAAGAAGTTTCGTCCTTACGTTATCAATTTGACTGTATATGTTGTTTTTGTGGTGGATTAGTTCGATACACATATTGTTGCACTTGACCATACAACATACGAGTTTAAAGCGACATCAACAGCAGCAGTATTGAGCAGAGCGTTGGCGCGCAGTGTCGCGGCATCGAGGAAGGACTACGAATTCGTTCGAAACGAGTCGGAGTAAACACAAGGAAGGCATACGAGCAAGTGGGTCACCTGATGGTAAGTGATCACTGCCCATAGACACCCGCTATCAAGGGGGGTTTGTAGATACGTTGCCAACCTAGAGATCTAAGAAATGCCTCTTATGCCCATAATTACACCGGCTGTCTTACTCTCTACACCGGAACATGACAGTGCAAGAAGCACTTCTGCTTAGCGGTAGGATTAGCGAGTAAGATGGTGGTAGCGATCCGGACGGACCTCGCACAAAGTCCTACCACCCGCAAAAAATATGTATTTCATTATCATTTATGAGGCATGCGGCTTGCCTGGCGGCAAATTTTATAAGTATATTGAAGACTGTAATTATCTCGTTTCCATATAATTATGCTTGTATTGTATAATGGAATTAATAGTCTTAATTATTTTTCCTTGCAGATATCACTTATGGATCTAAGTGTGAAAAATTTCACTTGTGTCATTATAAGAGTAAGTTTCACTGCGGCAAATGTAGTACAGTCGAGATCTCCAATATCTGTACAGCCAACAATTAAAAAGAAGGTATACGCCGACTCTATTGCCAGTCACGAAAGATCCATGTTTAGATATGAACGTTTATAAACGTTTACCTCTACAGATATTGGAGAACCACTACACAATTAATGTCTGCGACATTTTTCGTCGCGACACTTTCAAGTTTATTAAATTAACACAGAGTTACATAACAGGTTACTGATACTGACCTAAAGCATAACAATTTGGTAACATAAAAACAGAACATTAAATTTTGGGAAGAGCAAAGTCAGTAAAATATGTACTTACAACTAAATAACTTATGTACAATGTACATAGTGTCTCATATAAATACATGCTTCTCAATCAAAAATGTAAAGGCGCGCCTACACGGGAAACAAGTTAAAATTGCTCAATTCTTGGGGTTTATAATTGAATCGTGTACAAACGTTTCGTAACGGTTTCATTTCATAGCATTTTCAATGATTCACCTGTCCACTTTATTTAATTTTAGGTAGACGCTTATAAAAAATCGAAGCCCCAGCTCTGGTTCAGCTGGGGCACTTACGCTGAACCTCTGGAAGGATATGAAACTCCAAGTTACTTACTGAAGAAATACCCAATCCCCAAACGTGAGAAGAATGAGACGGAAACGGGGGGAGAAAACAAAGGAGAAGATGAAGGAAACAAATCAGAAGATGAAAAAACCAGCGGAGAAGATGAAGGAACCAGCGGAGAAGATGCAGGAAACAGAGGAGAAGATGCAGGAAACAGCGGAGAAGATGCAGGAAACAGCGGAGAAGATGCAGGAAACAGAGGAGAAGATGCAGGAAACAGAGGAGAAGGTGAAGTAAAAAGCGGAGAAGATGAAGGAAACAAGGGAGAAAACTCAAAACGCTTTCGTAAAAGTGGAAGTAAAGAAAAAATAACAAACCTAGTTCCAGAATCTATAGTAAATGGTCTTACAAGAGTAATAGAGGATCTACTAAATGTTTTAGGGCATTCAAATATTCCTGATGAATTTGAAGCTCCTATACACGACAAATTAAAGGAAATATTGAAGGAACTAAACAAAATAACAGACACACAGCTACCAGGTTACGGACCAGACTTCCAACATACAAAAGATGACATTGAACTTTGTAGAAATCAGTTAGGGCTTTCTTATTACTACAAGCGCCACCGTGTATATTATTGCTTAAATAAGTTAAAAATAGCAAAAAAGCACTTGAAATTGATGAAAATGACACTAACAACGACCACCACAACCACAACGACCACCACAACGACCACACTCAAACCAGGTGAAAAGGGGAAACCATATTGGACACCTCATAAGGACTTAGAAGTAGCTTATTTAACTGAAAATCCATCGCGGTTGTATTACCCTCCTTTTATTAACTTGTTACTCGAGATTGAATTCTATAAAGAAGCGGAGTTGAAGCTTGAAGTATGGTCACACTTACTGCCTGAGACAGGGCCCGGTGCCACGCCGGCACCAACTGCTCGAACCCGATTTAGACATAAGGACAGCACCATTATTAAACTAACGGATCCTGACCCCAAACTAACAACGCCAAAAATAAAAACAGATGCTCAGCAAAACGACGTAGACGACAATAACGAAAATGAAGACGATACGAATAAAAGCGAAAACGAAAAGAAAAAAGTCGAGGACGCAAAGAAAAAATGCGAAGACGATAAGAAAAAATGCGAAGACGATAAGAAAAAATGCGAAGACGATAAGGAAAAATGCGAAGACGATAAGAAAAAATGTGAAGACGACAAGAAAAAACTCGAAGCCGATAAGAAAGATTGCGAAGACGATAAGAACAAACTCAAAGCCGATAAGAAAAAATGCGAAGCCGATAAGAAAAAACTCAAAGCCGATAAGAAAAAACTCAAAGCCGATAAGAAAAAATGCCAAGACGATAAGAAAAAACTCAAAGCCGATAGTAAAAAATGCGAAGATGATAAGAAAAAACTCGAAGCCGATAAGAAAAAGCTCGAAGCCGATAAGAAAACATGCGAAGATGATAAGAAAAAACTTGAAGCCGATAAGAAAAGTTGCGAAGGCGATAAGAAAAAACTCGAAGCCGATAAGAAAAAATGCGAAGCTGATAAGAAAAAACTCGAAGCCGATAAGAAAAAACTCGAAGCCGATAAGCAAAAATGCGATGATGATAAGAAAAAACTCGAAGCCATTAAGAAAACACTCGAAGCCGATAAGAAAAAACTCAAAGACGATAAGAAGAAAGTCGAAGACGATAAGACAAAATGCGAAGGCGATAAGAAAAAATGCGAAGACGATATGAAGAAACTGGGATTAGATAAGAACAAACTAGAAGCCCTTAGGAGAAAACTGGAAGCCGATAGGTTAAAACTGGATGGGGAAAAGGAAAAATTCAAATACGAAAAGGATGATCTGGAAAAAAAAAAGAAAAAAAACAAATTCTTGGAGGACGAACTGGAAAAGGATATTAGAAACCTCGAAGCCGAAAAAAATAGACTCGAGAACCTCAAGAAACAACTGGCAGACGATAGGATCGAATTCAATATCGAAAGGGAAAAATTAATAAATGACAGGGCACAATTCGAAACCGATAGGATAAATTGCGGAAACAATAATGTAAGAGACAAAAAAAAACTGCTCAGGAGGGCAGAAAATGTCAACGTTGAAATCTATCGAAGGGATGAGCTAGTCGAAAATTTGAGGAATGCCTGTGATATTGTGAAATTGGACGGTGTGTACGTTATAATTATAACTAAAGTTTTTTGTACTCGCTGGTTGTAATAATAAATTAGATAACGAAATCAAGTGTTCAATTATTTCTACATAATTAGAATCATCACCTGCGATAGTCGCACTGTGAATTATTTTGAAGCATGAAACATGCTTGATAGCCTAGTGGTTTAACCTATCGCCTCTCAAGCAGAGGGTCGTGGGTTCAAACCCCAGCTCGCACCTCTGACTTTTACGGAATTTATGTGCGAAATTACATTTGTAATTTATCATGAGCTTTTCGGTAAAGGAAAACATCGTGAGGTAACATGCAAACTCCTGCAAAGCAATTCAATGGTGTGTGTGAAGTTCCCAATCCGCGCTGGGCCCGCGTGGGAACTATAGCCCAAGCCCTCTCATTCTGAGAGGAGGCCTGTGCTCAGCAGTGGGACGTAAATAGGCTGATGATGGATGATCGATGATGAAACATTTACTATCCACAATAAGCGAGTCTCATAACGAGGCCTACGCGAGTCAAAAATCCGCTGGAATCGCGAGTTAGGTCTATCTGTGATTTTCCACCAATGAGAGACAAGCTACTGGGCCTATGATTGGTGGAAATTGTCAGATAGGTCTCTCTCACCACTAGCGGATTTTTCACTAGAATAGCCCTTATTAACCTAGTCTACCCTTTCAAAGTAGACCCAGTAGTTTTATCACAGACCCCCTATTTAACCATCTTTACAATTATATCTACATCTACACTTATACACTAATAATAATAATATAATATTATAAAGAGGAAAGATTTGTACCTATTTTTGTATGTTTGTAATGCATAGGCTCAAAAAGTACTGGGCCGATTTAAAAAATTCTTTCACCAATAGAATGCTACATTCTTCCAATTTGACATAGGCTACATTTCATTTTGAAAAAAATTAGGGATCCTTGGTAAAATTTGAACAATGTAACCGAAGGTGTAGAAAAATGAGTCTTAAAATGTCTTTCGTCGAATGCGATGCCGAAACTATTAGCGATAGAACAAAATAATGTACAACAATATTGAAGAACATCATAATGTCTACAAAAAACTCCGCGGTAGCATATGTCCAACTATTGTAGTTATGTCACTACAACAACTTTTTTCATTTTATAATTGTCTACCCCGTGCGAAGCCGGGACGGGCTGCTATTTTTTATAAACTCACTGAAACATGAATACACAGAAAAAAACCAGAAAAATGCCAACCCCGGGAATCGAACCCGGATCCTCGACACTCCGGGTCGTGTGCTTTTCCCCTACACCACGGCTGGACATAGAGGAAAGGCTGAATTTTTTCCATGTATTCAAATCTTAGCTTGTTTTTATCACTTTTTGCAGTGACTAGCGCCATCTATGCGATTACTTCGTAAACCGAAAACAACGCACCCTTTTGAAACTTATCAGTTTACCCAGGCTCAACGAGATGGCGCACTAAGGCAATCAATTCATGATCTCAGTAGGAGTATCTTTTTGTATTTTTTCTCCCAATTTTTTTTTTTACGGTTTTCCCGTGAATATCAATTATATTTTTTATAAACTCACTGAAACATGAATACACAGAAAAATGCCAACCCCGGGAATCGAACCCGGATCCTCGACACTCCGGGTAGTGTGCTTTTCCCCTACACCACGGCTGGACGGGTTCGATTCCCGGGGTTGGCATTTTTCTGGTTTTTTTCTGTGTATTCATGTTTCAGTGAGTTTATTAAAAATATAATTGATATTCACGGGAAAACCGTAAAAATAAAAAATTGGGAGAAAAAATACAAAAAGATACTCCTACTGAGATCATCTTTACAATTGTCAGTTTCATATGACAATTCGAACTACATTTCTTTGACAATATGAAGCGCGCTGAAACAAAAGCTCTCCGAATCAGCAGTTGACACCGAATTGTCATTGAAAACTGGCAATTGTAAAGCTGGTGAATCAGGGGCCTGGTCGTCGGAACTATAAATAGATCGCGAATGCATAGTAATGAGTAATGACGTTTTTAGGGTTCCGTACATAAATAAGTAAACGGAACTCTTAGGGGGACCACTCGTGTGTCTGTGTGCGTTCGTCTTTCACAGACAATTTACTCCGAACTAAAAACAATCCGAAACGCGTCAGCGTACGTGTAGTGGTGATGGTGATATTTTGGTCTGTTGTTGCTGAGTAGTGTGGCAGTGGAGGGGGATTTCCTCATTTGTCACTTACATATACATGTATAATATTATTTTATGGCCATCTTAGACTTTTTAAGTTTTTTTAACCCCCAACGTAAAAGAGGGGTGTTATAAGTTTGACCTGTGTATCTGTGTATCCGTGTCTGTGGCATCATAGTTCTCAAACGGACGGACCGATTTCGATACGGTTTTTTTTAATCGAAAGCTAGTTTAATCGAGATGGTTCTTAGTTAAAATTCACTAAAATTGTTTTACCCGTTTTTAAAATATTGAACTTTGAAATGAAAAAGTCGGGGGTTTTTCAACTTTTCTAAGTTGGTTAGGTTATTGATTTAACAAAAATTTATAACAAAAACAAAAACCCTCGGTGCGCGAGCTCGACTCGATTCAGGCCGGTTTTATTAAAATATCTTCGGAACGTTTAACGTCACCTGACGTCGAACGAGAAATTTTGCCCCTGAGGCGTGCAATATACAATCTTCGATGTTCAACTTCTCCCATTATTGCTACTGTATTCGCTACTGGTCCAGTTAACGACATATTCTTTTCATTCGTCTTAATTTTCTTGCTACGCATTCTTCTTGGCAATCATGGTCTTTCCGAAAGCGCTGGTAGGCTAAATAACCGGACAAGTGCGAGTCGGACTCACGCACGAGGGTTCCGTAGAAAGATTTTAACGCTTTTCCCCAGTGTTTTGAGAAGTCCAGTGTTAACAGAGCTCTGCTCCTAAGCAAAACGCAGTGTGGATTCAACTTATATTGGTCTGTGAAATCTACAGACAGACATAAAAAATTTAGATTTTGAGAATTTTCTGAATGATTGTGGATAAGAGCTACCTTCATACCAAATTTCAAGTTTCTAGGACAACTGGAAGTACCTAGGTTTAGGTTTTCGGATTTCGGCAATTTGTATGGAAATAGCCTTTTTAATGACTGTATCTTTTGATTGCGTTGACTTAGAAGGTTGATTTTTTCACAGCTTCAAGGGACCGCAGGCTTGAGTATTTGATATTCATTTCAGTATGCTACCTCCACGCGTTCCAGAGAAAATGGTTCTTGACCGACAGACAGACGGACAACAAAGTGATCCTATAAGGGTTCAGTTTTTTCCTTTTTAGATACGGAACCCTAAGAATTACGTGTAAAGGAGCATCTAATGGCCTATTTGCTGAATAAACTTTGATTTTGATTTTGACAATGTATGTATGGATGATAGAAATCTCTCGTAAAAATTAAATACAACTGATGGGTAATTGCGTAGCTATTTTGACAATCGTCATCGGATTGAAATTACAGTTTTTGTATTAACAACAATTATTTGCATACTATTAGACATTTTAACGCAAACGCGTTCGAGGTGTATTTTTAACCCCCGACGAAAAAGAGGAGTGTTATAAGTTTGACATGTGTATCTGTGTATCTGTCTGTGGCATCATAGCTCCCAAACGGGTTTACCTATTTCAATGCGGTTTATTTCAATCGAAAGCTAGTTTAATCGAGATGGTTCTTAGCTAAGTTTCATTAAAATCGGTTCACCCGTTTTTGAAATATTGAACTTTTTCGGTCGTCGATATAGGCGTACGGTTACAGTTTGTTAGTTGTCGTTTTGAGGTAAAATAAAATATCCTTAACGAGAGTCCAAGCAGCGTATTTATATGCAAAGGGGCCTCGGTATAAAATAATTCTGTCTTTTTGTATGTGTCCTTTGCAAGGTGTTAATTATATTAGATACTCCGGTACAGGATAAAAATCCCATCGCTCTGAGCAGTGGCGCAGTACACAGATTATTCTTAAAGCGCATTTTAGTTTGAAAGCTGACGACAAATTGAACAATCACACGTTTCCATTGGAAGTTAAATCACGATAAGGGTCTCTAGTGTAATTTTAGACACAATAAAACGCCTCAATCGTGTTCGCTTTAACGTCTCGGTTAGTATTAAATAATAAAAAAATATATTTTCAGGCAACAGGACCCATAAGCAATAAATTTCACAATTAGAATTCGTACAAATCATTAAAAATTTAAAAATTAAAATAAATAAAACCAAAATTAAAACTAAAAATAAAATTATTTAGTAAGTATAGGTAGAAATAAATGACATAATTAAACAAAATTAAAACTAAAATCAGAGAATGTGTAGGTATAAACAGTTAATGTCATCAAAATTAAATAAAATTTAAAACCATTAAAAGAGCTAAAATTTCTTTCAAATTACAATATTTTTTTTAATTCCCGTGCAGCAATTAGTAGAATAATCAAAGTGTACAATAGCGTTTTTAAAAAAGGTCGTTATGCTATTATTATCTATTTAACTTATCTTATCTTATTTGGACATCAGGTCCCTATTTCACCAACTTTACGATTGTCAGTTTTCAATGACAATTAGATGTCAACTGCTGACATGACGAGCTTTTGTTTTAGCTCGCTTCATATTGCCAACGAAATTGATGCAACTTGTGACCAAAGGGCTGGCAGTTTTCTCTCTCAAAGAATCAGCATCGCTATTCAGCGAGGCAACGCTGCCAGCCTTTTGGGCACTATGCCACGGGGACCTTATTTAGATTTAATTTAGTTTTAAGTTGTAGTTTATTTAGTTTAAGCTTAGATTTTATGTCATTGTAAATTGCTTTTATTATGTAAATAAAAACGAATTGTAGTTCGAATTGTCATATAAAACTGACATTGTAAAGATGGTGAAAAAGGGGCCACTTTTGCTTGTGTATTAGCCAGTTAGCTTTCTACACTTCCTAGTAGTTGTAGTTAGTTCTTGGAGTGCAAAGAAAGAACCTAAGTTAAGTTCTTGTAGCTTATTACGTATATTTATTACAGTAAAATGGTTACACAATTGGCGATTCTTTCTCTTGATGTGTATCGCACGCGAGTTAGTTGTGCACTCCGTCAATATTACTTATAATAACAAATGTATTGAATGTTGGGGCGCGGCACGAAAGTAGGTTGCAACGTCAACAGAAAGCTGTACGGTAATAGACCGTATAGCTTGAGATATGCATCTTTGTACACATTGAACTATGATCGGTGAATCATGTAGCTCAGCTATCACCTTCAGCTGGCCTTGTGCTTGGGTGTTCGCTCTGGCGGCACGTATTGGCAACGTACTATTCTCTTAGAATTTGACACTTTGATGCGCGATCGAAAAGCATTTTGTCAGTTGTCGATTACACTGGGCACTCAGAGCCTCTAGCGTAATTTTTGACACGAAAAAAAAGTCTCGATCGCGTTCGTGTTAACGTCTGAATCACTATAGACAAATTAAATAATAAATAAATATCATGGGACAATTGACACTAATTGACCTAGTCCCAAACTAGGCAAAGCCTGTACTATGGGTACTAGACAACGGATAAAAATACTTATATAGATAAATACAATCATACTTATATACATATTTAACATTCATGACCCGAAAACAAACATTCGTATTCATCATACAAATGTCTGCCTCGACCGGGGATGAACCCGGGACCTCAAGCTTCATAGTCAGGGTATCTAACCACAAGGCTATCCGGTCGTCACAGCTTTTGATTGATTAGACCGTTTAAATGTTATAGAAAACGAACTTTAGAGCAAATTAATAATTGCAGCAAGTGATTTTATACAATTCCAGTTTGTACATTTTCATTTTATGACTTTTGATTTTATATGAAATAATAAGAAGCGCGAAGTATTTCTAAATCCCGAATCCTATTCAAAACGCTCAGGGACTATAGCATTTTGCACTTACTGTCAGCAGCAAAAGTTGTTAAGGATCCGAACGGGCACAATCATGCTCTTATGTCTATAACAATAGAGCCGTGCTTAGATCATTGTGAACGCGTCGGTTGCTAAGCAACCGAAGCGGTCACAATGACCTGCACAAGCTCTCATGTCTATAACAATAGAGCCGTGCTTAGATCATTGTGAACGCGTCGGTTGCTAAGCAACCGAAGCGGTCACAATGACCTGCACAAGCTCTCATGTCTATAACAATAGAGCCGTGCTTAGATCATTGTGAACGCGTCGGTTGCTTAGCAACTATAGCTGCTGAATGTATGCTCGCTGGTTGTTATTATTAAGCCCCGACGAAAAAGAGGAATGTTATAAGTTTGACATGTGTATCTGTGTGTCTGTGTATCTGTCTGTGGCATCATAGCTCCCAAACGGATGGACCGATTTCGATGCGGTTTTTTACAATCGAAATTGTTCTTAGCTAAGTTTCATTAAAATCCGTTCACCCGTCTTTGAAACACTGAACTTTGAAATGAAAATGTCGGGGGTTTTTCAACTTTTCTAATATTAAACTTATTAGTTCATGGTTAGGAAACTGTCAGTAGCATATTTACTGTGTAGGTGTCGACGTAGCAATTGATATTTCAATGAATGTTAAATGACTAGTGCAGTTTATAGCGACATGGTTGTTACAGCATGTTGACATGTGAGATTAGTTGTCCACAAGTTGTTTATGGACTGGACCATACAGTCATCCACGTAAAGAGACGTCCATATTTTCACCCATACAATTGAAAGTGATAATGTCACGTTTATTATAACTTATAATTTAGTCATAACTTATAATTTTTCTGAAACTATTAATTATTAAATAAAAATAAATATCATAGGGCAATTGACACCAATTGACCTAGTCCCAAACTAGGCAAAGCCTGTACGAGTACTATGGGTACTAGACAATGGGTAAACATACTTATATAGATAAATACATATTTAAATACATAATACTAAAAATAAAAATATAAACTAAAACCTAATCTAGAAAATCTAAAAACGGCCCCTGTGGCATGGTTCCAAGAATGATGGCAGCATTTCCTCGCTGTATGGCGATACCAATACGTTGTGCAAGGAAGCCGCCAGTCCTCTTGTTCCCGGTGACGTCAACCAGTCGCTTTCTCAGTTCAGTGATGAGGTTCTTCGCCCAGGGCCCCACGGACCATTTAATTTTTTTTTTTTATACAACGAGGAAGGCAAGCGAGCAAGTGGGTCACCTGATGGTAAGTGATCACCACTGCCCATAGACACCCGCAACTCCGGAGGGTTTGCAGATGCGTTGCCATCGTAGAGGGCTAAGATGAAATGCCTCTTGTGCCCGTAATTACACCGGCTGTCTTACTCTCCACATCGGAAGGAATTTCATCTTACCTGTCTAGGTTGGCAACGCATCTGAAAACTTCCCAGGGTTGCGGGTGTCTATGGGCAGTGGTGATCACTTACCATCAGGTGACCCGCTCATTTGCCTTCCTTGTGTTTACCCCAACACGTTTTGAACGAATTCGTAGTCCTTACTCGATACTGCTGCTATAAATAATTATTCTATTCGTGAACGCGTGGGGTAATGTGTCAGCAGTGGGCAGCCTTTAAGTCTTCGCTTTTGTAAATGTAATGTTTTATGAATATTCCTTTTCGTTAACTGTTGACGGGTTTGGATTATTCATTATCTTCTCAAATCCTTTGTACAGTCAAAAGGAAATATGTTTATTGCTCGGAACACAAAACAAACCACAGAACCTGCGAGCGCGCCTAAAATTGAGGCAACTAAAACTACTCTTAAATGTAGTAGTTTGGCAAAGTCATCTCCGAACACGCAGCGTATCGTGACGTGTTGTACGAATGACAATTTTTTTTATTGATTATGTACGACTGAAACTAATATCAAATACTCTAGCTTGTAGTCACTTGAAACTGAGAAAAAATCAGACTTCAGAGTCAACGCAATCAAAAGATACAATCATTAATTAAAAAATTGTCCTAGAAGTTTCAAATTTGTGGTGTGACGGTAGCTGTTATTAGCACAACCAATGAGATAAATCTGAAACTCTTAAATTGTTATGTCTGTCTGTATGTATTAGTGACTAATGTAAAGTACCACCCCACATTGCGTACATTTTGCTTAGGAGCAGGGGTCTGCTACTAAAGACTGGATACGTGATATGAAAAACCTAAGTATTGGGTACTTCCAGTTGTATTAGAAATTCGAAATTTGGTATGAAGATAGCTCTTATAACACAAAACCGCCTTCAAAAAAAAACCTTAGAAAAAAACGTAAAATAATCCTCTAAAATAATGATAAATAAATAAAATAAAATAAAATGCGTTTATTTCGGACAACAGAAACTAAAGCCTAAAGTTTTATCGCCTAGCACTAAGCAGCAGAAATATGAAGTCGGTGCGGTGCGAGCGGAATATTCTTTGAATGAAGCACAGACTTCATATTTCTGCTGCATAGTGCTAGGCGATAAAACTTTAGGCTTTAGTTTCTGTTGTCCGAAATAAACGCATTTTATTTTATTTTATTTATTTATCATTATTTTAGAGGATTATTTAACGTTTTTTTCTAAGGTTTTTTTTGAAGGTGGTTTTACTTTTTTGTTAAAAGATTTTTATTTCACAATTTTACGTTGATTTAACATTTTCAGAATTATCCTCCAACTCCTAACCGTTAAGGAGTTGTACCTTCCATCATCAGCTCATCAACATAAGATGATGACTACCGGACGCAAATACTTGAATAGCCTTAGAAAATATATGAAACACATGATACGTGCCTATAAATTTTGAGGGTTGCCCTCGATTTCCCTGAGATCCCATCATCAGATCATGACTTGGTGACAGTGGGACCACCTCAGGAGTATACCCTTTCGAATAATGATTTAACATTTTCAGAATTATCCTCCAACTCCTAACCGCTAAGGAGTTGTACCTTCCATCATCAGCTCATCATCATGAGATGATGACTACCAGACGCAAATACTTGAATAACCTTAGAAAATATATGAAACACATAGTACGTGCCTGTAAAATTTGAGGGTTGCCGTCGATTTCCCTAGGATCCCATCATCAGATCATGACTTGGTGACAATGGGACAACCTCAGGAGTATACCCTTTGAAATAAAATAAAAAATTGAAAATCGGTCTACAATTGACGGAGTAATCGATGTACATACATAAAAAAAAATACATACAGTGGAACGTAGAACCTCCTCCTTTTTTTGAAGTCGGTTAAAAACGCACGACCCAGCGTCAGCGAGACGCATACTAAGTAAGCGCCGCGGCTCTGCTTTAGTATTCGCGCGAGCAAAGCCGCGGCGCGTAGTGTGCTCATTCGCTCCCAGAGGACTACGAGTTAGTCCGAAACATTTCGGGCTAAACTCGACTTATACACGTGAGTGATCCATTTTATTTCACTATGAAAGGGTCCCTTCACTACGGAGCCCTAAATCAGTGGTGCGAGAGGCGGCTGATTGCCTTTTTTGTCCTAATGACGAATGCTCAAACACATGCGGCAAGGGGCAGGGTTCCGCAGAAGCTGTAGCGACAGCAAAGGAGGCATAAATTAGATGACCGAATAGCCTAGTGGTTCTCTCCTCTCCTAGGAATCTCTATAGCATTAGGAATGTGTCCTCTGGGTAAAAAAGTAATATTTCTAATTTATCCGTCACGTCATATAGATTATCGAAAAAAAATATTGGACACGTATTATTTGCTTTTTATGATTTCAATAAAAAATTACGTAGATAAAATTAAAAAAAATCGTAGACTGCAATGCAGGATAATGAATGGATTTCTTTATCCCTGAACGGCAACACTGGCATAGATAATAGATAGCTCGCTTTTGGTTTGAAATTCGAACTTGCGATTTTATTTTGCTTATTATACAAAACTTACACACCCAATATAATATTTTCTCAAGTTTTTCGCGATTCCCAAGGTCAAAGAATCGAATTGCTTTAAAAATCCAGAGAAATAATGCGTTGTTTGGGAGAAACGTTTCAAAATGGCTGTCTCATTTCTTTTATTCCGTTCTGGTTTTTCGACTTTATATATTAGATAGAACAGCAAAAGTCTGTTCGTACTGTGAAGTGCTAGGTGCTTATTATAAAATTTCAAAAAGGCCTAAATGCTTTTTTGCCTTCGGTACCGCGTAAAAACCGATGTTAACGAATGCAAGGATGAGTTACTGGCAATTGTTCTAAGTTAGTTATTTTTAGTTCACTCGGTTAATTGCTAAGGCAGAGCTCTGAATTTTGCCAACAAATTATTTCTTCCAGAGTGTTTTGGGCTGGGCGTTCATAAAGAGCGGTGATTACTTACCATCAGGCGAGTGTCATGCTTATTTGCCACGGTTGGGAGTAGTTTTAATCTGTTAAGAGATAAAGTTGCCTTTGACCCACAACCTTATTGTCCAACTCGCTCGGCAACACAATCGCGTTCGTTATGTTTTATCACAATCATAATTACTTTAACTTGTTGATAAAACCTATTCATAAAGTACGGCGGCTTATTTTGAAATTGTGTGTAATTTTATAAAAATGTGAACCTAGAATTAACTAGAAAGGTCAAGTCTTACTGACTATCGTTCGTTATCATAAAACTTAAGATAACCTTAATCTATTATCTAAAACGTGAAGAAAATCGTGTTAAGTAAAACCTGATACTAAAACCAATAGGATTAGGTTGACATTCACTCGTAGATCTGAGAGTAGAGTTTGAGATAATCAGGATAAATAAAACGCATTGTTTTTCAGCTGAAGTAAAAATGACACTGTGTTATAAATGTACATGTGACAGCAATATTGGCTATAAGTCAATGTTGACAACGAAATACTTAAATGTATTAAAGATTGTAAATTTGGTAACGCCTGTGTTTCCCGTTAGATTACTTGAAAAACTATAAGCAGATTCAGAATTTACCACACCATCAAAAGAAACAATAAATTATTACAAAATAAAAATTACAAAAAGAAAATCACTAAGTACTCACTATTTAACAAAAATAGAAAATAGAAAAAAATCTAAATATCAATCTCTCGGTCTGAACTATAATTTCGTTGCTGTCGGGTTTGAAACCTTGGGTCCATGGGCTCCCGGCGCTTACAAGCTTATTTCAAAGTTGCAAAAGCGCTTGGCCGATGCAACTTGTGACCAAAGGGCTGGCAGTTTTCTCTCTCAAAGAATCAGCATCGCTATTCAGCGAGGCAACGCTGCCAGCCTTTTGGGCACCATATTTAGATTTAATTTAGTTTTAAGTTTCAGTTTATTTCGTTTTAGCTTAGATTTAATGTCATTGCAAATTGCTTTTATTATGTAAATAAAGTCAGTATTTAACAAAATGTTTTGTTTAATTTGCCTTAGCCTATTGTGACAACTCTACCGGAATAGGTAACAATTTTGCACGCTCTTAAGAACATTTAACTCTGTTCCGTTTATCTACTCCTGTGGTATCAGATCCCACAGTGGATCATGAAAACAAATTATTTTAAGCTTAGAAACCAGTCCCACCTTCAGGTGTACACACGACAAACACGTTATCTATAAAAACACGTCTATATCTCCCAAACATGTGATTAATCCACCATATTGAATACTTTTATCCGACCAAATTAAAAACACATGATTTCCACATGTCCCTATAGACCCTATTGACTTCTTAATCCGTCTGCATTATACCAAGGAACTGTCAACTTTAGTAGGGCTAAAACAATAGTTCCAAAAATGTTTTTAAACGCGAAAGAAACTGTGTTTTTGCTTTTTTTTATAACTGTTTTGTTTTTGTTGTTCTTATATCTGCAAGTGTGCGATTTCTTCATCGGGCGGTATGTCTTCAGTGTGTTTAGTGAGTATGTTTAATTGTGTTTTGTTTAGACAGTTAGGTTTAACCTATTTTGTGACGGTTAGGTAACAGATATTCTGTTTGTGACTAGCGGTTTAGGTACATTACCCTCACACCATTAAAAAGATACTAACTAAATATGCTGCTGGAAAAACGGAACCCATTTATGGGATCACTTAAATCACTTTTTTGTCCGTCTGACCCGTGGGGGTGGCAAGCTGAAATTAATATCCCATACTCAAACCTGCAATCCCTTTAAGATGTGAAAAGATCAAGCAATCAAAAGATTAAGAATAATTAAAAAGGGCTGGACAAATTAAACATTTGGGAAAAGCGTGAAAAATCTTCAAGACTCGTTTCTCGTGATAGAAGAACTATTTACATAGTGCGGAACCCTCGGTGCACGAGTCCGTTTTTTTTTATAGAAACCTAGATGGTTACTCTCCGGAAACATATACATACATCGTGAGTGAATTCCATTTATGGCAATTAGAATTAGGAAGATAGCAAACCGTTTCGTCTCGTAAGTGTTACTGTCACGGTCTTAGTATGCAATGTGCATGATAATGTGTATTAGGCATAGACATACATAATGTATAATATGTAGCGTATGGACGAGCCCTTCGGTACTTCGTTTTTGTTTCCAATTCAGTGAGACTACGAAGTAGTCTCAGTGATATGAGCCGCGAGCACGTCCGCACGGGCGCCGCCGGCCGCGCGCCTCCCGCCGGCGGGCTCGGCAACACCGTTCCTATTTCAAAATGTTCCAAAGGGCATATTATCACAGTGTAAAGAGCTTATACCTACCAGTGGTCCGACGCCTTTGATGTTTGTGTAAATGCCGACACCGCAACCGCATGGCCCAAGCACCAAGGAGGGCGAAAGTTCCTAACTAATCGGGCAGCGGCGGCGTATGCAAGGGGGCTCGCCCTGCCCGCCCCGCACCCCGCACCTCCCGCACGATTGACCTGTCTAGAGGCCTTCGTCGGACGACTGTATAGACTGTGATATTATTATTCTGATGTTTATATCAATGGTATTAGCTACAAATATGTACCTATTGAATAATTAAATTGAATTACGAATTGGACGAAATACAAATATGTCATTATCATTATTAGTAAGGATCAATAAATGGCTTTTTTTTTTATCATACTATGCTAAACTATGCTAAACTGCAACTAAGCTTTGAACGAGCAAAGTTCTTTGGGTGCGGGTTTGGTGCAGTCGAGTTAATACATGCTTATCAAACACAAATATATCCCTGTGCAATCGGTTTTTACATCCTTATTATCACACTGTTTATCAAGAATTATCACTATCTTAAAACGAATTAGTACGGATATAGTCGAGTTCTGACTAAGTATTTTGATGATAGTGCACTTTTAAAAAAAGTCGTTTTTGAACTTTTTTCGTTCTTAGGATTCCGCACCTCAAAAGAAAAAATCCTTATAGGATCACTTTGTTGTTTACTTGTTGTCTGTCTGTCAAGAACCTTTTTTCACTGAAACGCGTATGCTGAAATATCAAATACTCAAACCTGCAGTTCCTTAATATAAAATTGTGAAAAAATCAAACTTCTAGGTCATCGCAATCAAAAGATACAGGTAGCCAACCAATGAAATAAGTCTGCAAATCTTATTTTTTTATTTCTGTCTGTATTATAATAAATAAATAAATAATGTCAAAGACCAATGTAAAGTGACCCCATACTGCATACCTTTTGCTTAGGAGCGGGGCTCTGCAAACAGTGGAAAACTTTTTGTAGTAGTAGAGCCATGGTAGAGTAAACAGCTATGGAGCTATTTGCTACCGTACGAATGGGCCGGCTCGTCGGGGGAAGTACCACCCTCCCGCTGAAAATCTGCGTGAAGCAACGGCACCCCTATTGCGTTCCGGTCGGTCAGTGAGAGTGCCGGAGGCCCGATCCCCCTCCGCCTCTCTATACCCTTTCCCCTTAAAGGCCGGCAACGGACTAGTGACTCCCTTGGAGTTGCTGGTTCTCATGGGTGGCAGGGATTCCTTACCATCAGGTGACCCGCTCGCTCGTTTGCCTCTTGTTTAAAGAAAAACTTAAAACACTGGGGAAAAGCTGGATAACTCTTTATACGGAACTAGCTGTTGCCCGCGACTTCGTCCGCGTAGATTTCCGTTATCGCTCTCCCGCGGGAACTATAAAACTTTCCCGATTAAAAAGTAGCCTATGTTATTTCTCAATATTCACACTATCTTCTTACCAAATTTCATCTAGATTGGTGCAGCGGTTTTTCCGTGGAGAGGTTACAAACAGACAGACAGAGAGACAGAGTTAGTTTCGCATTTATAATATTAAGTTAGGATTACTGGGCCGTGTTTTATAAAGCTACAAGTTACAATTTACAAGCGGAAGTCTCATTCTATCACCTTTTATTAGAAAGAGACTTCCGCTTGTAAATTGTGACTTGTAGCTTTATAAAATACGGCGCTGGTATGCTAATACTTTCTACGACTCGGATTTGGCCGGTTTTTTTTTTAAAATGATCTGCCGAGTTCCATTTCCTGCTAGTGCCATAAGAATAAATAATAACATAGTAGAACGGAATCTCTTTTGACCGAGTCCAAAACGCCGCCATTTATATACCTCCTTCCCCCTTCACGTCGTTACACCCCTCTGTCGTCCAGGCGTGTTGCTAGGGTTGCTTGCTGTTAAATATTAGGTACTTACGTCTAAAGATAATATCGCTAAGATATAAGTTTTTATTTACTTTGAAATCATTATATTATTCCAGTTTTACAAAATATGAGATTTATAAATCATTACGTACCTACGTAATTATAGACACTTATAAATATGAAGTTAGTATAAGTGCCATACGAAATGAAGCCATTTAAGGTGATTTGAGTAAGTATTACTTACAAATATAAAATAAAATATATGTATACAGGCTCACGTAAAACTATTACAACCAAATTATAAGCAACCAAACGCGCGTGCGGGGACGCCGGCCGTGACAGCCTGACTGAGTGGTTCGTTTAACAAATACTCTAATATCGTGACCTTGAGCCCGTCCGGAGCGGGAGTTTCCGTTCTACTATGTTATTATTTATTCTTATGCTAGTGCGTCTAATTTCACCATACCTAGCATTTATCGGAGTGACTTAACTTCCCCACCCTTATCATCCGTAATTAATACCTATCGAGTTAGATAGGTCGTATCAATTTGTCGGTATTTTCGATAATACCTATTGGTTGGTTCGCCAAGGTAGTTCGATTCGCGACGGCTCACCATGGAGTCCCTTGTGCTGTTCCTACCTTTTTTTATGATAGTTGTGCTGTATTCGTTAACTTGCGTGTGTTTGCGATGCTTCGAGTTGTTCGGTAAGTTGATGTTTTTCGTTTTTTTTTTCTTCTTGAATCCGTGATATCTTTTGCGAAATTAGGGAAAGTGTGTGGACTGATACATTCAATTTCAATCATTCCGGTTATAATCTATGATGTTGTGTGTCTCCTGTTTATAGTATTTAGTTGGTAATTGCATATCTTTAGGGCTAGCTCGGAATAAAATGATTCGAAAACAGAAACGTTTTCACCACGCTAAGACGATACGTTTCTGCGGTTTTTGCAATTCTAGCGAGAGCTTGGACGTGAAGTTAGTTCAGAGTGATTTAATGTTATGATTGTTTATGTTTTTAAACGATGAAAATTCACAAATTTCGCAGAAGCTAGCATTTACTTATTTCAGCGCCATCTCGTGGTGAGTAGTGGAACTAAAAATTTAGCGCGCTCTTAGCAGTTTCCTTGTATAGTCTGAAGTTTGGCTATTCAAACATAGATGTCGCAGTGAAGCGCATTATTGTTATTTATTTTACAATCATTGTATTTTGTAATCAATCAAAACGAGTTAACAATTTGTAAAAAAGTTGGACATTAGTAATTAACACAGACATTTTATTGTAGTTTTGGTATTTAGGAAACTATCGGCGTTTAACTAGATGGGAAAGCGACCTCTATAGACCTCTGAACGCAATACAGTTTTTGTAGTTTTAATTTTTTTTTTAATTACAGTCTTATCACTAATTATCTTCCGGTTTATCTCTTATTTACGTTGTCTTATTAGCTAGTAACGTTTAATTTATGTTAATATTATCATTTTGCAGCGAATAGGTATCTAATTATGTTCCTCAGTGGTACCGAGGTACCTACGCGATTCAAATTCTTCGGTTGTACAATACCTATACACATTGCTAACTAACTACCCTGCTACATACTTTTGTAACAATAATTATGTGGCCACATTCCAATCTAATTTTATAGTTTACAGCAAGGATCATGGAAAGTAAACGGATTGACAAAGCCCGTACTTTGAATCGTTCTTATTTACATTCAGCGCCATCTACCTTGCTTGAGTGACACATTAGAACCGCTGTTTTGTTATTATTTGACCCGCTGACTACGACCTTGGCGCCATCTAGAAATTGCCTGAATTTTAACATGACTGTGGGGAACGATTCGAAGTATGGGCTTTGACACTCCGTATACTATCTTCCTTGGTTTACAGTCATAAAAAGGAGACTTTAGACTGCACCCATTATAGGATGACTTTCAGACTTTTTATTTACTTAACAGGTATCTTATCTTACATGTTATCTTATCTTTATATACCTATATTTATCTTAAAAGTATTCCATATTACTTTATTTAAAAAATAAAACAAATTCCACCATTTATAAGTCAAGGACGGCTGGACCGATTTTTATGATCTTCGATTTTTTTCTATTTGTCTCCGCTCCGAATAGCAGAATAACTATTAAAATAGAGAGAACCTTAAAACCTCTACTAACGGTGCCTACTAATTTTTTGTCACTTTCTTTAAAAATAAAGGGACGCAATGATATTGTGTTGTACTTGCTCAGTAACTAGCAGCAACTAAAAAAGTTTAAATGTTAAAATACGATAAAATCCGCTTTAGACAATCATAATCTTATATTATATCCACTCTTTATAGGTAGAGTTTCCATATCTGCGATGACATATCCGCGGGCTCAGCTTTTTAGTAAGATAAGACTGAACAAAAATTCAAGGAAACGAAAAAGAAGGCTAAAATTTCTAAATAATTTATTGAATCAGGCGTTACTTTGCGGAGGTCCATATTTATGAACTAAAAAACAATTACTTTGCTCACCCGCGACCACTAATGACAAATAGTTATATCTGTGCGGCAAATGTATGTTTCCATGCAACACCTCCACCTCCACTGCTACACGAATCAACACATGCCACACAGACCCAACTATCACCACCACCACTATACTAAACGCTGACGCGTTTCGGCACTCTCCACGAGGCCATTTACGAAGCACAACAACAACCGCTCAACATGCCACCACTTCCACTACTGACATATGTAAACCATGTACTGAACTTAGTTAATGACAAAACCAACGTACCCACTAATATTTTATAAATTCCAAACTACCCTTTTATGTAAGTCCTAAACTACCCTTTTTTAAGAAATGAATTCCAAACTACCCTTTTTATTTTTATTTTTAATCTACGCCAGGTACCCCGTTATTTTTAACCGAGTACGGTAAAAAGAGAAGTCATGTTCTCATTATTACTATGACACATTATTAAAATTAGAACCAAGTCGTAACAAAGGCGAAGAAACCAAATTAACTTGTTCATTAATAATAGACCCCATGTTGTTGTACCTAATTATTTCCAATTGTTCTAAAACCGATAGCCGCAAACCCTTATCACAATAATGTAAAATTTCGTACGTATCTGAGTCTAACAACGAATGATTCGTTTCTAATAAATGCTTGGCAAAGTTTGATTTCTCTGGATGATCATGCCTATATGACGAGACATGCTCTTTAAATCTAGTAAACTCACTTGTGGCGACTGTAGTCAAGTATACATTGGACAAACCGGTCGAAGCTTTGATACTAGATTTAAAGAGCATGTCTCGTCATATAGGCATGATCATCCAGAGAAATCAAACTTTGCCAAGCATTTATTAGAAACGAATCATTCGTTGTTAGACTCAGATACGTACG